>CM074577.1:33395000-33970000 GCA_037305975.1 Chrysolophus pictus | reverse complement strand
TACTATGTCATATAATAGTCAAACGAAAATTGACAAAACATTGTATATCTGTGTGAAGATATCCAGCATGTTCGCACAAGTGAGCAACATACACATCAGTACTCCTGTATGGTTGACAAACTTAATGCAGATGTTACATTCTAATCCTAGTGCAAGTAGCGCTGCACACTGCATTCTTTCAGTCTGATTCACTATCACTTGCATCATTTTGGAACTCATGACACGTATTGTATGTACTTACCCCCAAGCTGTATGGAAAAGGAGGGTGTGCTGGGTATTCCTCTGAGTATTAGAATAAATTTATCGTCATAGCTTTCTATTAATAAATCAGAACATGTCTTTTTTATTTGTGTGAATAATTGTAGCAATTATCAAGGTTACAGAAGAGGGCTTTTCATTTTTATATAAGCTCAACTAGGATATGAGTAAGTACAACAGATTTATTACATAAAGGTAACTCAGACTTGATTCAAAAGAATGATCATAATTGTCAGGGGACATGTTCTCCTCACTATATTATCAGCAGCGCACTGTCTAGTATAAGTTCACTCTGCAGTAATTGTAACCTTATATTAAAGTAAGCTTTATATCAGGCCAATGTGATGGCATCTCCTTTTGAAAACCAGTTATGGACATCCGCTACAAAGATTCTTATAAAACAAAACAAAAAAAACCTCTTCATTTCAATTTCAAAAAGTTTCTAATAGTAGCAGTGGACCACTTTTTATTTTAGAGCGGAAAGTGTGAGACTGAAGTCAAAGTAAATTACAAGAAGACATCTTTTAGAGCACATATGCACAGTGGATATAATCATAGTGGGGGTTGCCCTAGCCCTTCATAATGTATCTAACACTTAATGTTAGGAATGCAAAAAGATGAATACATTAAGATATTTAAAAATCCTCTCTGTGCCTTGCATTAAATGCAACCACTTATTTCAAAAACGCTTCCCAAATAGTGTGTTAATACATGAAATAATAGCAGCTTTTTATTCCATTTGGTTGATTAGGAAGCATTTTTAAGATCTTTCTAGTTGTGGCCATTCCCTCTACTTTTGAAAACACATTAGCACCTTTGTTTGAACACACCATCTTTCTTATAGATAAAAGGGTTACTAAGGCTTCATAACCTGTCAATCCTGAGGGGTTTTCCCCTGGAAAACTGGTAATAGTGCCTTATTATTTTGAAATGTGAGTTGGTTTAGGGGATGAAGATGGAAGTCCACTCAAGGCCTAGAGAACAGCTTGTCAGAATAATTTTATTGGTATTTTCATTCTGACTGGAATCCAAATATCAGGAATGAACAGCACCTACATTTTATACAGCTCATGCTGCAGCCTCTGTTTGCTCTGCTGCATTCATCCATTATGATTTGTTTAAAAAGGTAAGAATTAACCGCGAGTGTTTTTTCCTTCTCTTCCTCGCACATCACACTGATTCTTTTCTGAGATTTGGCATGCAGAATCAGTGTTGGTATACGACACTATACTGACAAACTTCTGCTTACATTCCCATGCTCTCTACCTTCATAGACAAATGTTATACCAACACGATAGATACAGTGCATCTGTAATTGAATTAGCCTTGGAAGAAATTGCCCACATGGTACACTTGTAATATTCTTCCCAGAATAAATTTTTAACCATTTGATAATTAGCTTAGCCTTACCTGTGACGATGAGTAAATTGTAAAACAGCAGAATGCTATCTTAATTATCCTTTCTAAGGAGACCAAGCAATAATGTGCTTAATCACAATGAGGGATGAAATAATGTAAGTAATTAAGTAAGAAAGTATTCCCACATGATTATGCACTTTTGTATTAATGTAAAAAAAAAAAAAAAAAAAAAAAAAAGCAGGAAGGTGAGGCAGTAAAAATGTATACCATATAATTTCTGATAGGAAATATGAGAACAGAACTACTGACTACAAGTAATTACTAAAATAGTGAGTGACTCTTGTAAACATTACAACAGTTTTTAGTTACATTGTGTCTTTAATCCTGTAGTTTCACTGTAAAATTAAACCCAGTACATCTCCTTTTCCAAAATACAGATAAGGAGAAAGCAAGGTATTTATTCAGTCTCAATGATATGATTTTATTTTAATTTCCTTTTCAATTTTTATTATTATTATGAAATACAGGAGGTTGACCTTTTTTTTCCACCAGAAAAAGAAGAAATAATCATTCCTAGTTGTTCACATAATTTCAAGAAATCTGCTCAGCTGCCTTTTGCGTGCAACTGTGAATGCAAGATAAACAGATAGTGCTCATTTATTTTTGTTTCTGTTCCTAAAATTAAAGCTAATACCTACTCACCTTATCAGTTTAATATTCAGAAAACAATTTTTCACATTCAATTAATCTTATATTCCTTGATTAATGTAAAAATAATATTTACCTTCAAATATCCACTGCATATTATACTGCTGTGTGAATGTAAAAATGTATCTCAAATCTGAAAATTAAATATTAGATACTACCTACAGTAAGCATGATTGGCTTAGGGAATGTCAATGAATATGTGACAGAAATTATATGAGCCTACTGTATTTGTTCCTTGTTTTTTTCTGCTGTATTTTTATTGTGAGGAGTAACAGACGAAAAATATAACTGTTTGCTAATAGGATTCACATCTTATTATTGGTGCTGATTTGCAGTTTTCCTTTACTCGCCATGATTACTTTTTTAGAAGCTTTCACTTTTCCCCAGCTGATCCTCGTCTTGTTAGGCAGCATTAATGACACTTCAGTCATTGTGGCTTTCAAGCAGAGCCCTTCCAGAGTGAACAGAGAGTTGACATTTCCTGACATTTTCCCAACTAATTACAGGACAAATAATTAAGCATGTTCTCGTATGTAACAAATGAAGGCAAAAGCCGTCTGTCAGCGATGTTGATTGATGACACTCTGGGAGACTTTATCTGATGGGTCCTGCCATGCGGTAGAGGGGAAGCAAATTTATTAGAATGAACAATGCAAATTCTGAGTCATCTCATCCAGTTATGCGCCAAAGCAATATCCATGTCAAGGTGAATGTGACAATGAAAGCAAAATATTTGCATTTTGTGGAGCAGGTTGAAGGGGAAATCAGAGCGAGAAGATGACAGGCCTAATTATTTTGGCTCATACAGGCTAGGACAGCTGTTTCTGGTGTCCTGAACAAGGCTGTCACACAGGTAACTAAATAGGTCTGCATATAAGTCTGTATCCAACACTGTACGGAGATGTCTACCACTAATGACCAACGCTAATGTTACTGCCATCCCTGAAAAACAGTAAATGTGTCACAGTGCACCTTCTGCATGGCAGTCAACATTTCGCTACATAATTACTTGTTAGTGAATTAATTCCTATCTGTCAGTATCTATGCCAGTGTCATTTTTAGACCATTACGAAATTATGCCATCACTATAGCAACTGCAAGCACAGTTAAAAGGCAAAACAGTTCAGATACTCAAGAAAAGTGCCTAGTTAAGCAGAGGACTAATAATGTAAAATTCAAATTGTTATGTTGCTGTCTGCCATCCTAATTTTCTTTATCTTGATTATGTGTTTGATCATTGATCATTAAACAATAATTTAAGGTTTCCAATTTCAATCCATGATTAATATTTAATATAATTAAAATCTCAGCCACAACAGCATCTTTCTTATAAACAGACGCACACAGTGCTGTCATTGCAATTAATTAGGAGCTAAAAAGTGACATGCTCAAAAATGAATCCTAATATCAGAGTTTACATGCAAATAAAAAAAACTGATAGCATCAGAATTTTCTTTTCTCCCTCCTTCCTTTGTGGATTATAAACAATGTCAATCTTAAAATCCTGTATCCTGACTCATTTTTTATTTCTTTATTTAATTCTTGCATGCATTTCATTTATCCAAGGAAAGTCAGAGATATCTCACCATGATCACTATCACGTAAAGATTTCAAGATGCCATCTTATTCATAGAAAGATATTCAGAGGCTTAGGACAAATTACATCTATTAAGCTGTCTAACATTTTCCAGACTGTTGAAATTTCTAATGACATACATAAAAACGGTTTACTGATATCTATGTCTATCTTAAATATGTACAAGTTTGAGATAAATTAAGGAAATTCACATACCAGAAAGAGTTTCTTCATTTGTACCCTCTTCTACATTATATAAATGTTAGAAAGGAGAACAAATACTTCCCCAAACTTTCAGCACATATTTCTCATGTCAATCTCTGCAACGTTTTGGCTCTTGTTCCACTGCAAATGTTACAGTGGTGCATTTCAAATGATGTATGACAGCAATACAATGGCCTTGGCCACTCTGACTCTGTGGAAAGAGAATGCAGAGAAATAATATGAAATTCAGGGAATCAATAAAAGGCCAAATGTGTAGACAAGTTTATTATTATTATTATTATATATTTTAAGAAAAGAAGAAAAATTGCACCTTATTATTCCGTTCTTTTTCCAGTCAAAATGCATTATATTTCAGTTATCTCTTTGGTTAAGGTTTTTTGGTTTGAAATGTCTCCTTTATTTTAAAATATACATATATACTTAAGTTTATTTTTTTAACTCACTCTCTGCAGAAACAATACTTTAAGAATGTGAATAACTATTTTTTTCTTTGTGTCTTAGCATAGATATTGCCTTCATTACTATAGCAAATGTTTCTAGCTGGAAAGTCAAATTAAAATACAGTCAATCATATAAAACTAAGGGGAAACTTTGCCGGAAGAAAACCATAGAGTTATGATAATATCACATACATGGATCAGCAATGTTCTTCAATTAAAGCTACCTGGAAAAAAATATATATTTTGTAATAAAAGAAACATTCTTAGTAAGAGAAAGATTCTCACTGTCTCTCGTCTTACTGAAGGATTTAGCCAAGATCAACATTCAGTCAGTTGCCCTTCCTTCCCACTCTTTTAACTTGGCACAGACTATTAGGATGACTGAAGCAAATAAACTTTGCAAAAATGTCCAACAGCAATACTGTTCTGAGTTAGATCACTGCCTTGAAAATGGTGATAAGATTTAATTTTTGTTCTACATAACAAGGTTAACACTGACCACTAAATGGATAGTAATCAATAATTCCTTACTAATGCTACAGTAAGGCAACTCCTTTATTGACCTTTCCATTAACACCAAGCAGCTAAAATGAAAAAACAAGTCATTTTAATTTTGAGCACCTACCAAATCAAGTGCTTCACTGACTTTTGTATTCTCATGGCTGTACTCTACCTAGTCCTGTATCTATCTCCACTTTTTTATGACTTATCAGATTTCAAAAAACCTCACATGCAAAGATTTGTTTCTTTGGTGGTCACTTCTAATTAGTGTGCTTAGCCCAGGAAGAGCTAAGAAAGAATTGGTAGACATGAAACAGTTTTTGTCCGAAAAACTTCAGAAGCACTCTTCAGACAAGTAAACAATGAATTAACTTGATAGAGATGATATACAAATTTGATACAAAGAACCAATGAGAGAGTTTCTGTCTAATGATCCCAGTCAATCTAATTAATGTATTCTGCTACATTACATTTTAAGAAGTGACCATTGTGTAATACACTTTGAAATATGCACAAGCTAATGGGATAAGATACAAAAATTATTATGCTGACAGTAAATCATATTACATTCCTAATAAGCATTAACTAGATAACTAGGTCAAAGCAGTATTATCTTAATTGATTTTTCAAAAGAAACCTGACAGAAAAATGTCAATGCTCGAATATTTCTTCATGCATCATTAAAACAAGATTGGCTTTTAACAAAAGAAGAATCCTTCACAGAATTGATTCTTGCTTCAGGCTGCCTGCAAGTAAGTGTATTACATAAAAATCTATACAGGATATTAAAACAACACCACTCTGCAAGACAGTTACAATTAAAAGCTGACACCCCCACACACACTGTGTGTCTACTACAGTAACTTGCCAGTAATTGTATTTAAAGTCTTCAGAGCCAGTGTAAACCTTATATGAAAGTCACTCCATTTTACTATTTGTGGGTAATACATAAATATAATCAAAGTTTCTAACTGAATCAGTACATTCATAACTTACCCATTTCATAACTATATAGCAATTAAATAAACATGCGAGAAAACAGGAAAAAATACTACATTGGAACTTTAACCATAAATACAAGCTCTTCAGCTAAAGTAATTATCACTGTAAGATGGAGAGCAGGCATCGTTCTGACATCAGAAATTTCCAGCAGTGATTGTGAGGTAAAATACAATATGTAGAACAAATAATATATAATATCTTCAGTGCTACAACTCTGTAGAGGTTCACACAATACATCTTGTTACAGATGCATATATAGATTGATCAGAGAAAGATTAGGTAATCTATCTAAACATGAATAGCTCATAAACCTTGAAGTGATGAATTGCAATATATTTGTGGCTTAGCAGTACATGAGGCATTCATTTTGTCTATACAATCACAGTTCATTTCCTTTGTTTATTTTGTGATGTTATAAGCATAAAATAGACATAATTTCTTATAATTTTTAAAAAATGTCTTTTCGTATATTTTATACCAGAACTTTCTTAGAAATATCCAATACGATTGCCAATTACTCAATGCAAAATAACTTGATTGATAAATATTTTTTTTTTAGAAAAGTCTCTGTGCCTACATGAATTTTTTAGCTTCTAAATAAAACTACCCAGTTTTCCCTAATACTGAGTACATCTTATAGTTGTCTATACAGTTCATTGCCATTTTTAAAATGAGATTTAAAAATATATGTCAGGAACACAAGCTTCTCAGAGACCTGGGGACAGAGAAAGGATGGGGCAACAGCAATCTCCAGATTCTGTAAAGATGTCTCCAGAAGACAATATGAATAGGGAGCCTAATTCAGAAGGTGATCTTCTCCACCAGCACTGCCACACTTATTTCCAGAGAATTTACCATCACCTGATTTGAAGATATCTTTTAATATATATCTATCAAAGTTTCAAAGCAGATAATGTCAGAAGCATTGAACTCTCCTAAATCACATGCAAAAATGGCTTGCATTCTCTAGGGAAGAACTGGGATGGGCATTCTCTGTTAACATCAGCCTAAATCATCAAAAAGTCTGCAAAGGAGTGTTTTCAGACTTGTAGTAATGTGTGCCCTTTTCTTTTTACAAAACACATAAATTTTTCATGCAGGCATATTATTTTATGGGTGGAAAAAGACAGGAAAATCCTGGGCAGCTGGTGCAGTCAGCATCATGCACATGGCTACTAAGTAACTTAGATATTTTATCACAGAAATGGCATTGAAAAAATACTACACATGCAAAAAATGCTAGGAAGAGTTAATATTTGTTAGAAAAGGAGGAAAATACAGAGTATAAAGTCCATCAGAGAAGTCTGTGTGAGAGGGTAGGCTGTATATCTGCTGAGCGATGTAGTCCACACATTGGAGGGAAGGGAAGCCATCCAGTGGGACCTGGACAGGCTGGAGAAGTGGGTTCATGTGAACCTAAGGCCAAGTGCAAGTTGTTGCACTTGGGCCAGGGCAATCCCAGGTATTTATACAGAATGAAGGAAGAATTCCTTGAGAGCAGCCCTATGGAGAAGGACTTGAGGGTCCTGCTGGACATGAGCCAGCAGTGTGTGCATGCAGCCCAGAGGGGCAACTGTATCCTGGGCTGCATTAAAAGAGGAGTGGTCAGCAGGAAGCGGGAGATGATTGTCCCCCTCTACTCAGCTCTTGTGAGGCCCCATCTGGAGTACTGCATCCCTCAGCACAAGAAAGACGTAGAGCTCTTGAAACAGGTCCAGAGGAGGACCGCTAAGATGATCTGAGGGCTGGAGCACCTCTCCTGTGAAGAAAGGCTGAGGGAGCTGTGCTTGTTTAGCTTGAAGGAGACAAGCTCTGAGGAGACCTCATTGTGGTCTTCTAGTATTTGAAGGGAGTGTATAAACAGGAGGGGTAATGACTGTTTACTAAGGTGGATAAGACAAGTGGAAATGATTTTAAAGTAAGACAGGGGACGTATAGGTTAGATATTAGAAGGAAGCTTTCCACTCAGAGGGTGGTGAAGCACTGGAACAGGTTGCCCAAGGAGGTTGTGGATGCCCTGTCCCTCGATGCATTCAAGGCCAAGCTGGATGTGGCTCTGGACATCCTGATCTAGTGCTTGATAACCCTGACCACAGCAGGGATGTTGAAACTAGATGATCTTTGAGATCCTTTTCAACCCAGGCCATTCTAGATTTCTATGACTCTATGATTTATTTTTTCTCAAAATAAAATGCAGATCTTCCATGAAATTAGAAAGACATTAATTAGAAGAACAACAACAACAACAACAAAAACTAGTTCTCCAACCTGCTCTTCTTTTAGATGACATGAAAATTACTGCCACAAGATTTATTTATGATCAGTAATGTAAAAGGGACAAGAATAGATCCCAATTTCCCAAAGCTAGACAACACGCAAAGGATAAAGCAGTTAAAGAAATTGCTGGAGACATTTTGAAAGTATATATATAAGGCAATGTCACTTCAGCAAACAACAATAAAGTGATTTTTCAGTCTTGCAGTGTTATGTTTTTGACTGTAATGTGTCTTAGTCCTTCACTGATTTCTTTAGATATGCAATCAATTACTTCATTTCTTCTTAAGAATGATTTTCTCTCATCCAAAAATACTGCTTGGGTAATGGATTTATTCACAGAAACATTTTTTTTCCTTCCTTCTACCTGCTTGTGCACAGTGAAGAAGAGAAGGTGAGCATGGATGTTTCTCTGTACTGAGTATGCATTATTTCCATTAGAGCTCATTTTGTAATGTTGTTTGTAGAAAGAAAAATGAAGCTCATTGTTATGTCCACCTCTTTACTTCCTTAAATAAGAGAGTGAAAACAACTTCTAACAAGGCATATCTTGAGAAACTTCTTTCTAAGGATAAATTAAAGGACAAAGTAAGAATTTATTTTCTCTTAATATAATTATTCTATTTGTGGTAACCAAACCATAATAAATAATACCAATGGATCAATAACTGCATAAATGTTATGCAAATGTTTCTTTCTCAGACGTTGCTGAATATTACTTCATTTTAATTAACAAATATAAAAATAAATTCAACTAGTGCAAATGCTCAACTTGGAATGAACATCTTTTTTTTAGTAATGTAAAAACAGTTCATAGTCTTAACCATTTCTATGGACTATATTTTCAAGACATGAAGAGAAAGTTATAAGTGAATATTCTAAGACAGATGTCCAGAACAGGTGGAATGATTTGTTTCTGACATGACTGTCCCTTTCAGCTGATTATGGTGGGAACTTCATTCAGAACTCTTAGACAGATGAAGGTGATTAATGTTAATTTCTTCCTTCATGCAGATATAGTTTTTCTCATCAAATCAAAGCTAATCAGGTTTAAAATTGTCTAACATCGACTATGAATTGCTTGCCCTGTTTAACTAAATCACAGAATCACAGAATTGTAGGGGTTGGAAGGGACCTCCAGAGATCAACAAGTCCAACCCCCCTGCCAAAGCAGGCTCCCTACACCAGGTCGCACAGGTAGGCGTCCAGGCGGGTCTTGAATATCTCCAGAGAAGGAGACTCCACAACCCCCCTGGGCAGCCCGTTCCAGTGCTCCGTCACCCTCACCATAAAGAAGTTCTTGCGCACATTGGTGCGGAACTTCCTGTGCTCCAGCTTCTGGCCATTTCCCCTTGTCCTGTCTCCGCACACTGCTGAAAAGAGTCCGGCCTTGCCACTTTGCCCCCCACACCTTAGATATTTATAGACCTGGATCAGGTCCCCCTGACTTAAAATCTGTCTTAAAAACAATTTTAGTAGTTCTAGCAGTGTTTTTTTACACAAAACTATAATACATATATTCAGATTTTTTGTTTTAAATAAAGTAACTTTAAAAATTGAATTAAAATAATTAAAACTTTTGTATGAGGTTTTTATTCCAGTGATTAAACTGAAATGAAAGGCTATTATAGAAAAAAAAACCTGTCATTTTCAGTCATAGATATGGTTTCATACAGTCATTTATCAATAGAAAGCCTAGCAAAGCCTTTGGCTTAACTAGGATCCTTGAAATAGGTGAGCTCTTTCCTCCCTTAATCTGCTTGTGATATTTTTCATAGTGCAGCCCATGTGTTGATGACCACATTTGCTGTAGAGCATTGTTGTCTCATGTTCCACTCAGTGCCCACCAGATCCCCAGGACCTTTTCTGCAAAGCTACTTTCCAGATATTCGGACCTTGGCTTATTTGTGTGAGTGCCTGAGGCTTCCTCATTCCTGGACAAGAATTAACATTTCCCTTTGTTAAACTTCAGGATAATCCTGACAGCTCAGTTCTCCAGCTTGTTGACTAAATGGTAGCACAAACATTTGGTAAACTGCTTTCTCTTTCCAACTTTGTGTCATCTGAAAATTTTCACTATGTTCCATCATCTAAGATATTAATGAAGATCTTAAACAGTACTAGCCCCAGTATTGATCTTTTAAGTTCACTACTAGTGATGGACTGGCTTCATCAATCTGCCTCATCATACCTCATCATCAGCTTCTCTAGACTGTATTCCATCAGTTGTGATAAGGGTGTTACAGGCCAGAATGCTGAAAGCACTAAAGACTCAACACCTGTGGTTGCACCCAATCAAGTCCCATTGACTTGTTTACAAGTCATAACTGGTTCATATTTTCCATAACTGCATTTTCCTCCACTGACGTGTTAGTCTGCTTTGCTTCAGGCTTTCCCACTAGCGTCAAGGATATGAGATTTCTGAAGACAAGTCTTATCAATGAAAAATAAGACAAAGAAGTCAGGAAAAGCCTCAGACTTTTCCACACCCCTGCTTTGACATCAAGTCCCTGCCTATCCAGCAGCAAGACCATATTATCCTCAGTTTTTCTTTTATTGTTGATGGATTTGCAGAAACCTTTCATGTTTTCTTGTATGATCTTTCCAAATTCATAGAATGAATCATAGATTCATAGAATGGCTTGGATTGGAAGGGACGTTAAAGACCATCTTATTCCAAGCTATGCCATTGACAGGGACAACTTCCACTGGATCAGGTTGCCCAAAGCCCCATCTAACTTAGCCTTGAACAGTTCCAGGGATAGGGTATTCATATCTCTCAGCTTCTTTTCCAGTGCCTCGCAACCTTCTGAGACAAGAATTTCCTTCTATCACCTGATCTAAATCTCTCCTCTTTTAGTTTAAGACCATTCTACCTTGTTCTATCACTAAATATCTAAATGTTCTATATCTAAATATTCACTCTCCATCTTTTCTATAAGTCCTCTTTAAGCACTAAAATGTAGCTTTCACTTCTCTAGGCTAAATAATCCCAGTGTTCTCAGACTGATACAGGATAAGCGCTCCTTATCATCCGCACAGCAATCTTCTGGACCAGCTCTAATAAGTCCATGTCTTTCTTACTCTATGGGCCACAGAGATAAATTCATTACTCCCAGTGGGGTCCTATGGGAGTGGAATAGAGGAGGACAATCAACTCCCACAACCTATTTGCTATGCTTCTTCTGATGCCTAATAGGACTCCAAGTACACATTGTTGATTTATGTCAAGTTTTTAAATCACCAGAATCTCCGACTCCTGACCCAACTTTGTCCCACTTGTCCCACCTCTCAAATGTGTCAAAATCCATCTGGATGACATCCCTTCACTGCAGTGTCTTGACCACACCACTGATCTTGATGTCATCAGCAAACTTGCTGGGGGTGCAATCCCGCTGTCCATGTCACTGACAAAAATGTTAAATTATACTAGTCCCAGAACAGAGATACTAACAATTTAAGAGATACTAGCAATTTAAACCATAGACTTCGACTCTTTCAGTGTGACCATCAATACAATTTCTTATCCAATGAGTGATCCATCCATCAAAGCCACGTCTCTCTTCATGTTCACAAATCCAGGTAGATTATGTACGTAGCTCAATTCAATTCCAGACAGTCTTTCACTTTTCTAACTCTATCTCTGCACACTTAGACAGCTCTCTGTTTTCTTCTCCTGGGTGACCTGATGCTCTTTCTGTCTCTGCTTATTTCTATATTTTCTTTTCCTGAATGTTTTTCAGGAGATCCTTCAGAGTCCGTGCAGAATTATTGAAAACTTTCCTTGTCCTTTTGTATGTGATGTTGGGCAAAAGAGTTTAGAGGTTGAGGGAGAAATTTTGATACCATATAGTCCAGATGCTCATTAGCTATACTGATGTGGTGATGCAGTCAAGTAATGAGTAATGGTACTCATCATCCATGTGAAGAACAGAATCTTATCCAGTTTTGGTACTCTTTTCTCATACATGCTTAGTGAGGCCTGCCAGACCTCCAACGTATGACCTTTTTACTGTAATATTTGTAGCTGATTAAAGCTTTTATATGCTAAGTCAAATTTAAAATATTTCAAACAATCCCCCCCACCCCTCAAAAAAAAAAAAACTCTGCAAATGTGTTTATAAAAAATGTGGTTTATTTTCTTGACATGTCAAGAGAGGAGAGAGCATAAACATATTTTTTAGACAACACCAACAAATGACATTGGCTGAAAAAATTCTCAGTATGAATCTGCAAGTAGCCGATTTTTTCAGATAATCTTTAATCTCTATATTCAATGCTGAAATTTGGTAGACATGGCAGTCTGCCCCCAAAATATACTTTTTAAAATTCCTGTGAAAATGTACTTGACTTTAGATAAGAGACAAGCTTCTGAATATCTCTTTGCACTTCTCCAGTGTTAAGAGTTTCTCAGGTTATCTGTTCTAGTCATGTTGCATCACAAAGAAGCTGAGGCTGTGAACAGCTTTCATTGTAATTATTCACCCTGACATCGAGGGACTAAAATCATAAAAGGAAAGTCCATGAGGAAATTAATAATTGAGTATTCAGAAAAGGGTAAATGGAGTTAAGTAAATAAGGCCCAGGGCTACACATTCAGTACTGCTAAATCTCAGCATTTGCTGGCTGCCTACCCTACTTCCTCACCCACTTCAGTATGGTTCTGATGTGAAATGTGTGGTGTTCCCTAAGGCTGAGAAAGGAAGAAAGGTGGATTGAGGAGACGCAGTCAAAGGGAAGTGGGATACTGGTTCAGAGTTAATAGCTGTACTGAGACTTGCAGGAATTATTAGTGAGATTCTCGGAATCTGAGGAAAATATCAAAACTCAGCATAATCTCAGTGAAAACTCCTAATATAAGAGTGCCAGAAATCATCCTAAGCCATGAATAAGAAAGACTTAGCAATTGCATACTGCATGAACAGGGAAGTAACAAAAGCTTTACCATAAGGAAAAAAAAAAAAAGTTATTGTGATCATTCTTGATTTTTGTTCTCCTTGATATGTTCAGCTAGTTGCTGAGTACAATCTTTAGAAAGTAAACTGTGTTTTAATTATAATTGTTTTAAGATATAGTAAAAAAAACAAAACAAAACAAAATAAATAACCCCTGAAATGCTAATGCTTGAGCTTAAAGCAAACTGCAGAGGAAAAAAATTTCTTTTGTTCTCTGAATCTGAGGAATTCGGTCACTCTCTGTAGAAGACAGATAGACATTACATAGGCCTGTGACTCTTTTTTTATATGTTTTAAAGACAAATAAAAAGATTTGCTGAATTCACTATTACTAAGATTTGTGCAGTAATGTTCCAGGAAAATATATGGGATAGTTTTTACTTCAAATATTCAATATATCTCTGTGCTTAATTAGTGGTTGAAGCAGTTTGTAGAATTCAACTTTGTCTTCTGTTTCTGAAAATTCTGGGCAAAATCAGTACTGCAAATAAAAAGAAAACACAGGGAAAAATATCCTTAGTTTCACAGCATTTCTTAGCACATGACAAATATTCATACAAGCAGATATTTCAGAAAATGCAGAAGCTTGTGAACCTGTATTTTCTCTGCAGCATCAACTTGTGTATCATTACATTATTAAAATATATTTATTTTTAAATAAAAAACAAGCCTACCTACTGAAACTGCTTGCATGCACAATTCTGTATAGTCTCCTGAAAGAAAGTAGATCGATAATGAAGCTGACTAATGAGTTCACAAGTGCTGGTTAAAATTTTATTCAAGTAAACTGAAGCAACAAAATGGTCAATCACTTCAAGATCAGATCTTATCCACTGATTCCTCTGCAGTTTCCCAAAGAAAATAACATTGTCACAGACAATTATTTCAGTTAAAATAGTTCACTTACAGTTGCATCTCTAAATAAGGTAGGTATAAAGCTGTTTTCTACATGCAGCTTTAGTTTACCGTTGGTGTTTCACTCTGATAACAGGGGAAAACCAAAGTTTTACTGACAAAAAATCCTACAGAAATGTAAAGACTCATACATTTTCTAAATCACAAGTACTGTTCCATTTCACCAACCAGTAGCGTACTCTGGTGACTTTCCTCCACTGGGATCTGAAGGTGAGTGAAGCCACTCCTAGAGAACAACAGGTGCCCTTTACAGCCTATCCTTCTGATAACCATAAAGTCAGTATGACTACTCCTTTAACAGTTTAATTTCCACTCCTTCTTTCTTGTATAATTAGGCAGTATTAGGTGCAAAAAGAAACTAGTCAACATGGAAAGACTTCCCAAGAGAAGGAAAGGCATACCACATAAATATCTGCAAGCTATACAAAGTTGAACAATTCCTAGAAATCCCAGGCCACAGGAATTCAGTAATATTTGTCATCTACTTCAATTTTCTTTTTTTAATGATGAATCAAAAATTAAGTATAATTTGTTTTTTTTCTCCCCTTTTTAGAATTGAGTCTTACAATTAGGAGAGGAAAGTCCCTCCCTACTGTGCCTTCCCCTCTCTCTCAATTTTTCCTTTTCTCTCTAGCTTCCAACCTTCTTCACCACGAAAAACTGACAGGATAGCACAGGAAAATAACTTCAACAACTTTGTTACTCTTTGTTTGTCTTTCCAAACATGGACCAATATTAATAAAAAACAGACTGAATAAGTAGCATGCATGTGTATCATTCTTGAAACTCGTCATTCAATTGCCTTGGGCTTGAGCACTTGATGTACGAGGCAAGACAGATGGCACTGGGTTTTTTTAGCCTAGAAAGGATAATGTTAATAAGGGGAGATCTAATTGATGTCTTCCACTTCCCAAAGTAGAGTAGAACAGCTTATTGGGATGACAGAGACAGACTCCTCAGAGACACACAGCAAAAGGACAAGAGGCAACAGTTAAAAGGTTCAACATATGAAATTCCAATGGGATGCAGGGAAAAAAATGATGTCAAGTATAGTATTGCAAGAAGCTGCTGAAAGACAATATAGAAATTTCATCCTCCCCATGCTGGGCACAGAAAATAACCTTAAATTTAAGGCTGACTGTTCTTGGAGCAGGAGGCTAGAAGAGAGCTTCCATCCAATCTGTATTTTCTAAAATTTGACAACTTCTAATATTCTAAAATTTCATGACTACAAATTAAAAAACAAATAGACAAACACGTTTTGCAGAAGAAAACAAACACCTCATACTTGAGACCAATCTGATATTATATGATATATAAGACTCTCTAGATTTGGATTGCTCCAAAGCTTGATTTAGCAAAAGAAGGTATCAGCAATTGCACTGATCATTTTCCCTAGTATAGTGGTTTTTTCCATCTCCACAGCAAGACTGCTCTTTGAATTCTATGTTTATAGCTAAGGTCAAGTAGGTAGTAATTTGAAGTTATTACTATAAATACATATTTGAATCTGTGGGTTCCACATAAGTTCTACGGAGAATCAGCCTCACTGATTTATCTGTTCAATACCAATTCATGAATAAAAATATAGTTTTAAAAAGTCTGTGAAGAGGATGATTTTTTCTATGTTTTATAATAACTCTAGTCCTCTATTCCTTCTTTTTGTACAACTCAAATTAGCTTTAACAGATAAATTAAATCTGCAGAAGTGATGTGCACAGAAGGAAGTTTACTTTCTTAATAACAGCTATATACAATCATTTTGGTGTTTATATGTGTAACATCACCTACAAAGGAATGTTAGTGAATATACCTATCAGGTATTTTTCTTAATTGTACCACTCAAACTAATCAGGAAATATCTTCTAATGTGCAGATGAACCTGTTCACGAAGAGGATTTATATTAACCATAACAATTTTGGGGCTGGAGTTGATGGTCTCTAGAGGGCCCTTCTAGCCCCTACAATTCTGTGATTCTTTGATTTTTGAAGTTTTAGAAGAAACTGTATGGCTCCAGAGTTAACACATTAACATCACAGTGCATCATCTAGCATACTTGTAAGTATATATACATATGTAAATTTAGTTCAGTTGTATCTGTATATGAGTAATATTGTCTCCAAAATTTAAAGTGAAGAGGTGTGATAGTATTTGAAACCTTTTTGTTTTGCATGTTCTATTTTTACACCAATCCCAAATAACTTTCAGAATCTAGTGTACCCTCTAGACCTGTTCAATCTTTGGTATGAAGTGGAGACCAAAGGAAAAAAAGCAAACAAGAAATTGCAACAAGATTCGAACTTGCAAAGACAAAAAAAAAAAAAAAAAAAAAAAAAAAAAAACACACAAAAAAAACCAAACCTGAACTCTGGAAACTAAACTGTGGATCTCATAGATAAGCAGTAAATATGAATATGTCTTACTATTTTGAATTGATTAATAAGAAGTAAAGCAATGTAGGGAAGTAAAGCTTAGTGGAAAATTAGGGATTTTTAAACTTATATGAGTAGGAAAAAATCCTGCATATATGAAAATTTTGATAAATATGGAAAAAAAAATAGCAATTTGTCCAGGTTATTAATAACATCTTACACTATAAATATACTCATTTAAACAAAACCAGAAACATTCTTTACCACCATGGCTTAATATTAAGTAAACTACTATTTATTAAGCTCAAGCCATAGTTGTTTAACAAATATTTCTAAGTGAATGCTTGCTTCAGTAGTTCTTTATTGATATTATTTCATGTCAAGAAACTACTTCATTTAAAAATTTATACACCATATAATCCCAAGTAATCAGACTGATTTGTTGCAATAGCAAATCAAGAATTTAACCTATTTTAGTTTATTCCACAGTAGCCTCTATATACATTTCACAAAATGATGCAAATAGTAGGAAACATAATGTTGCAGCTGCGCCAGCAAAATCCACCTTTCAAATATTAATTCTTAAATATAGTCACTATGATGTTCAGAAAATGGTAAGTAATTATAAATGTAACATATGCAACTGTGTTACAATGTTTTTAAACAAGAATATGCTGATTTATTTCTTATAAATTACACGTATAAAAGGAAGAAAAACCAAAATGTTGGTTTTCTTAGAGGAAGATTTCTCAAAGATATTTTGTTTTACAAATAGCACAGTAATATAAGAAGACAAAACCACAATGAACTGGTCATATACTTCATTTACTACTATCCCATTATAAAATATCTTAGTACTGATGTCATATAATTGCAATAAATACCTAGGAATAAATAATATGAAACAAATATTACATTCAAATTCACTTAAACTATATCAGATAGGAATATAGGACAGCACAAACCTTATTCCACAGCCATATACAGCGAGAGATGGCCTTTTCAGTACCAGAACCAATGTGATTTCACCATGCAAAATGAAATCGGGATACCAGCAAGTAAGCCAGAGTTAGAACATCTTCTCAGAATCAAAGCCTACAGTCCCATGATTATAATGGATCTATGTGAGAGATGTAGCTCCTATCAGGCAAAGCTAGGATTTGAAAATGAAGCTCCAAGCTCCTCTGTGGATACTCCACGAGCCCAGCTGCCAGGAGGACTCATAGTTTGTCCAGGCATTCCTGAACTGTGCCAAATATGCCTGGCACCTGCAATTTGTGCATGTAAAATTAGCTGGATGCAGCCAGAATGCACTGGGCATTTTGGATATGCATAGAAGTGCCGATCTGATAATTGACAACACCAATTTCTCTGGGACTTCTGAACCTATCAACTATACACGGTAGCAAAGAGACATTTAAGTAGAATATGAAGTATGTTCACAGATATTTGATCTTATGATAGTTCCAGCAACCTATGGTTTTGAAATTATCACAGTGAAAGAGTTGGAAAATGGTCATTGTCAGTAGGATCCAGGAAATGGCCTTCTAGCTAGCTTGACTTGTGCTCAGTAACACTGTATGTAAGGCAGAAACGGCTCATCACTGAGACAATCAGTGAAGACCCCACTTCATTCCTTTGTACATATTGATTTGCACATGTTCAGGGACCTTGCAGCTTTGAGTTTGCTGCTGTTGTAGGACATGTAAAAAGGATTTTTTCCTTTCCATGTTATCTCCAGGACACAATCTGTTAATAAAGCAGGATTTTCATAATTAATATACAAATAAATAAAGAAATGCTTATGAATCTTAAAATATTACAAGGAAAAAAAATTTAAGTATCACATTTACATTTTAGTTTCATGAAGAACTGTGAATGATTTGGCAATATAGTAATTGCTGTAATTTCATTGTAAAAAGCTACAGTGAATCTGAAGGCAGGTTGTCCTATATAATTTTCAGATAGGCCATTTAATGATTAATGTTATGAATTTTCCATGACATCAGAGCCCTGAATATCTAGGTGTCATGTATACATTGCTTGTAGGTCTATTTATGGTGTAAATATATAAACTTTTATATATATTTATATGTAAATATGTAAACAAGAATGTGATTGCACATGAAAATAAGGAAAATGTATGAAAGAATTATGCAATTTCCACTATTCCTCTGTAGTGCTTCTTAGAAGGCTTGTTTCTGAGTGCCTTCTACTTCTGAGATTTTTAACAATTTAGGTACTGGATGAACAAGCAGAATTTAGTGTAGTTATACCATGAGAAAAAATAGCCTTATCTCATGGGGGAGCAGCAGAATATTGTGCAGAGACCATTCCCCTGACATCAGCTGTGTTTGGCAGATGGTGCTGTCAGTTTGGGTCTGTGTTTATTCTATCATGCATGTGGTAGCATATTTTAAAATGTACAATCTCATGTATTATCTATGGGCTAAAAGCATGCAACACAAGAAGGACTATATCACAGGAGTTAAACTTCTGTAAACAACTAGCAGCGGTTGTGTAAATGCTATTTTCTTGACATAAATAACAGAAACATATGGCCAGAGACAGGAAGTGGGTGATACCTGGATAGATTGATATCCTGCTAGACAAGTGGCTATATTTATGACATAATTCTGCCTGACAGTGAAAGAGAAGGGGAGGAGAACTAATGACTTTTTCATGAACTCTCTGACAGCATACATTTGGCCACTGAATAGCTTTGCTCAACAGTCTGATCCACTTCGTTGTTGTTAAATATGTTCAACGAAGATGAAGAAAATATTGAGGTCATAAGTGGAAGGTAGAACTATTTCTCATTTTCTTAGGGAAACTTATGTTGAAAAAACATTGTTGCTATCAGAGTATCAGAACCAAATGGTTTCTTGGTTCTACACCTTTACTAGAGAATGTGCTACATCTTGGTAGTGAACCACTGTAAATATTCTATTCTTATTATTACCCGAACCGTAAAGAGGTTTAACACCACAACACTGATTTTATAATCCAGCTTCTTTCCTATTTCCTAGAAACAAGCAAACAAAAAACTGGCTAAAATAAGACTAAAACTTTCAGTATGCAAATTACTTCATATTCTAACGCAACTCAGTGGACATTATCGTTGGAAAAAACAATTTTATGCATATTCAAGTTCTGCCTTTTGCTACATATGATTCCTCCACAACACATCAAAAATCAAAATGTAATGTTTCTTGGGTCTGAGCTATTCTGTTCTCCAGTTTAGAAAACCACCCTACTCTTTTTGAAAACCAGAGGAGACTCCTCTGATTCAGATATAGACGCAGTCCAAACTAGGTTTGTTGTCACATCTGCATAATGGCTCTTCACTGCAATTCTTCCCTTAGTAATAAAGATTCAGCTGTCTTTCTTTCTGCATGGCTCTGTGTCTATAATCTACCATAGTACTGAACTGTATGCTTATTTGCTTTTAAGTAATGCTCACAATGTACTAGAATCTATTCTAGATTATTCTTTCAGTTGTAGTAAGTTTGCAAGGACAAGATATCCACTTTGAGTTTTGTGGACTGTTATGTAATGTACGATAACTGGCTCTCGTAGACAGGTTTTTTGGACATTGTCTTTTCAGACTCTCTCTTTTATCTAGTTAAAACAGGAAAATAACTAAGGAGAATGTAAATAGACCTTACATATATATATATCTACTTGTGGTGGTGAAGATAGCAAGATTTGCTCCTAAACAAGAAGATGCTGAAGGAAACTATCTTCAGGAATAAAACAACTGTTGCAAAGAAATTCAAACAAAAGACTCCTTCCAGAATTCAGACTGAACTTACAGAGCATGAAAAGGAAGCTGTTGAAATCCTATTTTAAATGAAGCAAAATAGGGTCTAGAGATTCTGAGGTTCGAGCCACCTTTTTCATTTGAGTCAAATATTACCATCTGGAATACTCAGTCATCTTTTCCTGTCTGATGAGCTCTGTCTCACAGGGGACCCCAGAGGGAAGCATTCCCCTTCTTTACAGTACTTTGCTTGTTAAAATACAGATCCACTATGTGGGAGGCCTGAGCTCAAATTCCTACTTTGCCTGAGCAGGCTTCGGTTCACATTTCCTATGCCCCTGTGAAGTGCCTCAGCTACTCCAAATGGTGTATTCCAGGGAGTCTGCATATTTGTTATATCCTATTGCCTTTGCTACACCATGCTCAACATCATTAAACATCCACTGAGGCAGGAACAGAGCATCCAATGGGTTAGGGTCCTTACAAGCAATAACTTATGTTTTCAACCATGTTCCAATGCATATTTAATTATTTATATAAAATGCAGTGATCAAGACAACACTTTTGGCCTTCTTATTGCCTGCTGCATCCTGACATTCATTTGAAACAATAAAGCCAAGAACTGCCTGAAGAAGAGCTGAGGCAGGCATGCTAGGTTTATACGCAGCATTTGCAGAAGAGCAGTGGAGAGGTTTTGACCCAAGTTTCTATTCTGTGCACTCTTACTGTGGCTTTTGTGAAGCAGGAGAAAAAGAAATTGCCCAGACTTTCTAGACAGACACTGATAACACCCCTTGAAAAGTAGGGGAACTCCTAGGTGAGGTACCACATCCTAGGGTCCCTGTTAGGTCTACCCTTAAAATGTAAACATCAGTTTTCAATAAACTAGAAATTATATATCTTCCTCAATTATGATCCTGAGTACTGAGATATGTTTGCTAAATACCATCATACTTGCATCAAGCTACAATTAATAAAATTATATTTAGAACTATAATTAGCTCTTAATCATTTAGTCACCACCTGCTGATAGCTGGTCATGATTTCAACATCTGAGTTAAGGCTGATGTTGTGTGAATCTGAAATATTTACATGCACATTAATAATCATATTCTTGGCATCTCAGACAATCTGCATGTAAATGCAGCAGAAAAAAAAAATTACCTTTTCCAACAGAGTTCCTCATTATCTGCTTCAATGGGAACATTTAATCATTTCTAAGACATTGGGGAAAACTTGCGGAGGTACAGACACTTTCCTTGAGTTTGTCCTGTTGTAGGATAGATGTAAACAGAATGAATCACTCATGTACTGTAGTGTCCACGAACTGAGCAAAGCACCTGCACAGGGAAGCAGTGGCAAATTCAAATTGTGTGTCATCATAGAGCTCCCTTGAGTGCTTTCTAGCAAACAAAAAAGAAGAAACATATGTTCATGCAAAGCTGGAAACTGGAGGGAATGTGCAGCAGTCTATTAAATGCATAAAGGTTGATTTGCTGATTTCTTTCTATAGTTAATTTCTCTACATCTTGGATTCTCTCACTGTATGTCTGACTGCATGAATAGATTTAGTGAATAACAGAGGGAATATTCATTATATGTGAGAAAATTACGTTTGATTGTTTGTGACGATTCTTTAAAATTTAAATTATTTTTTAGTGCTGTCAGCATAAGAGAATATGTCTTCATAGTTTACAGACAGGCGGCAATTTTTTTTATCCTAGTATAATTTCCTAGAGAAATATAAGAGAATACTCACCAAAATATTCCTTGAGAATTGAGTCTGGAAAAATGTCCAGTTCTCACCAGAATCATACTAGCTAATAACAACACTTAGCTTGGTGTTACTGTGATACAGATCCAATAAAACCAACCCTAAAATAAAGCTAATTGAGCTGTAACTCAGACTTCTCAGAATTAAGAAGAAAAAAAAAAAAAAAGGAAATACTTAAAAAACATTTCAGAATTTTTCCAACAATTAGCTTTTATTTTTCCCATTACGATTTGCAGTGTACATATCAGTTAAATCTTTCCCTGTGCCATAAGGCCTGAGGAGTGCGAGGAACAGTTGTCTTAAAGATGCCTTTGTTTTTGTTTCATGCCCACTTCTCGGCACAGCTGAGTTTTTGTTCTTCGTCCATACTCTCATTTGGTCCTCAACCTAACCCTAGATTTTTGAGCTATCAACAGTATAGGCCCATTCACCTCATGTTTCATGTGAGGAAGTACTACAGCTATGCTCTTTCTCTGCCAGACATACCTCTATGGACTCTTCCCAGCTCTTTCATATTAGTAGAACTGGCATAATAAAGTAGCTGCATTGAGTCAATGAATCAGCCAAATGACCAAGCTGTGCAAAATCTGCTAGCTGCAGCACAATCTTCCCTGGGACATGCAAACTTTGGTGAAATTCAGGAATACATGAAAACCACCTGTACAAACTGAAGTGGTTTGTACATGGTACAGTTCCTTGGAGGTAGCATAATAATAAAATGATTATTTCCTCTTAACAGTTTAAGTTTTTAAGTAGAAACATATTGACCTTTTGATATGTTAGAAACAAAGCAGAAAACAACAAAAACAACACACATGCAAAAAAAAAAAAAACCATCAACAATAAATTCAGATCAACATATCAACAGTACTTAAATTTCTCTCGATGTGCACATTTTGAAAATACAGATTCTCATTTTACTTCTTAATTTCATGACTATGTATTATAGTCATATATATGCATTGTACCATTCTCTTCCATGAGAAAATCCTCTGGAGTAAAAAAAAGAGTACTTTGGAGCCATTAGCAGAACACGGCTTAAAAACAAATGGCCTGATTGGTATATAAAATGCACAGTATTAAAGCTATTTCCAAGTTAAATATTCTGTAGTGACTTTATAAACAGTGTATAGTAAAAAAATAATGGGATCTGTAATTGTTCAGTCATCTGCACAATATAAAAATTAAGTAGTGACTTAACTGTACAAAAAATGTTAGTGGGCTCTATACTGTTAAACCTAGCATCTTCTGCATGTTGTGCCTGTTGTTGTAATACAAGAAGAAAACAAGCTGCCTTTAGAGAATCTCATACAGTGCTTTCCCACATGTCAGTTTCTTGGACAAGGCAATATTAATGTACAAATGGTCATCTCCTTTCATATACTACTAATGTACTGGAAAGTCTTCCGCAGTCAGTGCTTTCCTTCATGTCTTGGGACGTCTCGTGCTAGAACACTTCCCCACACAGAACAATATGGCCTTCTCTTGGAAAAGCCCTGTGGGCTGATCATTGTCAGGTTACGTTATGTTTTAACAGTAGACACTTCAATGCTAGTTTTTGTGCAGAGTTGTAGCAGGAACAAGAGGTCTAAACAAACAGAGGGGCCACTAGAGCCCTTTCATTTATCATCCTAACTTGACAGAAACCCCTATCTATTCCCTAGCTTTCCCGAATTTTACACGTTTCTTTTAAAACGTATGCTTTTAAAAGGTAGCAACCCTTATTCTTGGCTGTTCTGCATAAGTATTTTCTTCCTTACTGTTTAGACAAGTCACTTTGAGAAATATGAAGGAAAATGTAAAATCAGAGATTATTTTTTAAAGGCTTTTAGCATAGCTTAAACAAATATCTTTAAAAATAATATTATTGATACTTGCACACCATCTATTATCCAAAGATTTTAATATGGTATGAAGGCATGAACTAATTAGTGCTCACATCACTACACCCCTGTGTATTAGTTAAGTATTATTATAGCAAATATTCACAGGAGGGAATAGATATAAAGAGAATATAAATGTTGTCTTTGTAACTCAGGGATTTGCAAAGGTGGGATTTAAGCCCAGTTCTCTTCCCAGTCTTTGTTAAAAACATTTGCTTCTTAATAACTGAAAGTGTAGTACAAGCCCATCTTAAACACTACTACTCACAACAAGAATTGTGCTCAATATTCAATTTTTATCAAACACATGACCACAAAAAATCTCAGTGTAAGCCTGTTGAGGTAAGTAAGAGTTCACTGAAAAATTAGTTACAAGATTTTCCCACTGTCTGTATGCCAGTAATAATGGCAATACAGTTTGGAAATATATCTTTTAGAGTTTCAAACTGGGTTCACTGCTTTTCATCATGCAGTTGAAGTCAAGTATTATTTCAGTATTCATCATTCAATATTCAGTGTTTCTGTATCTTGAATGAACTTTCCTCATGTGATCATAAAGGGACTTTTTTTCCCAGCACTGAGAAGTGAAAGATGTATCCTTAAGAAGTACTGGCAGTATGTTAAAAGAAATGCAAAATATTTTACACAGAAAAAGAACATGAAGACGGGACTCTATAGGAGTGATTTATTTAGAAGAACTATTTGGACTAGGCACAGGAAATCTTTCTTCTTATCACAATGAGATATGGTTTTCTTCACTTTTAGAAAGGTAGTGGTTTTTGTGGGTGATGCTTCTAACAATGGGTGAGGGAAAATTTATGAGTCTGGAAGGAAGGTTTTTTGTTTGGGGCATGAAAATATTCTGTATGTGCTAAGAGCAATGGTGTTTTGATGGGAAAATGATCAATTTCCTGAGAGTTTAGTAACACACTTCTTTAGTTCAGAGAAGGATGGTGTTGGGGAATGTTAAACACTTCAGTGTATTTGTGAGAATTACGTGGGATTTAAACAAGTGTTGAATCTCTGAGATTTTTGGGAAACTGGTGGCACAGAAAGAGAATTAAATGTGTGTAGTCATGGAGTTGAGATCTGAGAGATTCAGAAAGACTGTATTGGGTTGCACCCTTTGAGTCATTGAGTTCATACCTTCACAATCTTAGGTAACTATGTGATAGATATTTATTTTAGATTTATTCACATAATATCTATTCTGCTTCCCTCCACCTATCACCTTTCCCTGGACCAAAGGAAAATCAAGATCTTCAGTAAAAGTTAGAAATACACTATGACTTTGAAAAGAAGCATAACGTTGTGGTCATCTACAATAGCTAAGTCCCTGCATTAACACTGAAATAATTACATAAAACTCTCAAGTGAGCCTAGAAAGCTAGTACCATGCTCCCTAGTACAAAAGTGTGTCAAGTTTCAGATAAAGGAATTATCCTTCTAGAGTCAAACCAAGTGGTCCTTTTACCCAGAGCAGATGAGAAGGCTATAATAGTATAGCACTGAATATTAATTACCATGGAGTAGTAGAACCGTTAGAATATCTTGGTATGACTTTTATTATGATCAGTTTCTAATGCTTCACAGAAAGAAAATTTCTTTCTAAAAAAATAATTGTTTATCAAGATATGAAAGTATTTTTTCCTTGCCTCCAGATGTAACTATCAGAGATGCAAAGCACACAATTATGTTTTAAAATGCAGTGTAAATAAAGAGCATTAGTTGTCATTTCAGATCTCTTGGTACACTGTATATCTAACAGCTCCTATCACAAGCCTAGTCTCTTTTTGTCTTTGGCTGATTTAAAATCTATTCCTCTTATCACTATCTTATGTTTAATTTCCTACTCCACTACGCTATTTGAAAGATTATAAGCTTATTAGTTAATTTATTTGGATGGTTAGAAATTATCTAGTCAGCAAGCTAAAGTTATTTTTCTCCAATATATTACAATTTCACTTAATTGATTATAATTCTTTTACTTGAAAACTCTTATTCCTCTTTACTATTTGCCCTCAACTGCATTTCAGAGTTATTATAGTCACTCTAAACCTTTTAATAATGCTAAAGAAGTCAATCTTTTAAAATCTACCTTAACAAAATAGCTACTTCATGACCCTAATGAAACTTCCCTGTATTTCTGACTATATTTCCTGAATACATACAATTTGTCCCATATACAATCTTCCTAATAAATTCTTGTGATTGTCTTCCTTGATAGTACTAGTAACTGTGGTTGTTGCTAAATTAACCTGCTTTAATATATCCTGGGAAGTTGCTACTGCATCTCATCGAGACCCATAGATTTAGGGATGTACAGGTTCCTCAGGTGGTTGTGAACCTACTCTTCACCTACAGTAAGGGGACATTTTCCCCCGTTACCTATCTTCTGACCCAGAGATGTGTGTGAAGAGCAGTGAAGAGCAAGTGAAGACTGAAGCAGAAACTTGTTGAGTGTACCTCAGACTTTTCCTTTTCTGTTGTTACCAGACTGCCTGTATTGCTCTCTAGGTGGGGTATGTCTTCTTGGACTTTCCCTTCATGGTTGATACACTTGTAGAAGCCTTTCTTGTTCTTCTTTGCATACCTTGCCAAGTTCAGTTCCAGTTGATCATTGGCCTTCCTGACCCCACCCCTACATAGTCTAGCAGCATCCCTACATTTCTCCCAGGATACCTGTCCCTGCTTCTTATGCCTGCTCATTTTCTTTTAGCTCTCCAGTTTGACCAGCAGGTTCCAGTTCAACCATGTCTGCCTCTTGCCTTCCTTAATTTCCAATTGATAAAAGTCCAGTCATCAAAGATCTTGCTGTTTGGACTCAAGTACGTGGCACTCTGATCCTGTTTCTGTCAGTCTGATCAACAAAGATATCAAATTCTTTTATGGTGTCTGTATGTTCTTGGCACTGGCAGTATATTATGTTGCCCCAAAGAATCCTAAACTGAATGGCAGTGACTCGTAAAGTTTGGTAATTCTTGCAGTTTGCAATGGATATTTTATGTATGCTGTAGAAGATCTAAAGCGTATGCAACTATGACAAAGTTTTGCTGCACTTTTAAGCCAGGTGTACTCTGAGCATAAGACGTGTAAAACTACAAACAGATGAATAAAGGATAAAAGTAAAACAATTTTTATTGGCAGCTGCACCTCAGTGAATACTTCTACTCTTCCGAAGGATTTTGAGCAGATTCTGTAAATGGGATTTGGAAACCAGCAGGGGATCATTTGTAAGTTTTAGTCTTTTTGATCTCTGACCCAGTGGGCAAGGAAAGACTTGTCAGGAAAAACACTGTGTTTGGGGGGAGAAGCTAAGTACAAGATGCTTACTACTAGTTAGGCTGATCTAAATATTGTTTTAGGATTTCAGTTGACCAATATGTTGTCCTATTCATGCTGTTTAATGTGCAATAGGATTAAAGGCACATGTAATCTGAGCATGTATGAAACCCTTGAGACCCAGATGAACGGTATGCTGAGGCTTTTGGTTCAGAACCTGCCTGCCCAAAAAAGTATTAATTAGGGTATCTTTCAAATGAGGCTGGGAACTGAGACAGTTGGATATAGATTATATCAAACTTAAAGTCTTTTAGCTATAATAAAGCATATTGTCTCACTTGGAAAAAAATCAGAAAGAAAGACATCATAACAATATTTAGTGTCTAGCAGGGTTGAAACTCAAACTCCATGGAGTGAAGATGGTTTCAAGACTGTCAACATTTCCACCCTTCCCTCAGTGCTGATGTCCCACAAAAAACAAACAAGTCTCCCAAGCCTCTCCTTATCCTTTATTTCCCACAGAATCTTCTGTTAGCATATAAAATGAAACACAGAGGATTTGAGAGATATAAAAAGTAAGGATAAGACAAATTGCCTTATCTTTTCTTTGTAGTGGTTACTGAGACTACAAGAGAAAATACTCATGAATACAAGGAAAGGGTTTTCAATATATTGGTGTACACAGAAGATTGGATTAAATTTAGTGCCTGGGCTTAAAATTACGCAATCAAAAGAACAGATGTATGTCTTTTATGTCCAATCTCGAGTTTTCAGAATGAAGAGAGTTGGTACGTTTTTCCTAGATTGGAGTTCTGCTTTTAAATGATTTCATCCTCTTTCTTGGCGATGGAAGTTCTCTCAATCACGTAGTATCAGAACTTCTTGAATTTTCTGACTGTCATTTGTACAGAATAATTTTAGCCAGAAAGATTGTAAAAACATTTTATTTAAATAACGGGCAACACTAGCTATGAAACTATACCATCTGGAGAAAAGAGAATGAACTTTACAAAAAAAAAAAAAAAAAAAAAAATCAAGAACATTCCAAAGGATACAATGAAAATACATGATGCTCCCTAACTTTTTTCATTTTCCCTTAATGATGAACATTTCAGGTATATCCTAAGGGCAGCACCATTCTGCTGTCTTCCCTTAAATAAACTATATAGATACAGTTTGAGATATCAGATTCAAACATCACACTGTATTTTTTATCAGCAGCTTCAGCTGGCTCCTCCCTCCCCATGCAAGGATGTTCAGAAATATATCCCCATCAGCCCATGCCCTTTAGAGGGATATTAAATACATTGGTTTTTAATTGTTGTCTGAGTCCCAGGCACTGAAAAGTTACGTGCTGCTTTGATTAATTCATAGGCACTTAACAGTATTCACTGGCTCTAATTTATGGAACACTTAACATTTATCACATTTGAATCCTCCCTTGGCTTTACCTTTTTATATTGGATGTGCAAAGCAGTCAAAAGCAAATTAAAAATGGGGCCCAAAAAGCAAAAGAGAGTACTATACTTTGATATTTCGATTTCATAAAATCTTGGTCAAAACATTGCACAAGTTAGGATGTGATATGCGAGGAAAGAACGGAAAGCATTTTATTAGCAATATGTCTCAGTCCCTAACTTGTTGTCATAAAAAGGCTATCAGTAATGAGAACTTGCAAAAAGAAAATAAAAGAAATTGTCACTGTGGCATCAAAATAATTAAAGTCATTTCACTTTTTCTGACTATTTGCTTAGGGAAAAATTTCATATTATCAGAAGGAGAATAACCGCAATTTAATAATTGCATTCTGTGTGAAGAGAAACTGATAGGCACAATACAATCTTCCTATTTAAATGCATAACAGGAATGTGAGTGCAACAGCAGTATTCTTTCAGTTTATAAAACATATACAAAAAATGCAGGTGCCTGGAATTCCAAATACTGTGTAGTTAAATTACAAATACTGTGTCAGCTGAAACTATTAATTAAACCTTCCAGAAAGCCCCAACACAAATCAAAACAGTAAAACATCAGCTCTGTACCTCAGAAAAACTCTTCAAATCCTCTCTCACAAATCTGGAAGGAAAAGGGTTTAAAGACACAATAAGGAGTATTTTATACGATGGTAGATTCCATCTGTATTCTACGTCTGTCCTACTTTAAGTCCAGGAGACCTCAATTTTATAATAGTTCTTTGAATTACAACAACAAAGCATGAAAGGAAAGAATTTCTGGCAGAAAAGGATTTTTTTTTTTTTCCATCTAAATGACAAGTTATCATTTGCACTTAGAAAATGTGAATTGCCCTTTGCAAAAAAGTGGGCAAAAAACTTGGAGTACCTCCATTCTAAACCTATACGTAATAAACTGTATAATCACCATGTTGCTCGTCTCTGCCAACTTTTCGCTTATAATATTAACTAAATGTTGGTGCTCCGATGTGACATGGATACAAATGATTGTAGCATCTACTGGGATTATAGGGAAAATGTAGTTCAACCTCTGGATGCTATTTTTTTTCTTTTTTTTTTTTCCCTATATCCCACTCTGCTCTCCACGGATATAAAACATTTATCAAGTCTGACTTACTCTTATTTCACTAAAATGTGCTTAAAAACACTGCTCTTTGAAGATATCCTGTTGTCTGGAATGTCAAAATTATATAAGACAATGACTTGTACCTATATACCTACCCTGATCAGAATAGATTTTCGTCTCATTGAAACACATCAGCAAGGGGTAACTAAAAGGTGATTTAATACTTTTTTATGGAACATCTCAGCCTGTAGCATCTAAAACCACGCTACAGATAATTTAGGAATAGTTAGTGGAAATAAAAATAGTAATGATAATATATGTGTAATACTGTTGATACAGGTAAAATAAATACATTTTTGTTATGGGTACTTTATTCCTACATACGATCTATAGCTATAGATCATTTTGCAGTAATATGTTAAAACTTTGGCAAAGAGAATAAAGAAAAGAATATTTCAAAAAAAAAAAAAAAGTTATTCAGAAGATAAACCTTTAAATCATCTCTTCGTAATAGAGAAGCATTTCAAACTCTCATCATTCACTTGCTGAACTTAAAAAATTTTTCCTAAATACTAAGCATTTAAAGTCAATTCTTATCCAAACTTATTTGAAATCTTCCATTACATTATTTTATTTACCTCCTCTTACATTTCCATGAAAATATGCGCTTCTTTATCCTGAAATATATAAAGTTTCATAGTCATTTAAATAAGAATTGTAATAAATAATAACAAAAACCTGTATCTTTGTGCTGAACTATTCTACATGGAGATGTTTTGTTTACATTACTTTCAAAATGGTATTCAAATAATTCTATTGCCATAAAAGCTACTAATGTATCCATTAGTGGATGGATAGAGACATATTTGTGGATAAATATGACAAGCCAAGTTTTATAAATTAACTATCACAACTTTTCAAAGCACTGTTTTCCAGCTATAATGTATAACTTACGACTCAATACTTTAATCACTCAAATATTTCATGCCTACAGAAACCACCAGGACATTGCATTTCATATATTTTTTATAGGTGTACCATCTCCAAAAATATCAGTAAATAGGCACATATTATAATGTTCTGTGTCATAGAGACATAAAATTTTAGAGGAACAAGAGTCCAGTGAATCCAAAGTTAAGATAACTTTTAATCTTGGAATAAGGTCGAACTTGAATAAAGTTTCAAAAAATAATCATTTTCTCTACTAACGTATTTTCCCATTCATTAATTACATAACAGATTAAAACAATCAGTAGGGAAAAAATCCCATATAGTGTAAATTTGAATTTGTTTCCATTTCCTATTTCAGTCTATAACTTTAGATATAATTAGTTACATTAAAGCTCTGAAGAGTAAGGCTACCATTAACAATGATTTAGCAAATGCTTTCAAATTTTAGTCTTATACTACATAATTATACTTACATGAAATATAATTAATGAGGAAAATGTCTCAGATGTGTGGGCTAGGAAGGCAAATATAACTATCCTTTATTGTGCCTTCAAGGTTAGAATTATTATAGCACTTATAATTTTATTATAATTGCCCATAATGAGACTCCACACGCATGATACAGTCTACATGCTTTCGACATTAGAAGTTTTCAAAATGCCTCATTAAGTATTTTACTCTATATTTATGTGGTTTTCCTACACCTCCCAGTTTTGGTGGCCATCTATCCAATGTAAAAGCATACAAACTTCTTTAAAAAATGCTACCATTGAAGATTGTAAAATGATTACAATAAATAGATATTAAGATGTCACAGCTGTATAACCTATTTCTTTTATGTACTCCCATGCTGAATTGTTTTATGACCTATCATAAACCTATTAAACTACTGGTAATAAAGGATTGTAATTAGTGATAAAACCTTGTTGCTTAGTGAGCCAAGACAGTCATCCTTACTTTGGATTTTATTGAAAGCAATCAAGATAAAACCTTCAGCAATGTCAAAGAACACTCTTAGAGAAGAAGGTTGTGCTTTTGGTAGAGACTGACAATATTTAAGCTTTTCTGTAATTTATGTTCTATTTTTCAGGCTGAGCTTGATTAGCTCTATTCCCCTCCATCATTTTTCCCATTCCTCATGGCTCTACATAGAAGGGTAAGAAATATAGGATAAATGAAACCAAATTAGCTTGGAACACAGTTTGACTTCAGTGGTTTTCCATTTTGCTATTGTATTATGCATGTAAAATGCTGTCCACAACTTGTTTCTTGGCAGGATTCAACAAGGTCTATAGCAAAGCAGAAATCCTTAGAAGTGAGCTGTGGCTGAAGTGGAGAAATCTAGTTAAGGAAAAAAAGCATGCAAGGCGCTGAACAAAATGTGTGACCTTTTCAGCTATCAAATCAAATTAACTTTTTTCCTAGTCATACTGGACTGAATGCAAACACAGCTTCCAGAGACAGAAAAGCCACTGCTTTAATCTGCGCTGTATCATCAAGTCCCTCTTAACATTTGTGTGTTGGCCTTCTAGAATACATTAATTTTGCCAGCATGCTCAGATGGTTGGTTCTTGATGTATCCTTGTGAAAGCTGACATTTTCAGTTTCCTTAATGTAAATTTTCTGTAGCTTAAACTCACAATTCTGGGTGGAGTAACTTTCTCAGGAAATAAGAAAATGCCATTTACTATTTTGGCATAGAAAGGAAATGAGTGCTATATGGACATATCTCAGCACAGGAAATATAATGCCAGAGATTAAACTCACAAATTTGTATTCCCATCTGTACTGCCATCTCTTCAGTATCTTGCACATCTTGAAAACTGGAAAAGGAGGGAGATTGGAGGGGAAGAAGTCAAACAATATTCACATTGTCTCTACTGTACTATGTTTTGCTTTGCAGTAAACTGGGAAGACAGAGCTCTAATCACTGAACAATTAACCTCCGCTAATTCCCCTGCTATCATAAAAAATAAAGAATACATCAAAGGCACAAGAGCAGGTATCTCCTCTCCAATTCTTCGTAACATGGATTTATTTGTCCTAACTGGACTTTTAAACCTATTGAGCCTGGCTTTTCACTGAACTGAATTGAGGAATAGGGAAACTATAGTAACCAATAATCTGTTTCACTTCAATGGAAACTATGTATCTTGGTGGATAACAAAGCCTGGGATAAACACTAAAAATCTCTAACAGGGTCTGCAGGAAAAGATGTGCACAACACAGGCATCTCAGCCGTGGGGTCACTTTTTAGCCAACCTTCACCTATAGGCAACAATTATTATGGCATTCCCCATTTGTTCCTCACTAAGTAAATTCTTCAAAGGTGCTTAATGGAGGCTGTCACGTCCATTAAAATTCACGGTACTCTGTGCAATTAACTCAGCCATTGCAGAAGTGTGTGCGGGCTAATCACTTTTAACCACATATACATTAAGATTATATACGTTAGGCTCCTTTCAAAGGAAAATGTCTTTAAGAAAAGCTGGTAAAACTTTATGGAATAATATTTGCAGTCAAGTAAACGGAATACACCTCAGCTTTATCCTCATAAGATTTTAAGTCTCTCATTTCAAAGGCAGCAGTGAAAAAGTATAGTCAGTATTTCTCATGCAATTATAAACTGAAATTAAAACAAGTCTGCTATCCACTTATATGTCAATACAACCAAATAATTTTTCCTTACCTAAGATCTATGTGAAATCAAGAGAACCGGAAACTGATCACTTCTGCAAGTAAATCAAAAAGGCTGTTCCTCTATTTTATTTTTTATCTTAAATGTATCCAGAGTTTTATGGCTAAATACTAAAGCACTAGCAGTTGGTCATGCTTTAAGCTACTAGAAGAAAGTTAAGCTTCCACGTTGGCTAGCTGAGATATCAGCTATAAGCTGACAAGTAATTAAACCAGCATATCTATAACAACTGTCATCTCTTATTTCTGTGCAACTTGGATGTAAACCAAAGGCAAGAAAGCCAAAAAAAAAAAAAAAAAAAAGACTGCACATTACTGGGCAACTGCTGAGCATCTCCTGCTGAACAGTTTAGCAGACCTGGGCATTTAGAGGATTGTAGCAGAGATCAAAAGGGTCAGAGATCCCTTTACCAATTAACAGCAGGGAGAAGAACATCAAATAAGGTGTAAATTTTAGCTCTGCAGTTTTGAGTAAGCCAAGCATGAAATGCATTCTAATACTCTTGAGTAGCTTCAGCTTTGAGCCATCAGTGATGTCACTGGTGCACTAAAGGAAGCTTAATCGCACTTAGAGTGGCATGTAGCAATCCTGCTCAGCTAGGTGCTAAAGCCTGCTGCTTCTTGTCTCTTTTGATAACGCATGGGAATTGCTATCCCCGATGTGACTGGCGAGAACAGAAAACACTCCACAAAAAACAGGCTTTCTTTGGGGTTTTAGGCTTTTATTGCTCCAGGTCTTAAAGAGATAGCTACACAGTGTTTGTTTTCTCTCGTTAATTGTTTCAAATAAAGAAGGAAATAATTAATAAGGCCCGGTGTCAGTAATCAGCCTTTTGAGGCTTGAAGCCCTATTTAATCCAACTTTATGCAAATCGCCATGAGGGGAAAGCTGTTCTTAGAGACATTTCTCTTTCTTCTCTTTCTTTTCACCCCCACAGCCCCCCTTTTAAGTATTACAAAAGAATGCTATTGAGCCTTTTTTTGCACCCCCTTGACCGGCATATACTGCCCGGGATGTGCAATCTGACACGATAGCGTTAGGAAATTCCGAGCAGGCCGAGAGCCGCGCCGCTCGAGAGAAGAGGGAAGCACAGGAGGGAGGTGCTCCACCAGCCCCCGGGCAGCGGCTCCAGGCGCCTGCGGGGCCGCTAACACCCCGGGGCCACCGCTGCGGGATCGCTCGGCCCCGCCGCCGGAGACCCGATGCCACGGTGACACCTGTGAAGGTGCGGGAGGGAACCATCTCCATAAAAAAACAGCGTCGGCGGAAGGGGAAAAGGAAACCAGCCCAAAGTTCGGTTCCGACGACGTAGAGCCGTAATGCGCATAGGGTGGGCTGAAGGTCAGGGGAAGATGTGTCTAAGCTGTTTTTGAAGTGGCTTTGTGTGCACATTTAGTGTTGAAGGAAGCCGCGCATGGTTTCTTGCAGACATGGAGCAGAGTTTAAGCAGAAGGGAAAAAAATATATATATATTTTTTATTTTTCTTACTATTTGGGAATTCAAATTATGTGAAAAATAATTCGAAGAGCAGTTCTTAAAGAATAAATGTGGATGTTATGTTATTCTTTTGTTTATTTCAGCTAACAAAAGATTACCATGGGGACAATTACAGATTCATGATATGGGTACATTCACAGAATACATTAGCGGCCCCGCTTCAGTGAGAAAATACAGTCGCTATGTTTAAAAGTGGGCTAAGAAAAATTCCCACAACTTAAATATGCGTTTTCGTTTTATAGTTCTCAACTGTAACAAGTTCAAATCGTTAAAGCTCTATCCCTAATGGAGTTCAGTTAAATATGCCTCGTGTGAACTTAATAATTCCACTTAAAAATTTATCCCAAAGCATCATATGCTACGTTTTACATACCTAAGTATCCCTAATTGCATATACCTAATTTGTTTAGGAAAAAACAGTGAAATCCCCTTCTCACTTCGATCGCAAGAATGCAAGCACTTGGTTTTCTCAACATAATGAATACAACGAGATCTGAGAGACATCATATCCACAACAAAGAGTAGCTAGTGACCAGCTCAGAAACATTGTCTTTTGAACAACAAGTCAGTGCAGACAGAAGTAAATGACAGTTAATTACAAATTACATTCTGGTCGGGGCTGTGAAGGCCTCCTGGCTTGAATAATAATCAGGCCCTCGGGCACTCACCTGCCTGCAAACGAACATACGGAGACACAGGCTGGGGTGCTATACAAGTTTCAAAACAAGCTGCTAAACACAAAAGCTTATTGGATTACAGAGATTTAGGCAAAAGCATTCAGATCTCTGGCAGCAACTCTAGTACTAGGTTGAAGGGATTTCTAAAGGATGAATTGCCATTCACTGTAAATGTCTGAATGCTGTTGTTGGTTTCAGGGGAAGGAAATAAGTTTTCTTGTTTTCTAACATGAGGAAAGTTATCCTGCTACAAATGCTCTTTAGGAAACACGATAGGAGAAAGTGTCTATTATGAAAGGGAGATCTAGTGTTTATCCTAGTTAGAGAAATTACACATAATGTTTATGCTGTTTCTGTTCCATTCTTGCTATTCAGCTAGCACTGTACATGTTCTAAATGTACCTGATGTAAATACAAACAAATGAGAGAAGGAAAATTACTTCCCAGGTTGAGGAAGTGCTTTTATCCAATATCTATAACTGCTAAAATTTGGAGTGTTTACTGATGTATGTTACATTTTTTAAAGTTTGATTTTAATCCCATATATATGTAAAATATGACGTCTACATTAATTAATGTCAGAATTAGTGCACTGTAAAACCTTGACTTTTGTAATTCACTAAAGAAATTTCTATTCATTTAGTTGAGCTAAGTGCGTATTGTTAGAGACAAAAGGCTCAACAGTTTGACATTGAGCTCATTATGTATGTTTAAAACATTCTGCAATTCAAGGCCACACCACAAGCAATAAAAAAGAAACCGGTGGGTTCAGTTATTAAAATTCAGACCACACAGTTCTCTTCAATAACTTTACATTTAAATCTGATTAAAACTTCAAAACAAAGCTATTTGATGTAGCAGCATAAGTGGGTGTGTAAGTATGAGAGTATGTATCTTCAGTGCTCTTGAAGCGCGCACACAAGCTTTTGGTTGTTTTGGTTTTAAATCGTCAGTTGCCGGTAGCTTCTGCAGAGATTTTCCTCTTGGTAGACAAACATGATCTCGTGTTTTTTGAAACAGCTTTCTATTTAAGATGGAAATAATTCAGTAAATTTTTGTGCTCTTTATGACAAAGTGAAACATGCAGATAACGCATCATATTTATGCACAGTGTGCAAATGTAGATGCACACAGATAGGTAGACATACTTGTTGAAAAATGTAAATAGAATGGAATCTACACTGGATTTGAAGTGATTCTAAGTATTTCAGATTACAAATGCAGACTACAAAAGCCATGAATAGTAAAAAGGTTATATACATGTGTGAACTTCTCAACAACTCTCTTCCATATCCAGTACCCAGGCAGTGATTATGACATCCTCCTCCAACACCAATTCCCTCAGTGAAAATTTGGACTTGGAAATCAGAATATAAAAAACAATTAGAGTGAGCTGTTAACCTGTTTTCCGCACATAGAGCAGCACCCCTGTGTGTCAGGAAAGCCTTGTGATATTCCATTAAGGGTTGAAAGAAGTGTTAGTGTGATCTGAAGAGGCCCAGCATGTCTCTCTCACACTTGTCTACCAAACATATTTGCCTCTTTGTGGATTGTATCTCCAGTATAACTTCACATCTTATACCTACTTGTAGGCTTGTGGGGATAAGGTGGAAAAAGCACTCTGGAGCAAAATGCTGTATTAAGAAAGACTGTGGCAATAACTGTTATTCAGTTCTGGGTGACAGTGGATGTTTTCAGAAAAATAGATTTTGTGCTTAGTGCTTCTCTTCTGCATCTCATATGTCAGTACCCATGTCCAAGCTGTGTTTAGAGTTCTTCCCAAGTTTATCCCAGAACAAGGTGGCATGGGGAAAAGGTTACAGCATCAGGCACTATGTGCACTTTTCTGACTCCTGCACATCATGCACCTAGGGCTTGGTCTCACTTCTGCTATCATATCTGGCAAAACTCTGTGTAATCTGTTCAGAACCAAGCAGAATTACAGCCTGTGTTGTGTGTTCTTACTGGTACCACTCAGCCAATGCAAAACTACTTTCAAAACATATCCAAAGTCTGGCCTGGTTCCTGCTTTATTTTCCTCTAGTAATACTACAAAGATAGCTTGTGTATGTTAAAGAGAAGACAAATCACAAGTCGATGTTAACAATTCAAACTTTAGTCTGCCTTGCTGATAAATTGTGAAGAATTCTGGAAAAAAAATCGTTGTCAATCCTGAAGTATTTTATTTTCAGAATCAGAAGAAATCAAGTAATGTAAAGTCTTTAATATGCATCTAACCAAGTTGAAAGTTATTTTCAAAAGACTGTCTCTTACAGCCCGAAGCTGCTATGTAAAATTAAAAGCAATCTTTTCTGTCGTTGATTTAAGGGAAGTTTGTAAGAGCTATAGTTTTAAAACCAGAGGGAAAAATTGCTCCACTCAAGCACAGTAAAGAAAAGGGACCACCTTATCAGCAGCAGAGTGATTTTGACTGTACTGACAATGACATGAGTAATCCATCATGTCATCGGCCCAGTGACGGATGTACCCTGCACCTCATCTCTGTATGTGTGCAGAGAGGACTATGTAGCAAGCCAGGAGGCAAGTAACACTTAACCCCTGCAAGCTTCATGTTCCTGCTGTGCTTCAGACAACCTCTGTCATGTATGAAAAGCCTAAAGAATGACAGTAAATCTATACAGACCAGCACAATCTACCATCATGACAACTACATACTGCATAGCCTTATAACGCTATTAAACTGTATCATCACAGACATGTAGGACAAGGCCTGTATTACGTGCTTTGTTGAACCACTTAAAAGATCTTTGGAAATGCACTGAATATACCTTTTCTTTTTGTTCAGACAGTCAACAGAAAGATATAATTCACAAATACCAACTCCATATACAAGGAAAACGAATTATTTTGGCCTAGCAGATATAACAGCACATTCAAGAAATGGAATTAACCAGAAGTTAGTATTAAAAGTGAGAAACACTTTTTAAGAATATGTCTGTTTCCAAATATTATTTCAAAATGGCCTTGGCTTTATCATAAAATTATAAATGTTTTCTGATCAAAGGCATGAGCTGCTCTTTCTCAAAAAATATTTACTTTGCATTGTCACTCCTGGAGAAAACATAGTTCCTTGAGAATTTGAGATACGCTCTTCATTCAGCTGATGACCTTACAAAATAACACACACATGAAAAATGATGGTGTTCTATTGTGTATATATTCTGGAACATATTGTTGAAACACTTTTCAAAATTTTCACTCAGATCAGAAAAAAGAATACTGGATAGCTCTATTAAAATCAAGTTCAATGGCTACATTTCCTGGGTTTTCAAAAATAGGCTTTCATAAACTTCCCTTTTCTCTTTCCGTTAAAATACAACAAGCATCTCTTGGGTAAAAAAAAAAAAAAAAGTAAAATATCTGGTTGAATAGTAATATTGTTAGTTCATGTATATGCAAAAAAAGATCTTTTCACACCTTGATGAAATTAACATAAATTTAAATACTAATGAATTGTTAGAGACCAGTGAAGAATACCAAGGACCAGATTCAAACTGAGTTATATCCCTATAAAACAGATCTATTTTCTACGGACATGTGACATGAGTGTTATATGCCTTTATTGCACAATCTGCATAATTCACAGTCCAAAACAATTTGCCTCTGGATAAAGAAAATTGACTCTTTACTAATGGGACATCAGATCTAAAGGATGTTATTTTCCTTCTTCACTGAAATTAGCACATACAATTGGAAGCCAAAAATCCAGTCAGAAAATACAAGGAAATATGTGTTTGGAACTATTCAGCATTTTGTCACTGTAGTACAAAGGTACACAAGACAGCAGGGGATTAGAATGCAAGATGAGGAACCATCACATCTTTCAGTAATTCCAAGAAGCTGCCAGAAGAAGGACAACAGACATGTGGAGTGGTTTGTCTACTCTACTCCCTCCTGGCCCCATACAATGTATGCATGAAACAGCACAACAGGAGCCAATGCAAAACAAATATGCATAGTGGCAGGTGTCAGTGTGCACATCTAAACAATTGCTATGCTCAATACTGTGGAATTTCCACACTGTTAGTGCTTTTTAACTCATCTGCTTATTGTGTGCACAGTTTACTCTACCTCGGTTTTGTTAATGTCAGTCACAACTTTCAAAGCCAAAGTTTATCTATATTTGCCCTTCTTTCCTGAATGGATCAAATCACAGACTTTTGTGGCTGTGATGACTTTCATCTTCAGATAACCTTTATCTTTTTATTTTGCTAAGTCTTGAGAACACTGGAAACCTGATGACAAGATACTTCATATCCACCAAAACAAATTGACTGATTTCAGTAGGTATCAAGTTAATACTAAGGGTCAAAAACTTTTGATTTTTATTCCTGTAACAATCAGAAGCTGATTCAGAACTGCCTTTGTCCTCCAGTATTTTTTCTTTCTGTTCTACAACAGTATATCAAACGTGATCTAAATGTCCAGGTGCAAAGTAAGATCAGAAATGACATGAAATTCTTTTGCAATATTTAAAAAAAAAAAAAACAAAAAAACAACAAAAAAATCCCACAACAGCGTATGAAATCACTGCTTATAAAAACACAAGAGTCTTGGACAAAACTATTATGTCCCATTCCCAATCCAGTGGGAATTACAGAATCACAGAATCACGGGGGTTGGAAGGGAGCTCTGGAGGTCCTCAAGTCCAACCTTCTTGCTAAAGCAGGTTCCCTACAGTATGTTACACAGGAAAGTGTCCAGGCGGGTTTCCAGTATCTCCAGAAAAGGAGACAACCTCTTTGGGCAGCTTGTTCTAGTGTTCTGTCACCCTCAAAGTAAATATTTTTTCCTCCTGTTTGCATGGAACATTCCAGTTTGTGCCCGCTGCCCCCTGTTCTGTCACAGGCACTGCTGAAAAGATCTTGGTCCCATCAACTTGTCTCCTACCAAATAGATATTTATAAGCATTGAAAAAGTCTCCGTTTTCTCTTCTCCAGGCTGTCCCAGGTCTCAGCCTTTCCTCATAAGGTTACATGTTCCATGACTTTAATCATCTTTGTGTCCCTCTGTTGGACTCTCTCTAGAAGTCCCCTGTCTTTCTTGAACTGGAGAGCCTAGAACTGGAAACAGTACATAGATGTGGCCTCACCAGGGCAGAGTAGAAGGAGGACATAACTTCCCTTGTCCTGCTGGCTGCGATCATTTTAATGCACCTCAGGTTATCATTGGCCTTCTTTACCACAAGGGTACACTGCTGGCTCACGATAAGCCTGCTGTTCACTAGGACCCCCAGGTCTTTCTCTGCAGAGAATGCAGAGCTCCTCTCCAGCAGGTCAGTCCCTAACGTGTACTGATGCATGCAGTTATTCCTTCTCAGGTGTAGAACTCTACATTTGCCCTTGCTGAACCTCAGAAGGTTCATCTCTGCCAAAGTCCAGTCTGTATAGATCTCGCTGAATGGCAGAACAGCCTTCTGTCACTCCTCCCAGCTTTGTATCACCAGCAAACTTGATGAGGATGTGTACTCTTCCTTCATCCATGTCACTGATGAAGATGTTGAACAAGACCGAACCCAGTAATGACCCCTGGGTGAGCACCAGCCATGTGACCAGGAATTTATGTGCATTAAATGTCTATTTCTGGTTTCCTTCTCTCCTTCAGCTCAGAGTGTTGTAGAGAAGATAACTTGGGCATCAGTGTCCTTCACTTATACTTCCAGGGTTTAATAATCTTATTTGATTCTGCCCATGTTCTGGCTTTCAATGTCATCCATGTCCATGTGAAAAAGATATAGTGTATAAGTGGATAGTAGTCTGATGAAAAAAGGCAAGCCATTCATAATCATACTTGTTACTGAAATTCAGAGAGTATTCTGAACTTCTGAAGTATCTTTATTCATTGTTTTCTTCTAGTTAGAACCAAGATAGATAAAATGCAAGTAACACCATTTCAAATGCACAACTTTTTTAGTTTCGATATGCATTTTCTTTCTGTGAAAATACTTTGGAAATATAGCTCTATCTTTGTCATCTATCAGTTCCTCACCTATTTGGCCAAAATTTATATTTTGGGATCTTTATATCCAGCAAAAACACAACAATGTATTATCTTTCTGTCTTTTATTTATATATATATATACACATGTCATTCTCAGAACAGAATTTTTTAATTGCATTTTCACTGTCATTCTGATATTGCCATTCAGGCACAAAAGATTTATTAAGAGCATGCACTGATCCAAGAGAGTTTGTATGAAAGATGTATGATTTGCTGTACAAAGGAATTTTGCCTCTGTAAATTGCAAACCACTAATTCAGCTCTTTCTGCACAGTAGTCATTTCCTTGTTTCCTTTGACAGGGTGTAGCACAGTGCTGGGAGTTGTGTGGCAGCCTTAGCCCTGCGCACTGAGCACCTTCTTGGGACCACAAGACAAGCCTGGCTATACAGGATCTGAAACATGGAGACACTTCATTTAAAATGCAGTCTGATAAGATGTGAAGAAGTGTGTCTCATACTGTCTGGATAAAACCAATATTTCATAGGGTTTTGTGGTGTAAGATATCTGGGCATTAATCTTCCTGCATTGTTATATAATTTCTTGATTTTTACAATACAGCTCACTCACATCATTCCATCAACAGAAGTATTTAAAAATCTTGTGTGGGCAACAAAACTTTTCTGAAGAAGGCACATGCAGTGAGCACAGAAAATGGATCCTTCCAGATAAACTTTTATGAAAATCAAGCAAAATATTTGTCTTAACAAAATATTAAAAAAAAAAAAGGGTGAGACATCTGTTACCAGAAATGTTTCAACAGGGCCAGCATGCTAGAAACCCAATGCTTTATAACTGTAATTAATACTGTGTCATCCATCACATGACTATATAGATGCACCACACCCTTTAGAAACTTATCTTTGGAATTCTCAGAAGGATAGTAAAGCCCACATGCTTGGAAACAAGATCCCAAAGATAGATTCTGATTTTTAAGTTTCTCATCATCAGAATAGCTTAACTAGTCTTAACAGTCATTGTTGTTGAGTTCACTGAAAAAAATCTGGACTGTGAAACTTGGAAAATCAGCCCACGTGCTCAGGTTAGGAATAATCATCTGGCATAGGTGATTCCTAGTCCACCACAAATTCAGTAGGTAGGCAGTTTGAGCTGCTATGAGAGAGTACAGCTAGAAGCGTACTCTCCCCATCTGGAGTACTGTGTCCAGGTCTGGAGCCCCCAGTACAAGAAAGACAGAGAGCTGTTGGAGAGAGAAGACCCACAAAGATCAGGGGACTGGAGCACCTTCCCTACAAAGACAGGCTAAGGGAGCTGGGCTTGCTCAGTCTGGAGAAAAGAAGGCTGCGGGGTGACCTCATTGCAGCCTTTCAGTACCTATAAAGGGAGCCTACAAACAGGAGGGGAATCAACTCTTTGAAAGGGTAGATAATGGCAGCACAAGGGGAAATGGTTTTAAGTTGGGGGAGGGGAAATTTAGGTTGGTCGTCAGGAGGAAGTTCTTTACAGAGAGTGGTGGAACAGGCTGCCCAGAGAGGTTGTGGATGCCCCGTTCCTAGAGGAGTTCAAGGCCAGATTGGACGGGGCTCTGGGCAGCCTGGTCTAGTATTAAATGTGAAGGTTGGTGGCCCTGCCTGTGGCAGGGGGTTTGGAGAGTCGTGATCCTTGAGGTCCCTTCCAACCCTGGCCATTCTGTGATTCTGTGTGATTCTGTGATTCTGTGAAGTGTTGCTGCTATTTGTCTGGTGATCTCTTATGTTCTGGTCACAGGCAGAAAAAAAACCCACAGGAGCCTCAAGATAACTCTTAAGTACATAACAATCTGTGCAAGTCAGGAAGAAAGAAATATTTGCTGCATATTTACAACTATGCTATTATTTTTCAAATGGTTTGAGTGCTCTTGGGACTTCTATAAGTCTTGGTATGGAGAACTGGTAAAAGGAAGAATTTAAATGCCATAAATAGTAGCTTGGAAGTAAGGAATTAACTGATATTGGTTGTTTTCTGTTAAGTTCCATAAACAATATGGACTAAAAATATATCTGTAATAGGAAACTTACTAGTTTGTCAATTTAAACATTCAGCAAGTTACTTTCTGTCCTATGTGGTCCCAGAAGTCATTTCTGAAAGCAGCACAGCCACTACAGCAGTTCTGCAGAGTTCTGCCAACTGAAGTCCTCAATGCAGAATGCATTTCAGAGCAGATGAAGTGCAAGAACTATAATCAGACGTGCTTTTCTAGATTCAGATAAGCGGGATCAAGAAGTTTCTGTCCTTAGGTTGTCCCCAGCTTTTTGTCATTGTTCTCTGATTAGAAGTACTGCCCTCTCAGATCTGCAGGCTTAACAGCCCAAGTGCTTCCTATTTAATCTGCTCAATCACAGTTACAGTGTTCTGTATTTTAGGTGTCCCATGCCATTGCCATTGCTCTGGTTAACAGAGCAAAATAAATAAAAAAAAAAAACACAAAAACAAACAACAAAGAGAACGAAAAAAAGAAAAAAAAGAAAAAAAAGCCCCCCACACAAACAACCCACAATCAAACAACCAAAAACTCTACCCATAAAAATACAGTCAGGCTTAGTTTAAAAATGAAATGTGATATTCAGAGATGAAAGATTTTGCATCTTTTCTGGCACGTAAAAGAGTTAGACTGAAAATGTGCTATCAGATTTGTTATCACTACTCACTCAGATTGGTTAGTTCCATGGAGCACTTGAGATATCCTACAGTTAAGTTTTCTCTGTATTTAATATAGTGAAAGGGAAAAGGAACATAACTGACAGAGAAGCTGAGCTACTTTAACTGACTTACTCTTAAAGTAGCTGACTTCTAATTTAGTATTTAACAAGTGGCCTTTTGCCTTTTTTCTACCAAATAGAATGTTTATGAAAATCAGAGTTTAGTTTAAACCACATAACAATAACTAAAGATTCAGATATTCAGTAGGTGGTAGTGTTTTTTTTTAATAATAATTATTTTTTAAAATAATTAAGCTTTGAATATTTTATTGCAAACGAACTGATTTTCAATTGTTTACAGGGTAATTTTAAATGGGAATGTGCTAAGGTATTTCCTGAAAATTTTGATATGGAATTTCAGTATTCTAGAAGATAAAAAATAGAAATACTGGATGAAATTGGATTCAGGTGCATGAAAGGTCATATGTTTCAAAGTCTCTTTTGCCTGTTGATAATTACAATACATTAAAATCTTCAGACTTCAGAATGCTAGAAAACCTATGTAAGTACTGCAGACAAGCAGAATATAGATGTAACTCAACCAGAAACCTTTATGGGATAGATCATAAGACTGAAGTATAGTTATAATTGTTCATTTTGGAACAGCATTGCCTTACTTTCCATGTCAAGGAAGCAAGAAAAAAAGTGAACAATCAAGTTACTCAGAACAAGAAAACTAGAGCTGTTGAGAGAATATAGTGAAAAAAATTTATTTGGTCTAGAAATGAAATATTTTAAATATGCTTCACTTCTGATACAGCATAAGAACAGTATGAGCAAAGGTGATCAAGAGTGATTATTGTGCATGTATGCACTCTTAAGTCACTCTAGACATGAGACAGGTTAATCACTGCAATACATATTGATTCAAGAAATTAGCTGTTAAAAGACTTAGTTTCAGATTAGAAAGCCCTGAAGTTGTCACTTCACTGCTTTAACATTCTATACAACTATTTCTGCTGGTAAGTGCTGACAGCTTAGAATCAAAATATGTAGGTATTCTATCAGCTCTACTACAACCATACTGTCTGGAAGAGCAGTTGGGAAAAAAACTTCTAAAGCCAACTTAAGAGTAATATGATTTTTTTAAAAAGTTAAGTGACAATTTGAATGTACTTCCTGGAGACAAGTCAGTGTGGAAAGCTTCAGAGATATTTTCACATCTAGTGACAAAACAAAGCCACGTACTTTTATGAAGTTTTATAACTGCAAAACTTCTCTTACAAATTTTTCCCCACATTGTTTATTACTAAAGTGAGGGCTTGTATGTCTTTCATCCACTTCCTTCCTTCTACATCTTCAGACAGAAGAAAAATAGCATTATTGTTTTCCTCACAGCTGTTTGTTGGTAAGGTGAACACTTACAAATAAGTCTAATCACAGAATGAGCTCCTTTGGTGTGTGATCAACACCAAGGAATCAAAGACCATACATCCAGTTGTCATAAAGGTGAGACTGCATTACAAACCAGAAACTTTTGGAATACAGTGTGGAATACCTATCCATTTTTATATTATTAATTACTTTATGCAAGAGCTGCTCCAAAAATAATGCCTCCTGTTTTTATTATATATGGGAGTAAAGGTTGAACTTTCCTGCCAATATTCCATTACATTTTGTTGCTGTACGACAGATGACAGCAGAAAGGCAGTCTGACAACATGGTGTCTGACATGAAAGAGTTTATGAAGCAAAGTTGAGTCATTGACTTCCTCCATAAGAAAAAAATTACACCCATTGACATTCATTAATGCTTGCTGAACATTCAAAGAGCCAAACAGTGGATATCACCACAGCAAGGTGGTGGGTGCTGTGTTTGAGCAGTAGTTACAGTGACAGTGGGTCACCTCAGCTGGTGCAGATATTTATGAGTGTGGCAGACAGGCTCTTGTTCATTACTGGGAAAAATGCATAGGTAACGGTGCTGACTATTTTGAAAAATAATGTTTTGTAGGTGAGAATTTGCTCTCTCAAATAATAGTGTTATTCTGTTCTTTGTGTGTGTTGTAGTTTCCACAGAAATAAATAGGAGGCATTGCTTTCAGAGCAACCATTTGAATGGCCAGCTATTGGAAAAAAAATTAGCCTATCACATACTCTGTTGAATATATGAGAGTCTAGGAAAGAGAATTTTGAGAGAAACACCTAACATTATCAAATGCGTGGAAAAGTCACGAAAATTATCAAAACAAGAGCAACAAATGAAGAATTGTTACCAGATGATATTGTATTCTGAGCAATGAAAATAATTCCGTTAACAAGTTTTTGTTCTGAAATAGTCTCCAAGTGAGACCCATGCAAGTCTTTTAACGTTTAGTCTAAAAGAAGTAAGTGGTTGTTTTGTTTCAGAGTTTAGTTTGGACTTTTCCTGAGCATTTTCAGAAGGATGTCAAGGTTGATATATGTACATTACTACTGTTCAAACCAGAAAAATTTCTCTCGTATGCTTAGTCATTTAAGCAAAAGTAAAATTCAGTACTAATTAGTACTTCTCACTCTTCTGCAGAACAGTGGACCTGCTTTTGAAGAAGAAGATTGAAAATTAATTGGAAATAAAAACTGCAGCAAATAATATATTCCTTCAGGTATCATTCAATATCTAATAGTGTATACTTCTCTTCAGGGCCTACAAAAGAAAAAAGGAGGTATTTTTCATATTATTATATAGGGACATGTGGGGAAAAAAAACAAAGATAGAGGATGAAGAAGGAATATTAGAAAAGATTGGTCTATTATTCTGCATTTTCGTTTCCTTTCTCAGCTCAAAAGAACCCTTAAATATCCAGACTGTAACACCTCTGAAAAGAGGAGCGTGTCTGAGGACGTTACTGGATATTTATTTGCAAAAAACACTGGATTCCAATTTCAAGTTTGCTTTGCTGAGCAGTTCTCTCTCTTTCTTTTTCTTTTCTTTTTTTCCTTTATTTCAGCTTGTTGATGGTAGTTTGCCTCTGTAATTAATTTCTTAATAAAAGAGAAGGTTCATAGCTTATTTCTAGTATACCTAGTATACCAATCTACAATAAAACAAAAGCTGATCCATCTTTCAAAATCACAAAGATTCCTTTGGTCAGTGATAAATGTTAATATTTACTGTATTTTTTTCCGTCAGTGACTATTTTCACATTAAGGTGAGACATACAATTGTTTAAATGAGGAAGCTGATTTATCATTCAAAAAGTAATTCTTCAGAGGGGCACATAAGGTGATAGAAATCAATGACAAGGATAGTAAATTGCCTGGAAGGGTTCAAAACAGATTCGAGATAAAGGAGAGAGAGAGAAAGAAGGAAAGAGAGATTAAGTCAAGACAGCATCTAATGCTTTTGCCAAACACTTCAGCCTCACCCTATTTGACGTTGATCTAATAGTCGACCATTTAATTTCCAGGTTGCAGTGCCAATCTTTTGTCACCTCTGTTGCCCCATATCAAACTTTCAGGAAACAAAACCCCTGAAAGCAGACAATCAATAATGAGATCAGCAGATTTTATCTTAAGAGAAACAGGACTTGCCTGCTTTGTTTGTGGAAGGTTGTTTCTCTGAATGCTTCAGCCAGGGCTGCTTGTCAGTAAGTGACTGTGATGTGCACAGCATGATCGAACGAGACTAGATAAAGTCACCAGAAAATGTGGCAGTGGAAAGAAAAACACATAAACTAAGGGGTGAAAATATACCACACCATGTGTGGTCACAGAATTCTTATCATACGTGCTCTCTTAGCCTGTCATCCCATATTATTATTTTTGCCTTTTAGATGTCTCATAGCTGGTCATAAGCTGAAAGCATTTGTACCTTACAGTTTTAAGATATCGTGAGATTCTTAGGCTTCAAGATGTAAAGTGCTATCTATTTCTCCATACTAATGACTTTTTCTTGCTTTGAGCCACTACGTTGTTTAATAGTTGGGCTAATAACATTGATTTGATTTGCTGTTTCCTGTGTTTCTACATATATTGCTGAAGAGGCATGGAACACACTAGAGGATGCATTCAATTTTTTTGTCAACATTGTCTGTATAGGGTCCTACTCCAATATATTAGGATCTGCGGTGAGGATATTTCAGTATAAAGCAATTGTGTAGAATCTGTGTCTTCTTTCATAAAACTTTTACACTTACGATTCATGCTCACTGAAATTATATAATATCACTTCCACTCCCTCTTCATTTCAACAAAAAGTGGTATCTCAACAAATAAGGATAGACAATTTTTAAAATGAAAAAGCATATTTCTGACAAACTTAACTAACTCTAACATTGATGTCAATGTAGAAAAATAACAACCCTTTAATTTTTCTAGTTTTGCTCTTTAGCCTTTGAACAGTGCCTGTCTGGTTACAACATTTATTTTAATAATGAAGAATAGGATAAATATTCATATTGGCATATTGGCAATTTCCATTTTTCTTTATTTTCATTACAGCCAGCATGAAAAATTTGATTAAAAATAAGTTATCTTTCTTGAAAATATTTCATTCAAAGGAATATTGATCTCATTAATGAGACAAAAGCTAATCTTTTTTTAACCACAATGAGGTGCTATTTAGGTGCTATTTGATTTGTGTGTGTGTGTGTGCAATATCAATGAAAATTTGAATGCTAGTGGTGAACTATGCAGCTAATGTGTTCTGTACATGTTTTTGACATTGATACCAGTAAAAGTATGGTATAAATAGAAATCTTGATTTAGTTGACTTGAATACAAGATTTTTTTTTAAGTAACTCAATGTGCTCAAGAAACTCAACTTTGTGTAGAGCAAAACTGTGATTTCTAAAGCTTAAAAGATGCTACCTTGGGAGCACTTACTTAAAGCTTAAAAAAAAGCCAACCTTAGTTACATCATTAATGCCTTCAGAAGCTGTGTTAAAATGTAGGACAATGACAATGTAACCAGAAAATGTCCTTTCTCATTCAAAAAGATAAAGTACACAAATCTAGGACTCAGAGATAAGAATTATTATACTTGTTAAAAAAAAATGTGTCTCACAAATAGTTATTGTACAGATCTCTAGACATTATTTCCTGTGTTCTCAATTTCGGCTTCGTTTCTGGATGATTTTTACTTCCAAGAAACTGAGCAGTTTGTTCCAGTCTTTTAAAATGTCTATTTCTAAGGAGAATGCTGTTACTCTGAGCTGACTGATGATTTAAAGAAGAATTTGTGCCCAGAGTATTGACCTTGGTGGCCTTTCCGTACATTACAATTCCAAAGGAAATCACAAAAGAAAATGGACTTACTGTAGTTAATGAGATTCCTCACCAAAAACACTAATCTGGGTTAAAACTAAAAGAATGCTGATAAGGATATTACAGCTCATACTGAGAACAAGAAAGGTGCACTGCTAAGATCAATTGTGGATATTAGGAGGAAGTCTTCAATAGTTTTCTTTCTTTCTTACTTTCTTTTTTTAATATCCATCAAAATGTATGTTTGAGACAAAGCTTTTTAGATGAGGAGCTGCTAAAATGGAATAAAACATATCATTTCTAATTTTTTATATAGTACTAGGTACAAATCAACCAATATTAGCAGAAGTTTAACATCACTTTAAAAGAGAGAGATTGACCTACTGAGAAAGTACATGAGTAAATGTGTAGCAATACACTGATTATTACTGTTTCCCCTCAGGCAAATACCTCTCTCTTAAGCATGTGCTTCACTGGAACATTTTGTTTTATTACCTTGTGAGATAAGTGGGGAAAAAAGCCTTTAGTACCTGGGGAATTAAAAAATTCAGACTTGTCATATCAGTGTCTGTTCTCAATTTCATGCAGGGCGCATAATTATAACCGTGTTTAAATTGAGCCCAGAAGAAAGATGGGTTCAAGTGCAAATTAATTTCAGATTATCACAACAAAGGCAATCAAATCTCAACAAGCTTGCCAGCAAAATACTTTGCAAAGGTCCCCAGGTCCCTTCCCACCCCCAACTTACAACAAAGACCTTTCAGCTCAAATTAAGCTAATGATCTAATACAGCATTTCTGCCTACTTTTTTGCATTTTATTATTTACTCAGATGTATATATTAAGCTAGTGAAAAATGGGGGGAGAAGAGGAAGAAGAGGTGGCACAGAAAGGTCAGTGTTTAATATCTGTAAAGTGACAAAATAAACAGTCAACAGCCCTGACAAGGCCTGCATGTCGTCAAATTGTCTTTTCTGTGGAAACTATCAGAGTGAATAGAGTGAATTGACAGTGCTGAAAGAACTTGAAATTTATCTGAACTCCTTCACATACAGACAGAATCCAAAACCAAATAGCATGGCTCACCTCCTCCACCTATCTATCAGCACAGCTTTTATATAAATCCAACATCTTACTCTATCCTATGGGAACCTGCTGGGGAATGAAGGGAATCAAGTGCTGAAAAAATTCAAGTCAAGCCTCATTACCTCCTCATTACCTTTGCAAAAGTGGAGTGAGAGAAAATTTTATCTAGGGAACAGAAGCTTGGGAATCTCATTCAGAGCTCTGTCTGGTTATTGCACAGCCAACCATGGAGCTCTGCCTCTGTGGGATTAAAGTTTTCTTCCCATTTCTCTGTAGTAATGATCCACTCATTAAGGTTTTTAAGGTAAATTACCATCACTTATCATTATGCCAGTCACTAAGTAAGCTGCATTAAACAAGGAATGTCAGTCGTACCCTTTGCTTTTCTTTCTCCCTGGTTATCATGTGGAAATAAAGAAAATACATTTCACAGTTGATTTTATAATTCTATATTAATCATATTCTCCCATTTGTATTTGTTAGACCTGTAGGGCAGTCATACTAGATAGAAATATAAATGACTTCGTAAAAAATACAGTCAGTTTATGTATACATGTTGGTACATAATTTTGTCTTCCTGAAAAAAATACTTAAAACATGATCTCTCCAGTTTATTTTTGTATTCACTTTGCTTCTATCTGAGGATTTTTTGTATCTCCTCACTATAGTATGTAAGAACTATTCATCTTGCTACATTTAAATTTGGTTACTATAATGTGCTTTTTAATTATTCAACTAACCCTTTTTATTTTAAATCACTTATTTTGTCAGTTTATCCTTTATTATGCAAATTGTTTATACAAAATAAAAAATGCCCCACATTCGCCGTGTTTTGAGCTTTTAGTAGTGCTCAGTTCCTAACTTCCTCTTTCTTCAGCATAGAAATTTTGAAGTTCATTATATCACATTTTTTTTTTCTTTTAAATTCATTATTTTCAGGCAATTTTTTATAAGCATTTTTAGGTTCTAAGATAAATTTGTCGGCCTTTTAGATCACATTTCCTTTGGGAAATTTCTGATTGTTATCACTTCTCAAATAAGCACATTGGTAGTTTTACTTGTAAATAAACACATTATAAGTCCTGACTACATCATCAATAATTCTGTTTTGCCAATAGAAAAGTGATCTGCTATGTTCTCCCAGGCACTAGTTTGCTATTCTCATTTACTTGAATTTGTCCTATGTGTATCTTTTCCCATCATCACATATCAGACAGACTTCTTTAGATTACAGAGAAGGCCACAGTATTAACCTTCCCAAAACAACTGTACTTCCAAGGTGCTATGAACAAGGAGTCCCAGTTTTTTAGGAATTCCTACTGCAGAGACTTGATTGGAAATAGTGAGTCACATCCTCTTAAAAGAAAGAAAAGGATGGGAAAATATAAAGGGAGGAGATGGCAAAGACAGGCAGAATAGACTACAGGAGGAAAACAAGAAGCGGAACTTAACAGCTGCAATCTCATGGCTTCCATAGAATGGCAGCTAGTATGTTAGATGAATGTAAAAGTGAGCTCAGTTCAAGACAAATTATCCCAAGACTGTAAGAGGTTGACTTAAGTTCTCTGTTAGTGTTTGTATTTCCAGACTTCCCTTTCTTTTTCTACATGATGTTTCAATCTCTCTTCCCACAGTTTCACTTAATTTCTTACTCATTAGAAATCCCACATGCAATTAGAAATTAAAGTTTGTTCATAAGCTTAGGCATAGTATTGGCACTTGCTTCCTTATTTCAGTTTCAGATATCATTTTAAAGCACAAGTGCTTTAACCAAAATAAATCTGTAATGAAACAGAGTACATTTGAAACATCATTATGTCGAATGAAACAGCTTCATGCATAAAATATTAGTGAGGTTATCTGGTTTGGAGAGTTTAAGAGAAATGAAAAAAAAAACCAATCACTTTAGACCAGGTGACCAAGTGCTAAATGAATTTCATGCAAACTGTTTTTCTTGGGTTTTATGTTAATTAAAAGAATAAGACTGGCCTATGTGTTTTTTTGGGTTTTTTTGTGTATTCTGATACACAAACTTCAAAGTTCTGGTGCTCATGTTTCTGATACAGAGTATAAATCTATGTAATCTGTGTAAGAACTGCAGGATACAATCAGAGGATGTGAAGAATGCATTTAAATAAGACTAAATGGAGAAGAAATATAATTTTTCCCCTAACATCTAAAATAATAATAATAATTAATATCTGCTGCCAATAAATGTTCTATAAGCATCCTCATATGCAGCACAGTTACATAGGCCTCTTATCAGTGAAATACTTGTGCATTAGATTGACAGTGTAAATTAGGTTTTGATTTCAAACAGATACTGATTACATATCAAGACAGAATTTTGTCCTAAATTGACTCATAGAATCATAAAATGGTTTGATTTGGAAGGGATCTTAAAGACTATCTAGTTCCAATCCCTTTGTTATGGACATGATGCCTTCCACTAGACCAGGCTGCCCAAAGCCCTGCCCAAACTGGCCACAGACACAGTAATGGGGATTCAATCTCTGAACAACCCTCACCACTCTCTTAGTCAAGGATCCCCCTAACACTCAATCTAAATCACCCCTTTTCTTCATTAAAATCATTCTACCTTGTCTTATCACTATCTGCCCATGTGAAAATTCTCTCTCCATTCTTTTCATAGTCCCCTTTCAGTACTGAAAGGCTGCAAGGAAGTTTCCCTGGATCTTTCTCTTCTCCAGACTGAACAACCCCAGCTCTCTCAGACTTTCCTCATAGGAGAGGTGCTCCAGTGAAACTGACTGTGACTTCAATTACACAAGTATTTTATGGCTGTAATTATTTTATTGCGGATTTCCATTTCATGTCAACCATAAAAATGCAGTTTGTCTATTTATCAAATGCACAAAGGATTTGCCCATTCTGTGAATAAATACAAGTAGGAATAACTTACAAATAAATAGAAATAGGAACAATGTCATTTTAGAGGCAAGCATATGTTTCCTCAGACAGCAAGTGCTCCTGAAAAGCAATAGACAATTTTGTTACACTCAAGGTGCTGAAAAGGCTACCGAGTCTGTGCAGTTATTAACATTTGTGAAATATAAAGTCCAGTAGTGGGAACTGTAGATAGATCTGACTTGATATGCAGAATATTGTAAGATACATCCTTCCAAACTTAACCCATCAATGGTCAAATGCAGCTCCTTGTAGCTGCAGTCCTGGATCTAAAGAGAATTTTGTATCTGTTCTACTATTTAAATTACTCACTTTTCCTGCAGAGCTAACAACATGGTCAGACATCTTTGCTAAAACTGCAAGACAATGACCGCCACTTTGGCTAGAAGTATACATTTTCTCAAACACTTTATCCACGTAGCCATGTTATCCTTAATTTTAATACTTTTAAATTTTAATTTGCTTGTCTTTTCCATATATGCATAAATCTCTCTTTTTTTCTTTTTTCTTTTTTCTTTTTTTTTTTTCTTTTTAAATTTACAAATGTGTTTGAACCTGCTTTGGAAGCAAAGAAATTTTCCCTTTTAAGTAAAATTTTAATAAATAGGATTACACTGGAATGTAAAGTGGGCTGAATATCACCTATACTGAAATTATTCACTCTATTAACAAAATCTAGTATGGCTGTAACAAACCAGGCTGACTAGTAACTGACTTCAGAGTTCTTAACATCATATTCAGTGTGAGGTATTTGCTGGCATTTTTGTGAAGTCAAAAAGAATGGAGAATACCTCATGTACTTAGAATTCTATCATAGTGAGTGTACTCTATGAACACAGGAAGCCTCCAAAATACCTTGAACCATATGCTACTGTTGGCCACCATCTCTTCAATGACAAGCTACTGTTTAAATACTATCATTACATAATCACAGAAACACAGAATGTCAGGAATTGGAAGGGACCTCGAATGATCATCTAGTCCAATCTCTCCTGCCAGAGCAGGAACACCTAAATTTGGTCACTCAGGAATGCGTGCTGATGGGTTTTGAATGTCACCAGAGAAAGAGATCCCACAGCATCTTTGGGCAGCCTGTTTCAGTGCCCCATTGACTTTACTGTGATGTTTCTTCTCATATTTATGTGAAATCTCCTATGTTCCAGCTTGCACACATTGCCCCTTGTTCTGTCACTGGGTGTCACAGAGAAAAGCCTGGCTCCATCCTCCAGACACTCACCTTTTACATATTTATAACTATTAACGAGGTCATCTCTCAGTCTCCTTTTAGCTAAAGTGACACTCCTCCTTTAGCCTCTCCTCATAAGGGAGATGCTCCGCTTCCTTAATCATCTTTGTGGCTCTGTGCTGGACTCTCTCAAGATATTCCCTGTCCTTCTTGAACTGAAGGACACAGAGCTTCACATAATATTCCAGATATGGTCTCATGAAGGCAGAGGAGAGCGGGAGGAGGATCTCTCTTGACCTACTAACCACACCCCTTCTAATACACCCCAGGATGCCATTGGCCTTGTTGGTCACAAGGGCACAGTGCTGGCTCAAGGTCATCCTGCTGTTCACCAGGAACCCCGGGTCCCTTTCCCCTACACTGCTCTCCAACAGGCCAGTCCCAACTTATACTGGTACCTGATGTTGTTCTTGTGCAGATGCAAGACTTTACACTTGCAAATGATGGTCTCTAAGAAATGCTGTCATGCTAAGGTGATTGCGATTCAGAGGCATGCCTCAATTTGTCTTAGCTTCTCTTTTCTCATGACTAGGTTACATTTTTCTCTTAGGACAGTAATATCCAGTTGAGGGTGTCTTGCCATGAAGTAGAAATTTGTCCAGGTCCTCAGCACTGCCCAATCATGGGCAAGTTGTGTGAATACCAGGATTAGTAGAAAAAGTGTTAACGTGCTTCTTGTAACTGGTTGTATTTGCATACCAGGTTGTATTAGAGAACTGCTTCATTGAAAACACTTAGATCACCACTGCAGACATGATATGAGATGGCTATTGAGTCAAAAGACTCCACTTGGTGCAATTCTACAGTTGAAATATAGCTGCCATACAGGGCATTGAAGCTGACCAGGATTTTTTTGTTTTTCAGACATTCAAACAGTCCTCTCTTGTCTACCTCCTTGGCAACATAAGGCCTCGCACCTTTGGAAATACTTAAAATGGAGACAAACTCTCTTCTACACACTTTATAACACCATTAAAATAAATCATCATATATAAAACCAAACAATGTCACTAATATATTTCCAGTCATGAGCCAGTTTCAGTAGGTCTTACCAACAGCCAATATTGAGTTACAGTCTTCTCTTTCTATTTAAAGAACTAAATGGGGAGATTTTCCAAATCCCAAGTCAACTTTTTAAAATAGAATGTAACATAGAAGAGCTTGCAAATCTGCTTGTAATCAGGACTCCTGAAAGTTACATCTGGTTGACAGATTTAGAGCACTGCAAGTGTAGAAAAAGGAAGGGGAGAAGAATAACAACAGCAGCAGCAGCAGGAGGAGGAAACAAACAGAATGGCAGCAGTAGAAATTAAAGAAAGGGTCTAAAGAACAGATATGATAGATAACAAATAAAAAATATTATGTCAACAACAAATATATTGCAGTATTGGAAGACATAACATACTGCAAAATATTGTTTGGTTGCCTGTCTAAAATGATTTTGAAAAATGCATAATGAATACTTCTTGATATAGCATGTTTTAAAAATTTTAAAATATCTTTAAGTATTTCTGAGGAAACTAAAAATATGGCATTGATCACTTGAACACGCAACAACTGAGTGGAAAAGGAATTGTGTTTACAGACCCCCAGCAAAATAAGGCCTTTTAATAAAATACATTTATCAACAAGACTGAACATGGATACATAGGTTGCTCCAAAAATAATGCCTCCTATTTATTTCCATGGAAATTGCAACAGATACAAAGAGCAGAATAGCACTATTTAATAGAGCAAATTCCCACCTGCAAAACTCTATTTTTCAAAATAGTCACCACCATTACTTATGCATTTTCACTAGCAACAGACAAGAGCCTGCATGCTGTACTTGTGAAAATCTGCAAGAGCGGAGGTGACTGAAATGAGCTGCCTACTGCCTCACCATGCTGACATCCACTGTTTGGTCTCTATAAATCTTCAGCAACCATTGCTGAATGTCACATGGATGTAATTTTTTCCTCATGGAAGAATTCATTGACACACCTGTTTCATACTCACTTTCAGACTGTCCCTCTGCTGCCATCTATCACATGGCAACAAAATGTAACAATATTGGCAGGAAGGTTCAACCTCTACGTATATCACACCAACGTCCACCACTGTTGTTTTGGACCAACACAATAAAATAGGATGCCTCCTATTTTGCATTATTTTCACAGCAGCCATCATATGTCTGTCATGCTAAACTTCTTTATATATATAAGGCTGTAGAGACATTAGTTGACTGTGTTTACCTTTTAAACCACAGAAGCTCAGCAAAGCTTCAAGAAAATTTGGAAAGCTGAATTTTATTTATACTCATCCTTTAACTTTGATGAGAGCTGTTAAATGTGACATTCAACACTGTCGCTTTGTGACAGTAGTACAATAGTATATCTTTATCTTAAAACTCCTCATAAATGTACTTCACCATCCTTATCACAAACACAGCTCTCCAAAACTTTTGAATACTTTATTCAAAATTAAAAGCAACAGCAACAGCAAAAAAGGAAGTGTGTGATTTAGAGAGACATAAATATACATACAGACAGACACAGAGAAATTGCTAAGATTTTACTAAATCTCTGTCTCTTTCCTTTGTATTTCTTTCACTGTGTGGAAAAAATACTACTGCAGTATAAGTCACTTTAAAGGCATTTCTGACTGTCAAATGAAGCTCCGTATACAACCATCCTACATATTATGTGGCAGGAGTGTGCTGTTTGTCAACAAAGGTATGTTGTTCAGGAAGAGGTAGAAGAATATGAATCTTCTGAACATTTTCTTTATTCAAGAGCTATTTTGAAGCACTTTATTGCCACTGCCAGTCATCATAAGTTCACTTGTTTACGGCAATTAATGCTTTGGTCTTAGAGAACATGAAATATTCTGTAAAACTACTGGCAGAACAGGGACATTCCCAAGTAAGATGTAGAACTTTGTAAGTAAGGAAAGTTCACTTGGTTGTGTTCTCCTATACAGGATAAAAAATTCTCAGAGAAAGACACTCAAAGAAAACTAAGGCAGAAAGGTAGGTAAGAGTAAAGATTCTTCCAGTTTCCCTATCTCATAATGTACGTGATTGATAGAGAGTACACCAGGAAAAGGCACTAGATCATAGTTTGACAGTATAAATGCAAAAACAATACTGTAGTGCTATATACAAACAAATAAACAAAAAGATTTTTTCAAATATCTCAGAGATGAGAAGTGTGCTAAGGATTTGGTAGGGAAGGTAAATTGACATGATACAGAAAGACAATTAAGGAAAAACAGTAATATACATCATATACATTATATGTACATTATAATATACACATTATTATATATATATACATTATATATATACACAATATATATACATTATTATATATACATTATATACATTATATATATATATGCTTGTTGTCAATGTTTGACATGAAAAAAATGAAAAATACCTACACCAAAATTCTTCGTAACAAGGGGACATCTCAAACTAAAATGTTTCTCAAAGTGTTTATCAGGCAAAAGGATGAAATGAATAGTGCCAAGTCACCATCACAAGATGATACCTACCTAATAATTTTAAGCTAATGAACTAACTAATGAATGAGCTATTTTTACTGTGATGCACAGCAGCCATTTGAAATATCTGATTAATTAAATTATGATGATAAGTCTATTTTTAAAAATGGCTACTTGGAAATGTTGAAGGAAATACAGATCAGGAACTTCAACATCCCTATTGTGCAAATAAGCAGAAAATATTATGAAGAATAAAATGAATGAGCATCTAAATAAATAATTTATAAAAGAAAAGAGTTACAACTTCTTTTAAAAAGAGAAATAATGCCTCCCAAATCAAGTTATTTAAGTGAAAATATGAGATTGAATAAAATTCACCCTCATTATACTCATGATACAGATTATTTTGATTTCCAAAAGGCATTTGACAAGATCCCTTATCAAGGACTCAGAGAAACTGAGAATCCAGAAGATTAAAAAGCAATCTTGCATGCATAAATAATTGGCTAAAAGATTGGAAACAGAAGTTAGGAGACAGTCCTCAGTTTAGAAAGACGATCCTTGTGGAGTTCTACAGTAATTTTTTTGGGTCTCATATTGCTCAATGCATTTTGAAACAATGGGAAGGAAGAGAGAGTGAATGTGGAGTACCAACATTTCCTTATGGTACAAAGCTATTTCAGTAAATATCTAGTCGTGTGTACAAAAGTGATAACTCTTATTTCAGATACTGTCTCACAGATTCTAAGATATCCTTCATCTTTTAGGAGGAAGGTTTTCCAGTTACAGCAATGAAATTTCTGAATCATTAATGCTGACCTCAAGTAAGTACTGCGGAAATTTCACAAGAGTGAGTAAGATCTAGTGTGCCAATCTTTAGAAAGGTTAAAAAGAATGAAGAAATAAAAGCCAGTTATCCTGAGCATCTGTGAATTAAAGGAGGATAGTACCACTGCATGACTTCACGCACTAAAAAATAGCTCATGTACAAATTAATTCAATACAATTTGCTGACAGAACAACAAAAAAAGTAATTTATAAAGGTAAATTATGTGGTATACATAGACTACATAGTTTTAATGAAAATCTGATAAAAATTGCATATAAAATTGTAATATTAAATAAGGTAATTAATACTTGGTTGAATACGAGTGAAAACTTGGCTGCAGAAAATAGTCCCCACAGGACTTAAAACTTACACTATCCTTGTAGTGAGATGATAACCTCTTAAAATAAGTTAGAAGGCTTAAGTCACTTAATTGCAACAATATTCAAACAATAATGTAACACAGATGATAAATGAATTTGTATCATAGATCAGAATACTGAATTTGTGATGAAAAAAACTGACAGAACTCCTCAAAAAGAACTTGCTATAGATGAAGAAGTAAATAAAGTTTTGGCTTAGAAGTGTATTCATAGAATTGTAGAATCTTCCTCGTGATGTTTCCTAAGACCTAGCAAAAAGTACAGGCACACTGCTTATCAACGTATTGCAAAGCTGACATCTCCAACTGGAATTACCTACAACAACAACAAAAAAATTTCATTGAAATTGTAATTTCAAAAACTGGAAAGATCTAATTCATACTTGGGTCAGGCTAATCTGTCCCACTGACCTATCCTTCCAACTATCTATCCCCAACCTTCAAACAGCTAAAAAATAAGAGAGAAATTCATCAATTTTTTACAGACTGTGCTGGAAATTGTGAACCCTGATAGTCAAGCAACTATTATATTGAAGGTTTCATATATTTTTTCCTAATATAGGAATGTTTATCATTACACATTTAATTGGATTCTTTTATAATTGGTTTTTTAGTTATATGCAGTCCTACAGGCATCAAATATCAAGGGCAGGATATAGACAACCAGAAGTTTTGTTCACAATAAAATTACATTAGATTCAACATAGGGACATCTGGCTCTTGAAGAAAATTGTGTTGGGTGCATAAATAGAGCTGCATTTAGCTCTCAGACAGAGAGCTGTTGGAGAGGATCCAGAGGAGAGCCACAGAGATGATCAGGGGACTGGAGCACCTCCCCTACAAAGACAGGCTGAGGGAGCTGGGCTTGTTCAGCCTGAAGAAAAGAAGGCTGCGGGGTGACCTCATTGCAGCCTTTCAGTACCTATAAAGGGAGCCTACAAACAGGAGGGGAATCAACTCTTTGAAAGGGTAGATAACAGCAGGACAAAGGGAAATGGTTTTAAGTTGGGGGAGGGGAAATTTAGGTTGGACGTCAGGGGGAAATTCTTTACAGAGAGAGTGGTGAGGTGGTGGAACAGGCTGCCCAGAGAGGTTGTGGATGCCCCGTTCCTAGAGGAGTTCAAGGGCAGATTGGACGGGGCCCTGGGCAGCCTGATCTAGCATTAAATGAGGAGGTTGGTGGCCCTGCATGTGGCAGGGGGTTTGGAGAGTCGTGATCCTTGAGGTCCCTTCCAACCCTGGCCATTCTGTGATTCTGTAACTAGGGACATCTGACTCTTGAAGTAAAATGTGTTGGATGCAGAAATAGGGCTGCATTTTTTCCTCTGAGTGCAATGTCTCCTTTTACTTCAGTCTGCTACCCTCTCCCTTCTGTTCTGCCTAGCTCACTCCCTGTTTCATGATTGTCTTTATGTCCCATTTCAGTAATATTCTTACTCCGGTATTTCCCAGCATGGCCTAACAGTAGTTTTACTTTCACTATTCTCCAAATGCCGTCCACTCAACCATAATCTGATTCTCTTCATTCCAATCCCTTTCTTTCAGTGGATCTTCAACACATTTCCATACTTAACCTCATTATGTCTCTTTCCTTATAATTCCTTGAAACAATTTCCAAATTGCACTCCATATTCCTATCTCACTGGACTTGTTTGCCTAATTCTGCTTTTACTCTTTCCTCAGATTTGTGTTTTGAACTCCTTCTGTCTCCAAGCTGCTTAAGTGTTAACTGGATACCAATCAGAACATAGGAAATCAAGTAAAGCTTAGCTTTAATTCCCACATTTTCCTTGCCCTACAAAAATAAAAGGAAAGAATTTTTGATCAGTGATAAGATCCAGGATGCTGATTTAATCTTGATTATGGAGACCACGTGCATTTAATCCATCAGAAGATACTCTGAAAGGATAGAACATGGCTGGGGAGGAGGAATCTTTTGAAATTTTAGCTTTTAATATAAAGAAAGTTGGCAGAATGTATATTCCAAATGCTTATTATTTGGCCAAATTTCAATAGATTTTGGAGGGACCAGTAGAAACCACATCCCTGACCAATATTTCAAGTTCCACTTGAAAAGGAGGGGGCTGCTGTTCAAAGAAATATGACAAAAATAATGTAGTGCTGAAACACTTGGGTTGAAATTAAAATGTAAAAATAAAAAATCTTAGCCTAAGGCTGACATAAAACATGAAAAAGAATCCACCCAAAAGACTGAAGTTATGTCAAGTTACACATAACTGAAAAAGTTGGGACTTTTAATGCAGAATAATAAAGATAAATATTGATAATATTTATTGGAATATTAGTAATATAATGATGCTACAGTTCTACTTATAATAACTGAAAAGTAGCAAAAAGTAGCACTTACAACGGCTAGAAGTAAAGACAAGTAATTTATCACAACAATTTGGACAAGCAGCCACATAATTATGTATCTTTCTCTTACAGCAAAATGGTTTTAGATAAGAAACTAGGTGATGGAGGATTTTGCTTCTCTACCGGAATAGGATTTTCACTGGTTTCACCATTTGTGCAAATTTGTTTTTGTACAGTTGTATTTTCTTTCAAATCCTGAGGAGCAGACATTTGTTCCCTAGGACAATTTTTCAAACATGTATGAAAACATACCTAGTTGCTTCATAGAGTGAACAAAATCCATATCCAATCTCCATATGCAATTATGTTCCATTAGTCACCCTTCCCTCCACCCCCTCCTTCCTTCCTTATTACTCTTTCACCAAAGACACCTGGCTTTTTGTTAACTATTGCACAGATTGAGGATGTCATCCTTAAGCTACTGAGTATCAACTTTTTGCATGTGGCATTTTGCCAAAAAACCCTGCTTCTTTAAAAAGTGCTGTAAGCTCTGTTGTCGCCAGTATTTCTGATCAGTGTACAATCCTGGTTTACCTAAATAAGCAGCAGTCCACTTAACCTTTAGGAGCTCTAGAATCTCTAATAAAAGCCTCATTATTTTTCCCCTCTTCTCCAACACCTTACTTGTCAAAGGTCAGTAAGGAAGTATTTACCATTCAGCTTGAGAAACATTTCTCAACAAATGACATGAATGAAGAATTACAGTCAGGTATTGTCTTGCATATAATACTTCCAAATTACAGTTTGAGGTTGGAAGGGTCTCTGTCTTGGGTTAGATTCATGTCTGTTTTATAATGGCTTTAACTTGACATAACCCTGGGTGGGAGAGAGGGGACAAAGATGCAATAATTCCTATTTATGAGCCTAAATTAGTGTAAATAGGTATCTAATCTACAAAAAATGTCAGTGACAACATATGCACATGGGAGTGTATCATTTGTACGCGTTATTACTTATTCAGTACAACATGAGCTCTCTGAAAATATCATTTTCTGATCTACTTGAATGAAAGAAAGAGGAAAAGAAAGCCAAAATATCATTCATTTATCTTGTCAAATGTCCTCTTTGCCGTGATCACCAGTGAAAATTCATTTTGATGGTCAAGGAATCTGCCTTGGTTTTTGGAGTACTTTGTTCAAAGCTATCTGATAAATACATCGAACACTTCATCAACCTTTCTTACCATCATTTCAATACCTTTGTTACTGCCATACCTGCACTTCTTCCTGCTCACAAAGGTGTAAAATGCCTGTCAGACCTGAACGTCTCCAGTTCCCTTTTCACATATTTATGCTGAAACATAGGTAGTTCTGCAAGTGTATTAAATGTATGTTGCAGTGAATGTGCACACTAGAACCAGATTATGAGTTAACAAATTCATGTAGGAACATCCTTGTTTCATCACAATATACCTCACTGTCTTTAAAATTGTCTTTAAGTTGCTGCAAGGTAAGTTTAGGTTGGATATCAGGAAAAACTTCTTTATAGAAAGGGTTGTTAAGCACTGGAATGTGCTCCCAGGGAGTTGGTTGAGTCACCATCCATGAATGTGTTTAAAAACTGTTTGGATGTGGTGCTTAGGGACATGATTTAGCAGAGGGCTGTTAGAGTTAGGGTAGTATGGTTAGGTTGTGGTTGAACTCAATGATCGTTAAGGTCTTTTCCAACCTGAGCAGTTCTATGATTCTATGATTCTAAATCATGCTTCTTCTTGTTATAATAATTGAACTGATTTTGCTTATAGCCTGTGGTACATTCTTCCAACACAGAAAGGTAATTGTACCCGTTGCACATTACTATTCTAATTCAACACTTTTGAGTAATATAGCTAATGCTTTGAACTGTGCTCACTTTCTGATGTGAAACAGATACAGAAGTACTTCATATGCTGCCCAACATTTTCCTTTCATGACTTGGAAGCTGTGGTTTAACCTGGCAGGTAGCTAAGCAGTTTACAGTCATTTGCTTACTCCCTCCTCTTCACAGTGGGATGGAAAAGAGAATCTCAAGGTTTCAGAAGGCATGGTTAATCCTACTTATAAGTGCCTGAGTGTGAGTCACCACTCCTGCATAGGGAGTTTAAGATATGAGAATGATTAAGAGTGACACATGAAGTTGCCATGCCAAAAATCCATTCATACTTCAAGAATGTCCAGGAACAAGTCTTCCCTCTTCCCAACCAAACTGTATTCCTTCTAGCAGTCTAGCTTCTCCTGTTTCTTAGCATCCCTGCCTTTCCACGCTGTGATGATATTCTCCCCTGCTTGCCCCCTTCCTTCCCTCTACATCTTCCATCCACTCCCTTCCTCAGCCTGACCTTTCTCACAAGCCCCTGCATTGGAGGACAATGAACAACAGTTCTGATAACACTCTTGCTAAAACACATTAGCACACTAAATGTGCCTCAAACTGAGGGCTGAAAGAACTGATTGCTGATCCCTGCTTCAACATTTATAAGGCAAAAAATGAGTCAATAATCTTACCCCCAGAAATAGTGAGCAGCTCAAGAGCCCTCCTTTAGTCCTCCTGCACAGCAGCTAGTGGCACGACAGGATCTCCCCTTGAGCAAAGATTCCTCTTGATATTATGCCTGCACAGAGATTCCTTACACCTCAAGACACCTTGCCAATACAGATCTTTGGTAATAGATTAATTGTTTGGTTTAGATTTTATTAGCCTTACTAAGTACACATCTCAGATTGATTGTAAGCTTTGTTAGCTTCACTAAGATTATATCTTTGACTGTGCACATACAATCCCTTAGACACAAACCACTGACCAAGTCTTAGACTAAGTGTGTATTCAGACATATCTAGGTCCATCACCTCCACGATTCAAAGAGTTTAAAAAGAAAGGAGTTCCACTCTGAACCTCATGACTCAACTGGAGGGCTCCTGTACATGTGTGTTTAATCCTATCCTCTATGCAATATAATCAATGTATCCAGCCATCTCAAAGCTTGTTAAGTCACTGCCTTCATTACAACTGAGCTTTGTTAAATCACTACACATTGCATCCATATTATATCAGTAAAGATATTTCAGATTCTCTCCTACAAGTGCGGTATAATGTAGTTTGTTTCCATTCACAACACATAAAGGAGCTAAATTCTGTCACTCAAATTCCATGATTCTTTGGTCCAGACCTCTACAGCTCAGAGCCTACACTTGGTAGCTTTTACTCAACCTTCCTGATCTCCTTGAATACTTCCCTGTCTGTTTTATGAAGTCTCCACTGATGACTTTCTGCTGGCTGTTAAGCTTTTCATATGATATCATCTTTTCACTAGATATCTCATGGGGATACTTCACATGGAATTTACAGGAAGGAATTGCCACATAGAATTTACAGGAAGGAAGGAAAGAAGGGAAGAAGGAAGAAAGGGAGGAAGGAAGGAAGGAAGGAAGGAAGGAAGGAAGGAAGAAAGGAAGGAAGGAAGGAAGGAAGGAAGGAAGGAAGGAAGGAAGGAAGGAAGGAAGGAAGGAAGGAAGGAAGGAAGGAAGGAAGGAAGGAAGGAAGGAAGGAAGGAAGGAAGGAAGGAAGGAAGGAAGGAAGATAAAGAAAAGAAGAAAAGGATATGTCAGGAATAAACAGACATATGAAAGCTCTACAAGATTCTCTTTGCTATCGTTTGCAAAACTATATACTGGACTAATTCTTCAAAATATGTCATTCTATCTAGAGGTATCATAATCTCTTCTTAGTCTAAAACAGGTTTCAAGCAATGACATTTTTCAGCTAATGAATATTTGAATCTTTTTGTTTTAGTATATTAGGAAATAAAAATAAGTAAATAAATTTGTTATTTAAAACCAATAAGAATTGATAGTACCACTCAAAGCATACTGAGTGGAAAAGTGGTTGTTTTTGTATAACTCTTAAGAAGGAAGAAGGATTTTGTTTGTTTTTCTTTTAGTGTTTTCTCTTCTTCTAGCATGTTCGCAAGTAGAATAGGATTTATTCAGGGTAGCAAAGAGACATACCAAGGTCTACTGTCTTTGTCATTCTATACTTCTACATTCTTTATGCTAGTGAACTGCCATATGGTTAACATCTTTCATCTTTTAAGTTTCTTCATTTTTTTTCTTTTCTCTTTTGCTTCCCTTTCCAGCAATCCTGAGTCACTGTATTTCTTGTTTTCTTCCGCCATCCCCAGGTTTCCTATTTCTACCCTGTCAACGGTTTACTGGCCCAGTTCCGTGACTAGTGGGGCGGAGGGATTTCGCAAAATCCGCGCCTCCAGAAAAAGGGAACAGGGGAACCCAAAATAATTAAAAACAGTAGCAATGATCTGAGGAGAAACAAACTAATTTACTAAATATAGTATCGGAATGCAAGATAACACACTATAATACAATATAATTAAAATTGAAGCTAATAAATCAAATATAATGAGAGAGAGAATGTCCGAAAGGAGGATAGGCCTCACCACAATGCTGAGGTGAGATGCGCAGTCCAGTTGAGCAGCAGGAAGACGGGAGGAGCACCGATGTAAAAGAGCAGGCGAAAAAGAGCGCATCAGGTGACCATGCCAGGAGTTATATCTCCTCTGTTATATCTCCTGTGACCGCAAAGGCTCCTGAGGAATGTAGTTCTTCTTCTCTTCTGGGGAGGTACCCAGAACTTGAGCATGAACAGTTAAACTCCCAGTGCCCTACATGATGTTATGATGTGGAATACTGAAAACCAAAAATCACAGACCCATGACATTCCCAAATCTGACATTCTTTGTAGACAGCTAGAAAGTGAATATTGTTTTTCCTTCAAAGTTCTGCCGTGATATTGTTTCATCAGTGTTTGTCAAACCTGTGCAGTAGTCATGAATTCATGTGTCTCCATGATGGTGTCTGCTAAAAAATGTACTCTGAAGCTAACTTGAAAAAGTGCAACACCTTAGTTGCTCCTGGTTTTTGAGATCCTCTGCTCTCAGCAACGTAATTTAATCTTCCCTTTTTCTGACCATACTTTCCTTTTGCTGAATACAGAATCCAGTTATGATCCCAGCTCATGTTATGGTTGAAGTTAAAGCGCAGAAACCAAATAATCACATATGATCATTCTAACAGCCATTGTTTTAAAACTACATTTGTTGACAACTTTGAAGCTCTAGATATAAAAAGTACTAGATTTTCAAGCACTTTATGGGCAATAAGTATTTCCTTTGCTACAGAAATGAGATTTCTCATTCAACAGAGAGAATAACATAGACTATAACAATCATTTTATCAGCCTCCATGATGCGAACAAAAGTGAATTGGAACTGAAGCAGAAAAGATATATCTTTTCTGAATCTTCCATGTCCTGAGTATCATAAAGTTTTCAGTCAAATTTTTCTTCTTGTTATCTATCAGTATAAAATAACACATTTAGAGAACTTCTCCATCACCCACTTCCAGCTGCAAAGCAGAAATTAAGATCATCTCTGTGTATTTTTATTTTTATTTTTTAATATGATTGAATGAACTTTAGAATGGCTTTGGTTGGAGAGGACCTTAAAGATCATCTAATTTCAATTCCCCCACCAGCTCAGGCTGCCCAGGACCCCATCCAACCTGACCTTGAGCACCTCCAGGGATGGGACATCCATAGCTTCTCTGGGCATTCTTTGCCAGTGCCTCGCCATTCTTTGAGTAAATAATTTATTCATAACTTCTAACATAAATCTCCCTTCTTTTAGTTTAAAAACATTCCCCCTTCTTCTGTCTACCAGACTGTCTAAAAAGTCAATCCCCCTCCTGTTTATACACTCCCTTCGAATTCTGGAAGGCTGCAACCAGGTCTCTCCAGAACTTTCTCTCCTTCAAACTGAACAAGCCCGGCTCCCTCAGCCTTTCTTCATAGGAGAGGTTTTTCAGCCATCTGATCATCTTCATGACCCTCCTCCAGACCTGCTCCAACAGCTCCACATTCTTCCTCTACTGAGGGCCCCAGACCTGGGTGCAGTAGTCCAGATGGGCTCTCATGAAGGCAGAGCAGAGGGGGACAATCACCTCCATAGCCCTGCTGGCCACCTCTCTTCTGATGTAGCCCAAGATACTATTGTCCTTCTGAGCTGCAAGAGTACACTGTTGGCTCTTGTCCAGCTTTTCATCCATCAGGACAGCCAAGTCCTTCTCTGCAGGGCTGCTCCCAATGAATTCTTCTCCCAGAATCACAGAATCACAGAATAACCAAGGATGGAAAAGACCTTCAAGATCATCCAGTCCAACCTTCCACCTATCACCAATAGTACTTACTAAACCATGTCCCTCAACACAAAATCCAAATGTTCCTTAAACACCTCAGTTCAAGGTGACTCCACCACCTCCCTGGGCAGCCCATTCCACTGCCTGACCACTCTCTCAGAAAAGTAGTATTTCCTAACGTCCAGCCTAAATCTCCCCTGGCGTAGCTTGAAGCCATTCCCTCTAGTCCTATCTCCGGCTACACAAGAGAAGAGGCCGACCCCCACCTCACTATAACCTCCCTTCACATAGTTATTAAGAGCAATAAGGTCTCCCCTCCTCTTCTCCAGACTGAACAATCCCAGCTCCTTCAGCCACTCCTCATAAGGCCTGTGCTTTAAACCCCTCACCAGCTTTGTCATTCTTTAAACCTGCTCCAGGGCCTCAATGTCTTTCTTGAAGTGAGGGGCCCAAAACTGGACACAGTACTCAAAGTGAGGCCTCATGAGAGCTGAGTACAGGGGGACAATCATTTCCCTGTTCCTGTTGGCAACCCCATTTCCAATGCAAGCCACAATGCCTTTTTGGCCACCTGGGCACACTGCTGGCTCATGTTCAGCCGAGCATCAATCAATACCCCCAAGTCCATTTCCTCTACACAGTCTTCCAGCCACTCCGCCTCAAGCCTGTAGCGTTGCCTGAGGTTGTTGAGGCAGAAGTGCAGGACCTGGCATTTGGCCCTGTTGAACTTCATCCTCTTGGCTTCAGCCCAGCTGTCCAGTCTGTCCAGATCCTTCTGTAGGCCCCAGGCAGATCGACACTTCCAACCAATTTGGTGTCATACACAAACTTACTGATTGTGCACTCAATGCCATCCAGGCATTGATCCAGGTCATCAATAAAGATATTGAAGAGGACAGGCAGGTCCCAGCACCGACCCCTGGGGAACACCAGTCGTGACCGGTTGCCAGCTGGATTTAGCTCCATTCACTACCAAGCCAAGAGTGTACCTGTCCAAGCTACGGACTGCCAGATTCTGCAGGAGAATACTGTGGGAGACAGTGTCAAAGGCTTTGCTGAAGTCTAGGTAGACTACATCAACAGCCTTTCCCTCATCTACCAGTTCACTAGATCATAGAAGGAGATCAGGTTGGTTACACAGGACCTGCCCTTCGTGAACCCATGCTAGCTAGGCTTAATCCCCCAGTTGTCCTGCATATGTTGTGTGATCTCCCTCAAGACATTCTGCTCCATATCCTTCCCTGGTACTGAAGTCAGGCCTGTAGTCCCCCGTATCCTCCTTACAACCCTTCTTGTAGATGGGAGTCACATGACAAGCCTCCAGTCTTCTGGGACCTCACCAGTCAACAAGGAATGCTGATAGGTAATGGAAAGCGGCTTGGCTATCACCTCCACCAGTTCCCTCAGCACTCATCTGGCCCTAGGGACTCCCAGTCTGCACTCATATCTGGGATTTAATTCTTCCTAAGAATTCTACCACTAGAATGAATATTCTCTGATTCGCTACTCACAGAGATTTAAACTTTGAAAAACAATTCAGAGTATTTTGCTTGTGAGATGGAGTAGCAGTGAGATGGAGTAGTATGAAACCCCAGAAGCTGTTGCTGATAACTGTACAGTTAATTTCAGAGCAGTATTTTATACAGTTAGCAACAAAAGATGTAGAAATAGAAATTCATAATTTGTCTGTCTTCTGAACTATAATAATTTTTTTTATTATTGTTTTGTGTCATTCCAACTTTAAGAAAAATATTAGTGCACAAATATATATTTATATAAAGCGGAGAACAAAGGCAGTAATACCAATAGAATTTTAAAATAATAATCACAAAACAAACAAACCCTTTAAATTAAAAAAAAAAAAATTAGATATAGGAGTTACTACACTGGTTATCTAGCTAAGTAATAAAATGGCATATGGCTATTATATACACATATGTAATCTTGTAAATAGTAGTATGGTATCTTTTCCATGAGTATATCACTTCTGGTCACTCATTTTTGTTCCTTAATAGAAGTTACATGCTGAGAGTAAAGCCAGATAAAGAAACAATGTTACCTGAAGTCTGTAGTACAGAGGATCAACATGTAATAAATAATTCCAGGGAGAAGAGAAAGTTTGCTGTGACTCTAGAAGATCAAGAAACTTTTGAGACTTTGCAGATGAAAACTACCAGATATGATATTGCCATAAATATTAGATCAGTGATCTAAAGTGATGTATTTTACCTATTTTAGCTAGTTTGCAAAAGCAACAACAATGTAATCTCAGCAATAGCAATCAGCTATTTAAACACTGTAAATATTTCAATAGGCTTGATTCCTATCTATGCTTAATGGGTTAATATGGATGCAGAAATGAACAGAATCTTGAAGGATTGGGGATCCGTATTTTTGAACACTTAAAAGCCTTTAAAAAAAAAATCTTAAATATTTTTCTCAGAGTAACTTCTAAAATCTAGACTAATCAATAAGGGATGAGGATAGGAAGAAAAATTGGGAAATAAATAAGCATAGGGGTAGGGTCCATTATAAACATTACTGACTGTAAATTTTAGATATCTTTATTATATGCCTCAGGTACTTCATGAAAACTGAGGACTAATAATATTTGGAAGGTACATTTGAGACATCAAATTTTAAAAATGATATAGTGACGGAAATTCAGATTTTTTTTTTAATGAGTTCATATTATTCTTCAGAAACTATTTTCATGAAAGTAGAATAGAAATAATTCACATAAAATTCACATTGATCTGGCACCTACAAATCATGATTATTGTCAACAAATAGACAAGAAGATATTCATAGTTTTTAGATAGAAGTCATGCAGAGTAAATTAGAAAGTTGGGGGAAAAAAAGCAACAACACAACATTAGGTGACAGTTCACAGTAAAGACAGAACAGAACAAGTCTTACATGTCTTAAATGTTCATTAAAAGCAAGGAACCTGGAAAAGATTTTCAGATGGAGTTTTGTTCAGGAGGTAATACTGAATGGAAAATTAAACAGCAATTTGCAAACTGATTGAAGATGGAAAAATATTCTCATAGTAAATAGTTTTATTTACACTAAAAAATATTTCTATATCACAGCATAGCTCATGAACAGTCCATCTGTATGTAATCCAGAAGCTACTAGACAAATCCATGTATCAGTTTTCAGTATCAATGAGACCACAGTATTGTACGAGGTTCATATGGGCTTCAGGCTGCCTGCAACTATCCTTTGCATGCAGTCAGAGTCCACTAATCTCACTTAACATTAAGTGAGGTGATATATTGTTAGCCTGACTTTAGTGACATTCAGTCTTTGCAACCAGATGGACTACAGGGTCAGCTATGTCAGGACATATTTATTTCTGATCCACAAGTTGAGCATGGAAGTACATTGGCTCATATTTCCCCTTAGTCTGCCCTGAAATTCATTGCAGACAGAGACTAGGTTTACACTACATTTAGCATACTACCTGTACCATGGTCTGTCTTTGACCTGAGGAAAAAAAAAAAATAAATACTTCAATAGTCCTTTTCAAAGGAATGTAGTAAGTCACTCTACATTCCCTTTTGAGCCACTCCAGGGAATACTGAATTTTTTAAATACTGTGGATAAGGTTGAACTGGAATAATGCTGAATTCAAGTTTATTACCGAATTTGACTTTCTTTTCCAATAGCTTATATACATAGTGTTTTCTTTGATACACTGAAATTCTTACTAAAATGCTTACTATGAACTACTCTTTTGGACAACAATGTGGAAGATAGAGAAAAATTTTACTTTGGCCATGTTCAAATGAAATATGTCATCTAGAGCTGCACTTCTGGAGGACACTAACTAATAGAAGGATTCTACCACAAGTATGATATTTAGAAGACTTACAAGATAGGCAAGATTTCTGTAATCCCAGGAACTCCATTCTAGAACAATATTATGTATAAAGAGTTCAGGCAATTCTTGAGCTATGCATTACCTGATGCTTTGTTTTTTGTAATGAGGTTTTGCACATTGTCGCCTCAGCTACATTAATGACCATTTTAGGAATTGAATTCCTATTTAAAAACATTTAATAAATTATCTAATGCAGAGTGACAGAAATAAGTTTTTCTTTTCAATGGCTGTTACTGGAGTGAAATGAAAATACTATTCCTGACTTTCTCAATTTTGACGGCAAATAGAGACTATATAGCAAAAACAAAATAATTGCTGCTATGTTTCTGAGTATATAAAACGTACGTGAAAGAAAATACAAGACAGGAAAAATCTAACACTCCTTCTGTACAAATACAAGTTTGTTACTGTGTTGGTATAGCAGATAGGTTCGTGTGAAAATACTCAACATATGGTTAAATGCAGGAACATTCATTACAGGTGTTACAGGTTGCTGACGACACCAAGCTGAGTGGTGCGGTCAACACGGTTGAAGGAAGGGATGCCATTCAGAGGGACCTCGAGAGGCTAGAAAGGTGGGCCCAGGAGAACCTGATGAGGTTCAGCACAGCAAAGTGCAGAGTTTTGCACTTGGGCCGGAGGAATCTCAGGTATCCATATAGACTGGAAGGAGCGGTCCTTGAGAGCAGCCCTGTGGAGAAGGACCTGGGGGTCTTGATTGATGAAAAACTTAACATGAGCCAGCAGTGTGCCCTTGTGGCTCAGAAGGCAAATGGTATCCTGGGCTCCATCAGAAGAGGGGTGGCCAGCAGGGACAGGGAGGTGATTGTTCCCCTCTACTCTGCTCTTGTGAGGCCCCATCTGGAGTACTGTGTCCAAGTGTGGAGCCCCCAGTACAAAAAAGACAGGGAGCTGTTGGCCTTCCAGAGGAGGGCCACAAAGATGATCAGGGGACTGGAGCACCTCCCCTACAAAGACAGGCTGAGGGAGCTGGGCTTGCTCAGCCTGGAGAAAAGAAGGCTGCGGGGTGACCTCATTGCAGCCTTTCAGTACCTATAAAGGGAGCCTACAAACAGGAGGGGAATCAACTCTTTGAAAGGGTAGATAATGGCAGCACAAGGGAAATGGTTTTAAGTTGAGGGAGGGGAAATTTAGGTTGGACGTCAGGGGGAAATTCTTTACAGAGAGAGTGGTGAGGTGGTGGAACAGGCTGCCCAGAGAGGTTGTGGATGCCCCATCCCTAGAGCAGTTCAAGGGCAGATTGGACGGGGCCCTGGGCAGCCTGATCTAGCATTAAATGAGGAGGTTGGTGGCCCTGCATGTGGCCGGGGGTTTGAAGATTCATGATCCTTGAGGTCCCTTCCAACCCTGGCAATTCTGTAATTCTGTGATTCTGTATGAAAATCACATGATTAAAAAAAAGGTGTAATCGGATTTGTTCCCATTTCCACTACTGCTATGATGATTTCTAGACCAAAGGTACTTTCAGGGCATTGTCCAACAACAAAATAAAATGTGCTCCTGTATCTCAGCTACATTTTTTGTGGGAAGTAATTTGATTCTTTTTTTGTATTTTCAGATAGTGTTCCCTTTTTACACTATTTCTTATAAAATTATTTTTTCCTTGTTCTTTTAATTTCTCTTCAACTGTGGGAAATTTTCTATTTTTAAGTGTTTTTGTTTTTTGTTTTTTGTTTTTTCCTTGTTAGTGGCCTTAGGCAGGCACTTTCTTTTAAGAATCAGAAATAAAATATGACTATTCAAAATACTATACTGGGGGCTGCACATACTTTGTTTTTTAGGTTGCTCTTCAAAACTACATTATTAGTGCATTCAGATGAATAAATGCTGTGGGATACTCCCATATCTACAGCAATTGAGACATGCTGAACTACTGTATGTATATGTTATTGGTGTAATATGATCACAAATTTGATAATGGTCATCGACTCTCAAAGTTAACAATAAACTTGAGCCATTTCACATTTGGTCAGTAAAGAATTCACACATTTCTTCCCTCAATTATTCAGTAAACAACATTCTCACTGAAAAAATCTGCCAAAGTAGTCAGGAGGTTTGCCTTGCCAAACTGAAACGTAAGAATGAAAAGCAAGAAGTATAAAGATTCAAGCAGAAAATAAGCTGAAGAGTTATACTGAGTAAACCATATACACTCAGGTAAAGATAAAAATTCCTCAAAATTCTAAAGATTTTTGTTTGTAAATATTTCTGCCAGCCTCTCCTGCAGTAGCGACACTGGAACGTTTAAGTGGGGGCATCCCTGGAGGACAGACAGCGCAAATCTAACTCTGTGACTGATAAAGGCAGTTGATGAGGTTGTTTTCTTGTTTATTATTAATTTTAATATTAGAATTATTATTATTACTATTTTAGTTCTGCTTTTGTTTTTAGTAAATTCAGGGCAGGCTTTCTTACAGTTTTAAAGCTATTAGATATTTACAGCATTCTTACTCTATTTTGTTAAATAGGGACAAAGACAAAGACTTGTAGAACATAATGCCAGAAAGGATCACCAAATCAACAAATTATTATTTGACCTTCCCATTTTCTTATGTCACAAACCGTATCTATCACTCAGTTTCATACGAGCCCTAAGGTTTTAATTAGATCACAGAGTTTCAAAATAAACTGTGCTACAGACAGAGAAGAAGAGATCAAGGCATTAGTAATGCCAAAGGATTCTTTGATGTTAGAAAACTGACGAAGTGAGAGCTGCCCTGATGATTCCCAAAAGCTGAACCACATCCTATGTTGCAGAGGAAGTTGAAAACACCTTTTCCCCTGGCACACATACACTTACACAGTAACTCTGAGATCCCTGTCAGTCTACATCAAGTTTGACCCTCAACAATCAACCAGCCTGATCTTCAACCTTGAGGCAAGACATAGCCATCAGAAACCAGGGAGCAGTTTCTTTTTACAAAAGAAAATTTAGTTCTGAGCAATGTATCATTCCACATGTAGCTGTAGTCAACCTCTGATGCTTATGAGGAATTTCAGCAAAAAAAAAAAAAAAAAAAAGAAGAAGACAGAACGCAGCTTGTCAATTACAGCTGGACATATCTGTGAGATTGCTCACCCTATTTTTTAGATACAACAAACAGTATAATTGAAGGATTGACATTTCTAGATTCTAGTAAAGACCATGCACAAGTTTGCACTATATGGCAGAAAGATTTAAGGTAGCCCAGGATAAGGCTAAGACTGGAAGCAGCATAGCCACGTCAGCATAGCTATTCTAGCCAAAGCATAATACAGTGCAGCAACTATGTATCTGCATTGCATCCAGGACCCAGAGAACAATTTCTGTTCATCATTGTACAGATGTGTAGATCTACCACCTCATCTGGAGCTGGCCTGAAAATCTTAAACAGAATCCTGCACTGGGAGGCAGCTCACCCTTCATATATGCTTTCTATTGTTTCAGGTCACGCAAGGGAAAACTTTAAACACACTCGATATGTGGCAGTGTAGCATCTCCTTTGCATTATTAAAAATGCCACATCCCTTTACAACAGCTACTTGCTGAACACTTTTCCTTACACTCATGGGACAGGACTGAACCCTGTCCATTTCTAGAATACGTTGATAAATAACTAAACATACAGAAAAACTGTGTATTCAAAACCACGAACATAAGAGCAATTCTGCAGATGATAGCTAATGCCTCTTCTTTAAGGTGATCTTAGGAAAATAGATCCTTCTTATTTCCATTTCTGTTCTTTTTATTTTTAATGGAAATCAAGCATAATTTAAGCAAGAAAAACAATATATTTTGCTTCCTCTCATAGTTATTCCTCTTCTTTCTATATCTCTTATCCATAATCTGAGAACTGACTGGACTAGTACTCACCTGCTTCCTTCAGAAAATCTAGTCATCTGTCCTACCCTTTGGTCATTTAAAGCAAATTATAATATGGAGAGCAAAACTTCATTAACTTCCTTCCTTATTCCCATTGAGGAAAACCTTTTCCAGTATTGACCACAGGTCTTATTTGTCTGACTTTTGCACTTTGATTGGTCCTTGGACGCAGCAGTGAGAAGATATTTCCTGTGTTGTAGAGTGTAATAAGAGCAACAGATTTTACCCTGAGCCATGAGCCGAAGAAGAGAGGAAATTGGAATGCCTCACAGTAATTAATCATTGTACGATGAGGCCTGTCAAAACCTTTTCTAAAGCTGATACTGTTGTCAATAATCAGCTAGTACATCACCATCTGTGATCGTTTAAATTAGCTGCCTATACTACAACCAAGATATTTTGCACTTATACTTCTTTTTTGTTTACTAAACACAATTTCCCTAAGTCCTGTCTATGTTACAGTGCTTGCCAGATGATAGTATTGCTGGTGTCAATATCTGAATGCTCTCACTCCTAGTAAGTATGCAACAGATCTCCTGAGTTGCGAAATAAAGTACCATCTAAATTACATTTGCATCTGATCTAAATTCCAATGGTAAGGAAGATCACCAATTGTTTCTACATTGTATTTTGACTTAGGGTTAAATGAGAAAAAGAGAGGAATATCTTGGAGTAGTTTCAAGTCATACTGAAAGTTTAAATAAATAAAAGTTGCCAGACACTCCGCTGGTATAGAAGAAAGTAATTCTACTGTAACTATAGTAAACTATGTTTTTTTACATCAGTTGAGAATCTGGTCCACATTAACAAGCAAATCTGACCCTCAATTTTATATTTCTGAATTTTATATTTTATCTCACTAATTGAAAACGGCAGCAGCACTGTTTCCTCTGAAAACTCCTTACTTGCTTTTCACATTATCAAATATCTGTGTGCTTTGAGGAATAACTCATGAAGTTATGAAGCAAGGCTCAATTTACCACTAATATTATTTTACTTAACTACAGATAGATAGATATATATAAGTTGCTCTTCCTCTAAAGTGTTTGCACACAATCTGTGAGACACACTTCTATTGCCTGCAGCCATAGAAATTTAAAATGTTCAAATAGAGGTTAACAAGTAAAGTTAAAGAAGATGATGCTTACAGTGAATTATTTGCACAGTACCGTTTCTCAGGGATTACTCCATTTCACGTGCTGATAACTTAGTATTCTGTTTCTTCTAGATCCTACTGTAGGGGAACTAACTCTCCCTAGGCAACATAAGAAATCTGCTTGACTAACTCAGAGTCATGTGCTTCAAGACTAGGCCTACATAACGAGTATCGGCACTGTATAATCTTTTGCATTTTGGCTGTAGGGCCTAACAGAATTCAAGCTCTCCTTATCTTTATCTCCAATATGTTTAATTTTGTTCTTAAGTATATTGTAGAAGTGTGCAATATACAGGTAGTTCCTGAGAAATTGACTTCTGTTCCTTGATATCACAGGAAAGTACAGAATGTCACTTCTGCAACACTTTAAGGGGAGAAAGAGGCGTGACAGAAATAGGAACACTGGGTGCCAGCAGCAAGGCTATGACAAAAGTCTGGGACTGATAAGATAACACTTGAAGAGTCCTATCATAGAAGATGGGATTGGGAGAGGTTACTAGCAGGTTATAGATGTACAAAAGGATGCAGACTATAATTATATCTTCTGGGTTGGCTGTAGACCATGAACACAGCCTGGTTTCTTTCTGTATTCCTTTCAAATTTTGGAAGTTAAAAAAGCAGCCCATTGCTCCTTGTTGTCTGGATGTGATGAGAACAACCAAAAGTAATCACCTTCCCACGTACCGTTTGACTGTGGCGTAATACTTTCTAATTCACTTCAATAAATCCTATTGTCTGCTTACACTCAGATAATCCACATAAACAGATTCTTCTGCTGCAGTGACCCACACTCTTCACTGTTCCACTCTAAACTTTTCCAATATTGAAAATGACACAAATACACTAATATTCCTCTTTTTTTTTTTTCCCCTGGTCACTGATACAAATTATTAAATCGATTAAGAAAATGAAAAAAATCCCTGCAAGACTCAGTTTATTGTAATAACTATGTTTACATGTCAGGACCTGTAAAAGAACCACTGAAGTCTTTTTAATGACATTATATTTTTTAACTTGCATCATGCCATTTCTGAATCACTCTTTCTTTCTTTTTTTTTTTTTTTTCCCCCATAATGCTGTATCTATTTATACATAATGCTGTGTGTATTTATACATTACTCATGTATGCTTGTCTGTAAGACACATTCTGTCCTAAAGAAACCTAGGACATTGTATCAACATGATTACATTTTGCAACTAAAATAGTAATCTAACATAAAAGAAAATTATTTTGTCAGGATCATCTTTCCATATACTGTGTCGATTGGCATTCATTTTATTTTCCTCCTTGAATTCTTTGATAGCAGAGTCCTATATCAGTCACTACTATTTTGCCTAGGATCAATGTTATGCTGACAGCCCTACAATTAATTATGTGGGTTGCCTCATTTAGTCTTTTTAAGCTCTGGCATTGTGTTATCTTCTTTCCAGTCCTTTGGAATGTCTTTGGTGTTAATAAGGTTACAGCAAATCAACATCCTTGTACACACCAGTTGAATATGTGCTGGTTTACCACTCACCAGTAATTTACTTCTGAAATCCATCTTTCAGATTTCCAGCTGATGAGAATCTTAGTCCACTTAATGTGACTGCTTTTTTTTTTTTTTTTTCCCTAAGATGAACATTTTGAATACGAACTCTAAACTTTAACTCAAGCTGTGTCAACACAAAAGGAGGAACAATACTTCAAATACTTTTTCCTGTATACTTTTATTTTTAAAAATTCAGAAAAGATTGTTCTGTCTTAAAGCACACAGGACGTGTTCTTATATATATGTATATATTGACATATATAGGTGTGTATGCTTGTGTATGTGTTCGTTTAAATACAAACATAACATCACTTATGTTAAAGTTAATAACTGTAATACATGAAAAAGGATGTGGTCAGAATAATACTGGACATGTCTATGCTAACAAGTGATTTAATGCAGTAGAAGCAGCCAACAGATCAAGGTGGTTGCTCCTGCAGTCCCTGTATCTAAATGCATTTCAGTCGGTCTTACTCTGTTCTTGATTTAGTCTTGTCCCCTCCACAGAATGCTCTTGCTACCTTACTGATTCTTAGGTCTGAAGGACTAGTCATATATGTGGATATATATGTCCTCATTAGAAGCTGGAGTGTGTTTACAGTGTGGTGAGAACAGAGATTTTTTTCTCCAGAAAAAAATGCCTAGCCTAATGTAGAAAAAATACTCTTCAATCCAGAACAATCTGCAGCAAATGCTTTCACCAGAAAATTTGCTTCAATGTTTCCATCTTTTTTCTCAACAAAATGCTAATTTCAACACTATCACTGACAATGTTTCATTGCGCAAAGAGCACTTGTTACAGTATATTTTCATTTCTGTTTCCTATATTTCGTCATTTTAAATTTAACATCATATGCCTGTAATGTATACAACATTGCACGAAAGATGAGAATTATATTTATCATGTATCTATCTCTATTAATATATATAATTGCAAAAGATAAATTCCTCATAGTTTAATATTAACTATTTGTCACATCTATTCAACCTAAAAAGAAAAAAAAAAAAAAAAAAAAAAAAGAAGTTTCAGGTGTAATCTAAAATAGATGCCAAAAAGGAACAATTACAAAGATTGAGCTGAAGCAGATTTAACTCTATCTGTGTCAAGAACTACAATCAATATATGGCTTTACAGGCTGTTATTCTAATGACACACAATCATTTACAGATTAACTATTAATTCAGTAGCTGAAAATGCTTTTGCTACTTTTACAGACTGCTCCTACTTTTATTTATTCAGAGTCCTAAAATTAAAAATTGTAATGTCATATGTGTCTCGGCAGAAAGTGAATGTCATGAAGAATTAAAGCTGATAAAACATATATTCTTCTCTTTCTGAATGTAACAAAGCAGTTACATTCCTTGCTGTATATCAGATTTGATAGAATGGCTCAATACAGGCTCTGTACACACAAGTGGGATATAACCAGCCTAATGCTGCTTCTCAGCCTCTGCAGCCAAGATATAATATTGTCATGGTTTTGTGATTTTTGGTTTTCGGCATTCCACATCATAACATCATGTGGGGCACTGGGAGTTTAACTGTTCATGCTCAAGCTCTGGGTACCTGCCTGGAAGAGAAGAAGAACTACATTCCTCAGGGGACTTTGCGGTCACAGAGAGTCTCGAGATATAACTCCTGGCAAGGTGACCTGATGCTCTCTTTTTCGCCTGCTCTTCGTCGGGTCTCCTCCCTTTTTTCTCCAGACTGTGCATCTCACCTCAGCATTGTGGTGAGGCCTATCCTTCTTTCGGACATTCTCTCTCTCATTATATTTGATTTATTAGCTTCAATTTTAATTATATTGTATTATAGTGTGTTATCTTGCATTCCGATACTATATTTAGTAAATTAGTTTGTTTCTCCTCAGATCATTGCCACTGTTTTTAATTATTTTGGGTTCCCCTGTTCCCTTTTTCCAGAGGCACGGATCTGTGGATCCCTCCACCCCACTAGTTACAGTACCGGGCTGAACCAGCCCGTAAACCGCTGACAAATATCACTTTTATATTTTCCATATATATATGCAAAGATTACTCAATCTTTAATAACTGGTAGTTTCCATGGGTTTGAGTATGATTTTCTGTATTTTTCTGTATTTTTCTGTTATTTCTGCCACTACAATGCATAACATTCTTCAACTATTGTCTAATTATAATCTTTTTCTTTTTTCCCAAGATCTTTGCTAACATTGGCTCAAATCCCATTGGCTCTAGAACCTGATTGTAGCAATACATCTGCCTGCAAATTCCTCTCTATATCAAATAACAGATGGTTCAAAGTCCATGGTTCTTATACAAGCACTGTCATTCGTCATTAGTTGTTATTCTCCCTCTCCAACATTTCTCTTCAAAATATTCAAAAATACAAGCAATGTAAGCAATTATAACCTTACTTAGCCTTGTCTTTGCTACAGTGAATGAAAACATATTTGAAGTACTCAGTTGACCAATGAACATACGAGAAACATCTAAAAATATTTTTCATATATTCTTAAGAAAGTCTTGTTCTTCATCTCAAAGTTTGATAATTACAATGAAATAATTTTTAAATAATAGTTTTATAGTGATTATTATTATTTTGAAAGTATTTGGATATGGTTTAGACATTTAACATATATTTCTTCTAAAAATCTTAAAGGAATTAAAAATTCATTGATTATGTACTGTAGCATCCTTGAGTGGCATATATCATAATTATCTCAATTTTACAGACGGAGTAAGTGAAGCACACAGAAGCTAAGTGATTTGTCCAAACTCTACCACATTGCACTGGAGTGTAGCAAGGAGAGAAACCCATGGTTTCTAACCAGGAGTGGAACAATAGATTGTGATACACACATCAGTCCTTGGAGGCAGAATGTTACTGTTTTCTTTATCAGAAATTCTTGGCTTCCTTTCTGAAAACAAGATGCAAAGCTTTGCATTAGTTCAGATTGTCTAGTAGTTGCCAAGCCATCCAAAAATTCTATTTGCATACAAATAAAGATAAAGGCTTGTATTCAATGAAAGACTGAGTTGGAAGAGGTACTCAAACACTTTTGCTCAAAATGAACTTTCAGTCTTGTACCTTCTTTCCCAACAGCATATCTGAAGGCATCTGCCCTCATATGAAAAAATCATGTCTGATTAGGTAATGGAAAGCTACATAAGCATCTGGTCATATCAGTGGAGGCTGCTAGCATTCCTTTTGACTAATCAAACATGCATAAGTTATAATGATAAGGAATATCTTCATTTTGGACAACCTCCTGGCACAGGTCCATTCATGTGAGAGGGCAGAGGCTTCCATTTGTAACCCCCAGGATAACTAGAAGCCATGTGGCTTGTTATAGTCAAGATTTTTCTTTCTTACTAGTCGAAGTTATCAAGACCCTTGAAGCACAATTCTGGTACTTGAGATGAGAAATATCTACATTCTCTTTGATCCAGAATGCTTTATCTGACATAAGATTAAGACTTGAGAGCCAGCACAGAAATGGAGGAACATTTCTGTTTCCTCTCTTCTATATCTGCTAATTGATATTGGGTGATTCTCCACTCTTGCATATTCTCAACGTAACTCCAGAGTTCTTTTCCTACTTTGCAATGCAGCCTCAAAAGAAGAGTAACATATCTGTTTCTAACTTCCCTAATTACCTTAGAAGGAGTTAGAAGACTCATTCAGAGAAACAAGATCTGGACAACATAGGTGGAATAAAATATTCATTCTAGCCTACCTTCGCTATTTCTAACAAAAGTATTAGACCATACCATAAAATATAGGGAATATAACTACTCTGAGCTTGTCCACTCTCTGAGTATGTAAGAAACCATGTTAATTTCTTCTGAAATTAGGTGGACATTTAATTAAGTTTCCACGGTGATTCACTCAATGTGATTTAACTTCCTAAACATCTCTCAGCATTTTGGCAGATTTGAATACATTCTCAGATACCTATCTCCTTTATAACGTCTTGTTTCAGATTGAGTTATAGATCCAATGGTTTAAAATTTGCAAAAGGATAAAAATCACATGAATGTTCCCTGTTTCCTAGAAGTTGATGACTATAAAACACCTGAACTGTTTATCTTTCTAATTCATGTCTCATACAGCTTCTGCTCAGAGTAAAAAGAATTTCATGTACTTATCTACAGAAGAATGTCATAAATATGAAAACAAATAATAATGCTGATAAACAAATAAAGCAAATAAACATTCTGAAAGCATACAAAGTTGATTTTGTGGTTTGCAGGACAGATCCAGAGATAAAAATTCACTCTCCGAATTTCACCTTTATGCAATTTCTTGTCATTGAAAGCACAAAATATACTTTAACCATGACCTGTTATTTGGAAAAAAAAAAAAAAAAAAAAAAAAAAGGAAAAGAAATATAGTATTAAATGCGCGTTATTTGAATAATGAATAATCACAATTTATTAAAATAATATTATAGAAATTTGTTTTCAGAATTAAGAGCTACATTTAAGAATAATTTATACATAGTAAGAATCTATTCTTCATGAAGAATTATTCTAAACATGGCACTTGTTATTCAAACAACAAAAATGTTTAAAATAAAAATGTAGAGAAATATGATACAAGGTTATTAATTTTAAGAGTGTCCGTGGATATTTTTCCTACTCAGATATTATGCATCAATTATCACATTCTAGACAATGAATAAATATGATAGCATGAAATAAAATCTTTATGAGCCTCATGCATCAGAAGAGGGGTGGCCAACAGGGACAGGGAGGTGATTGTCCCTCTCTATTTCGCTCTTGTGAGGCCCCAGTACAAGAAAGACAGAGAGCTGTTGGAGAGGATCCAGAGGAGAGCCACAAAGATGATCAGGGGACTGGAGCACCTCCCCTACAAAGACAGGCTGAGGGAGCTGGGCTTGTTCAGCCTGAAGAAAAGAAGGCTGCGGGGTGACCTCATTGCAGCCTTTCAGTACTTGAAGGGAGCGTACAAACAGGAGGGGAACCAACTCTTTGAAAGGGTAGATAATGGCAGCACAAGGGAAATGGTTTTAAGTTGAGGGAGGGGAAATTTAGGTTGGACGTCAGGGGGAAATTCTTTACAGAGAGAGTGGTGAGGTGGTGGAACAGGCTGCCCAGAGAGGTTGTGGATGCCCCGTTCCTAGAGCAGTTCAAGGCCAGATTGGACGGGGCCCTGGGCAGCCTGATCTAGTATTAAATGAGGAGGTTGTTGGCCCTGCATGTGGCAGGGGGTTTGGAGATTCATGATCCTTGAGGTCCCTTCCAACCCTGGCCATACTGTGATTCTGTGTGTTTCAGTTATTCTGTGCAATGACAGCTTCAAGAGTAATGATTCCTATTTTATTACAGAAGCCCATGACATCAGAGGTGGATGTTGGTGGTATGGTAATAGAGGCTGAACTTTCTCTCCAGTGTCATATTACATTTTGTTATTGTGTCACAGAAGGCAGCAGAGGGGCAGTCCGGCACAATGGCATTGGATATGGAAGTGAGATGAAGCAAAGGCATGGAATTGAATTCCTCCATGCAGAAAAAATGACACCCACTGACATTCATCAACATTTGCCGAACATTTATGGAGACCAAACAATGGATGTAACACAGTGAGGTAGTGGGTGGTGCACTTCAGCAGTGGTGATAGTAATGTGAAAGACAAGTCATGTTCCAGATAATCATGCATAGCTGTCACACCACAAAATGAAGAGCATCTCAAATCAGCTCATCCATGTAAATTAGCTTGTGGTGATTACCATGTTGAAAAATAGTGTTTTGTAGGTGAGTATTTTTTCTATCAAATAGCGTTATTGTGCTCTTTTTATCTGTTGTAAATTCCATGGAAATGAAAAGCAGGCATTACTTTAAGAGTGGCAGACATATTTAAAAAGAATATACCTCTATAGCCAGTAAAATTTGCTAGTGATACATAACACACACATATATATATATATGTATGTTAAAATCTTTACATCTACTTTGATGTTACTATATATTCATTAATTAAAGAGCATGAGCAAAAAATGTATAAAGTTGATGAAAGCTTTACAGACCTAGTGACCTATCCCAACCCCAAGGATTAGTACTGAAACTGTGTGTGACTGCAAATTATTACACCAACCTTATTAGGATAATGATTTCCCACCTTCCATGGTGTTGCATTGTTATCCATAAGCTCCCAAAGGTCCTTAAGCCTGTTAATAACCATTATAGATGTGCAATGAAGTGAATCAAAACTAAAATGAACTCACCTGAGCCTAAGTAGATTAACCCTGCTCAAGTCTGATGATGTCCATATAAATTCATCTGGCTCCCCTTCCAACAGCAAAAATAGGAAAATGCAATAAAGTGATAAGACAAGGGTATACATTATCCATTCTTTTAAAAATATCTGTAGAAAATAAAACAGGAGGAGTCAGGAGTCAAAAGGAGTCATTGCTATTTAAAGTGAAGAAGAGGGTCATCTTTCTCTAGTGGGAATACCTTCAGACATTTAGGATTATATTCTATACACATTCAGCACCTGGAATTCTTGAGTCCTTCTCACAGGCGGAGGGCACTGTGACTTGTAAACTGGCTGTAGAAATGTGAATTAAACAAAGTTTGTCTTCCTGTGCACTACATATTTTTTTAGTCCTTGAGAAAGTAATTGGAAAAATTATATGTTCAGAAATGAAGAAAAGTTCGCTTTCAAAATAAAGATAGCAGTTTCTGAAACATTTAGACTGCTTCTGTATTTCTGAAGAAAGAAAGCAAACTTTGAATTTGTTCTATTGTTGAGGAAAATCCAAGCACAATTATAAAACAGTCTGCTAGGATTCAAAAATAATACTTTCATCAAAAAAGATGAAATTTACATAAATATGTCACCAGTGAGATTTCACATGTAGCTTAATAACTTTTTATGCATATTTAATGTCATAGTATTTACACATATAACATGTATACACCATACCATGTTTTAGTTTACAGAAATCTTCACCTAGTATACCGTATGTTAGGTCTATGATTATTTCATTTTACGTTGTTACAGAATAAGAAAGAGGTAGATTTTACTAGGAAAATTGAAAATGAAAAATGTGTTTGATTGAAATTGATAATTAAGAAAGAATAAAGATTCTGATAGTGTTTAGATGAGTAGAGGAAAGATGAAGATAGGATCAAATTACAGACTCCTGATCATGATGATATTTGATGTGGAAAGACACAACAGGTGGACTTTGCAAAGTGTAATGTGAGTACAAGAAAAAATAGATACATGTAACAGTAGTATTTCAGGCAGGAAAGATCGTTCAGATCTGAAGAGAAAAAAAAGAAAAACAGATCTGTAATTAGACAGGAAATTATCCTGCAGTGACAAAGAAGGGATATTTTAGTGTGATGGTTCAAAAAGAAATAAGATTCATTACCTGGATATGATCTGAACACTTTATGTGAAAAAGAGAAATCTGGACACGGAAGGCATGGGGGTAAATTCATCTATTATGATGGAGAAAGACCAGAGTGATCTGAAAGGAAAGAAAATACATAAATTTACTATTCTACTTCCAAAACCAGAACATTTAGCAAGAAAGAAGGAAGAGAAAAATCATTTTACTTATGGGACTGAATACACAGAAAGAGATAAAAATATTATAAAAATATGTTATTAAAAATCAGATATAATAAATGAAAGGGAAAACCATCAAAAAGAGGACCATAAAGGGATCTCTGTAGAAATGTCTTACATGAAGTATCTCATCATGGCTGATTGGCATCATGTCTGTGTGAAGGGAAAGATAGGGAGACCATTTTCCTTATAAAAAAAAAATAGCATTGAGAAGTATGGTTCATGATGGACTAAACAGAAGCAATCTGAAGTAAATACCTCTGCCATCCAAACTTCTTGCCTTCTTAGAGATTTATGTTATAATCTGTCTTTTGTACTCTTTCCCCATTTGGGGAAGAAAAACAGTTCTGGAGTGATATTTTTCCAAGAATAAAAACATTCTGCTTTCCATTAAGTTGAAGCCAGTACAGCAGCAAAAGGAAAGGATCTAGATGCAAAGGCATCTCATGATAAAAATGATTCAGCAGGCTCGGTTTTAAAATCTATTTATTTTCACTCCTTTTCATTTTGTTGGTAAATCTGGCTTATCTCCCCATCAGCCCTCTGCCTTATTCTCTTCAAATTTTCTTACTAAGCTTACTAATTAACAACTTTTGCCTTTGTTTCTATGAATTTATTTTATTTTATTTTTTACCACTGCCTGTTTTGTTTAAGTAGATCATAAGCTACCTAGGTTGTGGAAAGCAATTTTACAAAACCATATGCAGATTTGGAGATAAGCTAAGACAGATAATTATACTTTTTCCTGTAATTACTCAATTTACATCTTCCTTAATTCAGGTATTTTACATGAACAGTCAGAATTTAGAAGATAGCAATGCAACTTTTCAGATGACTTTCAGATATTCAACATATAATTAAGCATAAGAATATGGACTTGAGAATCAAAACCATGAAACCAACTATATCAGAAAAAAAAAAAAAAGAAAGAAAGAAAGAAAAAAAAAGACCTTTATAGTGAATTTTGAGCTTTACAGAAGGAAAAACACAAAGATTTTTTGCTTTGTTTTGTTTTAACTCATCAATTTCAAACAAGACTACAGATACTTCCTGATTACTTAGAATAGAACCTGCCAGAACTGGAGTTCCAGTTTCCTATGTTTAACTGCTTTTTTTCCCCACTGAGCAGCAAGAGTTCAGACAGATGTATGTAATAAATTCAGAAATGTTGATCTGCACTGCAGATGAGAGGCTGAATAACAGTATAGTCATAAAACTGAAACTTTTCATACCATGCAAGCAGCCTGTACTATATTTTACTCCACACTTCAAGATATATCACGATGACAGATTTCCTAATGTCAGGATATCGTATCAAAAGAATTCAAAGAAGTTTCTCAACAGCTGCTGTTTGAATAGTTGCAATTAACTTATGAAGTCATCTAAATCATAGCAGTTTTACCTATTTCTTACACTTCTGAAGTACTTTTATGTTAGTAAAAAAAAAAAAAAAATTGGAAAAGTTTTTGTTAAGACATTCAACCATTCTCCAAGACTTCTAAATATAATATTCCTAGAAATAAAATGCAATGGAAAGTTTATAGTAACGGGGAAAGTACATAAACAGAACTTTGAGATGATAAGTGGATTTTATTCAGACTATCCACTTTAAAAACACATCTATCCACTTTAAAAACACATATTTATAGAAAAGGCATTGAAAAGGTGGCGTAACACTGCTGCACAATGTCACAGTAAACCATCAAAGCAGATTCCAGCAAAGCTAGGAAAAAAATGCTGATAAGTGGCTCTTAATTCTTATTCTTAACTCATTCTCTTAACTCATTCACCCAGTTTTCCCATTTCATTGTTTTATAAAACTGTACATTTCCCATCCTCTCTATGGCAAGTTCCACACACTTCCTAAAAATTCAGCTGGACATTATAGACATTTATAGACATTTTAGTCAGCTTTACAATGAGCCTTATAAACCACTAACATGGATGAAAGTGGTAGCCTTTCTAAATAGTAAAATGTGGTGTGAAGGGCCAACAACATTATTGAGAGAAAAAGCATTTTGGAACAAACATTCTTTCCAAATTTCAGGAGATATCTTCAACATATAATGTAGCAGATTTGATCAAAAGCTCTGTGCATCCACTTGTGCGCCATTATTATAACAAGTATAAAAGCCAGTACTGAAGATCTCTGTGGCAATAAAATTGAATAAAATTAATTAGAGGAAGTTGTTTGAAGCTTAAAAATTAAGCCATCCATTTTCTGACTATCATTTGTGATAGAAATCCAATGCATCTCTTTTCTTGCAATAATCATAAATACATACAAATATATATATATATATTTAAATATTTTTTAAATAGTTGTATTCAGAGAGAAAGAATGCACTTACTGTCAAAAACTTCTCAATTGTATTTTTACTTTTTTTTCCCATTGATAGCTTGATATGGTTGTTCTGTATGTAGAAGATTGTTAGATCAGTATAAATGGAAAAGTTTTAAGGCACTTTTAGCAAATGTAAGCTTTCTCAGTCACAGAAGGTAGGTACAATTGTAAGCATGTTTAGTTTGGAAAGGAAACATCTTGCCTAAAGATAGAGATAAATATTTGCTGGCATTTTTAATATTTACTTTGTACTAATAGCCTGTTTCATTTCATAAACATATAAGAAATCATGTTAAAGTTATGGCAGAACTACAGGATAGTGGTTTATTTATTTCTTTAATTTTCCCTGCCAAAGACAAAACTCCATTGTTTGCTTTGATACTTATTTAATGATATGAGCCCTGACTGGACTTGGGTCAACCTCAAGTATTTCATAGAGCAGTGATTTTCTTTTGAAATGGAGCAATGTAAACACACTTTCAGGTGCAGTGTAAATAACACTACAGGTGTAGTATAAATAACAAAACTTCAACAAATGATATTTCTTTAAATTAGCAAAATGTTAATAATTGATAGGGGAGGGGGTCATATTTAGGTTACCTGGCATAAGAACAAAAGTATTTCTCAATATGCTGGAAAAAGTATAAGACAGGTTACAAATGTGCAAAATAGACAGTACAATAATAAATATGATTTAGAACTATCCCTGGATATCTAAAAAAGACTAAAAAATGCTTTGATGGTATATTTATAAGCATTGTTTTTCCTGAACCTTTCTTTACTGCCTTTGCTTTTTATAACTGTCACATTACCATTACAGTATCTATCTGACATATCTGATTATAGTTATCCTTTCTGAAAGGAAATGCTACTTGCACTCACTGTAGACATTTTGATATGGATGTTCATGATGTCTCTTTCTGAGTATTTGCAACTTCCATCCTCTTCCTCATGTGAATCAAGATCAGTCCAACAAATTAAGGATGAAAGTTGGAAAAACAAGGTGATGATGACAGCAGAACACATTAGCAAGCAAGCAACAATGAAAGAAACGATAAATAGAGAAGTAGCAATGAGATTTTGCTCTATAGGTACTGATTAGTCATGATATTTTTGCTTCTTTATTCTTTTTATGTTATTGCACTGGTTATTGTCCAGAGAAGGCAGTTTATGCTCACACACATGTGCAGCAAGTTTGTTTAATGATGACAATATGCAGAAGTTGCAGCTAAATGGTGGCAGTGTTAAAATCGAAAGTAATTTGTTAATGTAAATGTCATTTGATTGCATAGTTATTATTGTGTCAAAAACTAACATCAGTCAAACTGAAATAGTTCAAAAGTGCTTAGGAATGTCTCCTGAAGCTCTTTTGCAGAAGTGATGATCCCTCTCAATACAACACCAGAACTGTAGTCATCAAGTGGAAGAAGAAAGATGAGTTCCAAAAGAAAGCCACTCCTCAAAAATTATTAAAAGATCCAAGTTGATAAATTCCCTTTGTATCTTCCCTGAACATATACATATATCTTCCCTCATTCAAAAATGCTGTTCAATCTTAAATCCATGATGTTATGGTCCCTGAAGAGGATCCAGACCTAGCACACTTCCTATACTGCCTCTACAAAATCATTATTTCTACATATGTCTCTTTACTTCCACCAACACTACTGCTGTACTACATAAACAGAAAAATTGAGTGAGTGTGAGTAAAGAGGGTATCTTCATCAGTTATGAAGGTTCTACTTAAACAGTTTTTTTTCCAAAAACTAGTTCCTTGTAAACATACACATTAATGGATGTAATGTATATCTGAGATTATGTCTGTTCCTCCTGAAAGTGAGAACAAAGCCATGTATGCTGTTATTTCTTTTAGTTGTTGTTGTTGTTTTGCTTTTAGACTAGAAATACTTCTTTTTCCATCTAAACCCCTAGTTTGATCAGTATATCCAGTTTAGATCAAAAGTAAAACACTCCTTGTTTAAGAACGTTTGCCCTACTAAACACATCTTACTTAATACTGGAGACAGTTTAAAGTGGTATTCTACACCATTAAAGGATTATTGACAGTGTCTGTCTAAACCACTCTTTCATTTGTGGCCTGCTTATCAGGATTAGGATATTTGACAAAGACAACGAAACTAGATCCAAATGAATGAAATCATTTGTGTGTCCTAAACTGCAGAATAACCAAGCGGGGACTGACCTTCATTCTGCACTAGCCACATAAAATGCAACTATGTAGTTCAAACTACATCTTTTACAAAACTGTTAGAAGAGCCTGGTATCCATAAAGTTAAGATGAGCCTAATCATTTTCTTTAATGTCTTTACACCTTCCAAATATTGTAGATTAGCTAATGAGTTATCTGACCCTTCAAAAGGTCTGGAAACATGACAAACTGTGACAAATTCCTGGTGTCGGGAGTATATAAAATACACATGCTCATCTATAGACAGAAGATCAAATGACTGACCACAAATAAAATGCATTCACTTTCAAGATATTCCTGAATAGTTATTAGTACAAGTGTTAGGTGTGAAATAGAAGTCCAACTGGCATATCCATTGTACCACAGGTGAATGGCATGCAATACCTTAAAGTTTTTCGATCAGTACCATGCCATAGCCCTGACAGATAAAGATTTGGGCTTGATGTCAGCATTTCTCTGACTGCCAGCTCCATGGCAGATTTTGCTAGGAGTGACTTTCATGCACTGACAACCAAAATATAGTGAACAGTGTTGTTACACTTCTGAGATGAGAGCAAAGGGGATACGTGTGAAGTGCCAGTCGGAAATGGCAGAATATGAATGCACACTATTTAATATCACTTACAAATATAAAACAGTTAGAAAAGACTAGAATGATAACATAATTTTCACAAAGGAGAAGGTAAGCTTCACAAAGAAATTTAATTTTTTTAAAGATAAAAAAAAAGCGATCAGCAGAGTAGGAGTGAAGTTGAGTCCCTCTAATGAACAAGCACTGATTTCTGTCCTTGGAACCAATAGCAAAATTATGTCATAGTATACATACTATGGTTTTCAGACCCACTAAGGTCTCTTCTTGACAACTGAAGCCTCTAGATGGATATCTATACCCTTCCAAAATGATTTGGTAGCCCAGTGAGTGATTTAATTCATCTAAAGTCTTCTGAGTTACAAAATTTCTTCAGTATAATCCCTGAAAAAAATGAATTTAAACAGTAAAGATAGCAAAATCAGTATTTCAAATTTTTGAAAACATACTTTAGTTCATTAACACACCAAGGAAATGTTATTACACAGTGATATGAACTTTGAATGAACATAGACTAAAGAAATACGTTGAAAATCCAAAAAGGATTAAGAACAGACATACAAGAATACTTCCATTTCTAGAAAATGTAATGGAGATCAAAGGAGCTATTTGGCTCTAATAAGCTACAGGAGACTAACAGTCACAACATAAAATATACAGAAAGATTTCTGGCTGCATTAATAAATCTAAATGGTACATTACAGTTGAAAAAATGTCAACTGAGAATACACAGAGGCAAAAAAAGAGCCCAACAGTTCCTAAAAAAATTGTACAAATAAAACTTTATTTTAATCTGACTTTATTTATATTTCATCACTTTTATTGAAATGTCTTTCAAAAAACAGGCATAAGAACTATGGCAAATTTTAGCCTACATGGTTCAAATATGTGGAAGGTAATTTAATTCAACAAAAGAGGTCACTGTGATGTTAGAAATGTAGAATAGAAAGAAATTTCATTCAGTAACCTATATCGATATTAACATGCATTTTTTCTCACAAGAGAAAATACGTGGTTTATCACATATGAACACATCACTTGGAGTCTATCTCAGAAACAAAACAAGCAGCAGAAAAAGAAAAAAAATCAACTATGTACTATTAGTTGAAAATGTTATTTACCTTTAGTCTTCTTCACTTCCATTAGCAACTAGATTCCAAATCCACAAATTCCCTTGAACTTCCAATCAATATATATAAATTTCAATTTCTACTCACATTTTCCAGTTTGTATGCACATGTGTGGTGACTACAATACCTACTCCACAGCTAAGTGATTCACATCTACTGTTCACAACTTACTCTTTACTTGTTTAGGATGTCAAAGGATCTGACTGATCCTTGCCTCTGTCAGTGTCATGATCTAAATCATATGAAAATTGCCTGCTGATCTAAATTTTATTTTACCTTATTTCTGAAAAGTATTGCTACTGAATCTTCTTTGTCTTTATGTAATTTTCATCTGTCACACACAGAAAACCCATCTACTAACTCATGCAGTGAGTCCTCTCTTTCCAATTTTCCAGGATTTCAGCATTCATTCTCATTTTTTAAACATCAAGCTTTGTTTTTCCTCACCATTTTTCCTTTGTTTGACTTGAAGCTCTGGTTATCTTCATGTTAAAAGCACTGTTCTCTCGATGTGGTTGTCACAGTACTTTGTTTTATCACATTACCTTGGCTTTTTCCACTCAATCTCTCCACCTTTTGTTCAATATTTTCTGATGTTCTTTCAATGCTAGAATTATATCATCTCTTTTCACCCCTACCCTCTCTGTTTTTTCTCTTCTGTTTTTCTTCATTAACGTTGTTTTAACGTTCAAATGTAGATATTTTTCTTTAATTTTCCTCACTTCCTTCTGTCCTTCATTCACCTGCCCATTTCTTGTTTTGCAAGATTTATCATAGAATCATGAATCATAGAATGGCCTGTTTGGAAAGGACCACAATGATCATCTAGTTTCAACCCCTCTACTATGTGCAGGGTTGTCAACCACTAGACCAGGCTGCCCAGAGCTACATCCAGACTGGCCTCAAATGCCTCCGGGGATGGGTCATCCACAGCCTCCTTGGGCAATCTGTTCCAGTGCGTCACCACCCTCTATAATTTTTGCTCTATAGTTGCCAGCTGTGGTTCATTCTTGCAATACTTTCCTCTCGTTCTGTTCTTACCACTATTGAGTCCATACCTGTAAGAAATAAAATTCATTTTCTTCTTCAGTTCTGGAATTTTTCTAGTGAGCAGGTCTATTTCCAGGCTAAACATGGCTAAATATTTCTTAAATATGGTACTCACAAAAAACTTCCAATAAATTGTCATCTGAATGAAGTAATTAGTTTAATTCATTATATTTTTAAAATATTAATTGCTTCTTTCTATAATACATTTTATGTTCTGCATTTTGTAAGTACAGTATCCAGCACAATGAAGTTCAGGGTTAGACCTCCAAATCACAGTAATGTTCTTAATATCAATTCTCTTTAAATATTTCAAAAATGCCTTTCTGGAATTCTCCACATTTTTATGAAATAATTACACCTCCATACACACATATAAAGGCAAATTCTGTGCTTTTCCTTAGAGTCAGTTCTAGGAGTCAGATAGTTTGAAGATCTCAGGTTGACAAAGATGGAAATAAGCCAGGTGAAACATTATATGCCAATAAGTTGAATAAGAAACAAAGGACACTTTTGTTCCTCAACTTTCACTACATGAGTGCTTAAACTCTAGGTCCAAAAGAGCTTAAGTGGTCTGAAGAAAGCACCTACATGACCAGACACTAGATAGAGATATAAGGACGCTAAAAATAGTAACAGTAATCATCACTACTTTTGTTCTTGCTATCAAATGAAATGTTTGACTAGATTATTTATTGTCATTGCGGACTTTTACTAACTGAAGATTTTTAAGAATAATCAAGAGAAACGTATTATAGGTGAAGCTTATATCTGGTTGCTATTATACAGTAGGAAAATGTTACATGATCTCTTAGCATCTTCTTCCACTATACTGTCTATGTTTGTTAGAATTCTGATAATTAAATCAGTGGTTTGCTCATTAATAATATATTTTAGAGAGAAATATAATATTTGGCCTCTCTTTTATCTTTAGTTATGATTGAAGAAAATTAGAATAAAACATTATAGATTTAAGCCCCTTAGTCAGAAGTAAAAGGCTAAAATTTAATGCAGAACTTTAAGAATACTTTTCCAAGATAGCAGATGATATACTAGAAAAAATGCTTGCTTTGATGTTAAGATGCTTTAAGTTCTGGAAAGAAACAACTGAAATGAAATCTTTATCGTCAAGAGAAAAGAATATGTATTATTCCATATGAAATTGTAAAATTTCTTAGAGAAAACTATTACATAAAACTTCTTATACAAGAAACAGAACTCAACTTCATACTTTTATGTAAATGAAAACATTGAATTCAGATCCCTCAAACAATTTAAAAAAGAAATTAAATCACAGCTCTGCCAAAATTTAAATAATGAATTTGAGTGCGTGATTTCAGTCCAGACTATGACCAACTGACATGGCATAAAACAAACCTAGATTTTGACATTAGGGTTAAATCTACTCTTCAGCAATAACAAACTCAGGAAGAATATGAACTGAATTTTATTAAATCCATTTTGTTCTTTTAAATAGCAAATGAAACTAAAGTGTTTCTTAAATTAATCATATAAGCTAAACAATGAAAACAAATCTGTCAAAATTTCAAGGTTTAATATGCTTTTTAAATATTTTGTACCTTGTCTGTAAATGCTTATGAATAGAGAATATTTTAAAAATAATAATATTGAATAATATTCTTTACATTGGGTGAAGTCATGCCTTGAAAGAACTACCCTCCTATACTTTGGTGTATTTTCCTTTTTCCTTTATGCAGAATCTATAAGTTCTTCATGGTACATTATTCTCGCGAGATTCCACTGTTTCTACTTCTCAGCAATGTAGTAAATGTGAAAGTTGACCCCACAGGTCTTAAATAGGTGCCCTTTGCTTTTATGCTAGTCATGAAAATCACAATTGCTGTAATAATTTGCTCCTAGCAGTAGTCTAGCAGCTGTCTAAATTTACAAGGTCAGTTCTAGCACAACCTAAGCCAAACTTTTTAGAGACCTCGGGGTCAGGTTTCAAATAACTGCACATTCCTACTTTAACCAAAAGCAATCCCTCAGACTCAGCACACTTTAAAGATGAATGTTCATCTCTTCTCACATTTGAAACTTCAAAGGCCCAATTACTACTGGGCTGACATGGGCTGTTTCATGATACTTCCTGTGCAAAGTGCTACCTCTCTGCACTCTGTGTGTCTGATGCTTCTGTTATCACTGGGCAGTTTCTCTTTGGCAACACAAAATTCAACATCAGATTTCCTCTCACTTCTTCTCTGCACTTGTTAAAAGCAATTACTGTGAGAATCCATATTTGAACTCTGATTTCTGTTTCCAGGATTGTTTATATTCTTTACGATGACTACATTAATCATCATCTATTGGTTTATCTCACAGTCAAAACTATTGGAAACACCTGACTGGAAGTTAAAAACAAAAGTAACACTACTAAAAATATCAGAGTTAAGTTCAGGATAATACCACTACAACACTATTGTATGATTTTCTTTCAAGGAAAAATATTGACAAAAAATAATAAGCTGACTAAAGCACAATGATTCACCTAGGAACAGCAAAACTCTTCAACTCATATATGTATATATATTTGTATATACAACTTTTTATCAACTTGGGAGTGGGAGGTTTGTTGTTATTTTCACATCCATTCAGTGACTTAAATGGTTTTTAATGGAAAATCTCAAATGCAAAGATTTATGTCAGACATGGAAGCAAATCATATTCCTTCCGTAAGTTGGTAGTTTGAATCATGTGGATTTGTCCTCCTGATTTCTAGTTAAAATAGAATTGTTTTTCATTTAGTTTCAATATTTTGTTTTTTGAATTATCCTATATAAGACCTGCATCATATACAAAAGTCCATATTTAATTCAAACTCTCAGTTAATAACTGACAAGAAAAAAAAAGAGAGAAAAAAAAAAAGGAACAATCTCATTACAGTCTGGACTCATTGAACAAAAAGGAAATATATATATACATATATATAGATATATATTTTAATATATATATGTTTAACATTGTATATATATTATATACATATAATTTCATTGCAATATTTCATAGAATAAGCATCATAATGTAGATTGTGCTGTTAATAGTTAACAAATTAACTATTAACAAATAGTTAAAGTTAAGAAATAATTAATTATGATTCCTCTTAACCATATTTTAAAAGAGATGAAAACTTACACTGTATTTAAGAAGCTTAAATTAAATTCAATGGTAAAAAAATAATTGAAAGTTTTGTTGTGCCTTGTATTAATCTGCAATCTTGAAATTGTTTGTCCTTTATAAGAAAAATTTAGTGAAATAATTCCCAGTAACTTAATACTCTTACATGGTTTATACTAAAATGGTTTTCCTTCTTTTCAGGGATTTACCTTAATGATATCATTCCAAAGGAGTCTGGTTTAGATCAAACTGGGTTAAAGATCATGACTGTCAAAAGATGATGTCACTTAGATTCCATTACTAATAAAACCTGGGGTCATTTTGAGTACAGAAACAGATTGATATTCATGCTTTCTTTACCTCTAATACCTTTAGACATACATTAAGAAATCATGATTAAAGAGGTAAAATTTATTCCATTCCAGTATAGTTCAAGAGCATTGTACATCAACATTATATTTACACTTGTTTAGCACTCTGTTATTCATAAAATATCCTCAATGAAACATCCAAAATTACAGCTGAAAAAATTAAATGTTTAGTAGCTGTCAATCATTCACTTTTTACAAAAATTAAGGACAAATATAAAATTATGTTCTTATTCTATGAATCTGATCAGATGTAGATACAAATATATTAGTTTAGACAGTACTCAGTGCAGTCACTATGAAATGCAAAGTAAGGGTAATCTAACATAAGACTGCAAGTTTAAACACACATTTGCAGTAGCTCAACAATTATTCTTCCCTGGTCATATCTATTTATTATTTTGCAGCTCCCCAAGCTGTGCCTGGAATATTTGAGAACTGTGTAACTTTTGCTTACATCTTGAAAGTTCAGTTACAATGAAAATCAAAATAAAGGAAGAGTACAAAATAAAGCAAGACTATTCCCAAGGGATACAATTATCACTTTAAATGATTTTAAAAAAATAATAACAAAAGACTATTTGGCATCATGGTATACGCAAGTTGCATCAAACAATAATTTTCAGTGAAATCTCTAAGAAATCAAACAAAATGAAATGTTTTGATTTACATTAGAGTGGTACTGATCTTGACATCAGTAGTCCAATATATAAAAGAAAAAGCAGGTATAGATCACTGAGCATTCGACTATGTTAAAATAAATATATATAACTATGATAGGGTTCACTCTGCAGATTAGTATCCTACTTATCAATTTCCGTTTATCTGATTTAATGATTTTGACAATTAAAATCTGAGTCGTTCCTCATTCAAACTTCCACACTTTTGTGTACAGTGGTAATATTAATAGGAACCACTAGATGGTAGTATTATAGACAGTGCAACGACTTCTGCTCCTTGGATGCTTAAGGGATACCTCCAAAAACAACTGCTGTCAAATGCTATTTCCTTTTCTGCATTCATTGGTATATTCATTCCAAGATACTGCTTCTACAAAAATTCACTTAAATATAATCTGTTACAAAATCATTCAATTAAAAAAATATATTTTTATGTGTTCTTCCATAGTTTGTCCCTAGACTGACCAGAACATGCTGATTATGTTACTCTTCAGTTCCCCATTTAACTAATTTTTACATGCCAAGTCTCCTGTGTTTGCCTTATTTCCAAGGTTTCTTACAAAATCATCCCTTTATGTCCTTTGAAATAGAAATGAATTAAAAACAAACAAGAAAAGACAAAAAGAATAAGATACCCATTTGTCAGAGGTGACCCATAATATGTGGAAATCTTATCCTGAGACAAACTTTTTTTACTTATACTCTTTTTTTTTTTTTTTTTGTCATAAAAAAAAAAAAAAGTCTTGTTTCTGAGATTTCAGGGTACTTTTGGCAACTAAAAAAAAATACTATAAAAGTATTAAAAACGGACAAAAAATCACTTCTTCTGTCAAAGACTTGTATACATTTAAATGGACACTCTGAAAAATATATTCCCAGTAAAATTTTAAACTTGTGCAGAAATCAATGTGCTGTATGGAGAACTGAATAAAGTTCATCCTAAAATGGACAAACCAACCGTTAGAAAAAATAAACACTGCCAGATAATTCACATGTTGAGTCAGCTACACTGTTTTTTGAAACATATGAATTACCTGCTGAATCAGATATTTTATCTGCTAAATCAAAGTTAACACCTACTGATGCAAGCATAGCACCTAATAAAAAAATGTTAGTATGGACTTATATATGTTCAAGAGAATTACTGTAAACACATTGCCCAAGAATTACAATGTCAACTAGGTTAGCTGTTTTCTTTATTGCATTGTGTTTATATGTTAACGTATGTTTTGCTCTGAGGGTATTTTCCATACAAATAAGAGGAAATAAACTTTTCTTTTGGTGAGTGAATTTTCCTCATTAGTTGCCAGAGATTCTCAACAAGGAATTCATAGATTTTCATTATCTTAACAGATCTTGTAGGAATGACTGGGAGAGCAGCATTAGGAAGACGTCTGTGAAGATCAGGTTTGCTCTCTTCTTCTTTTATTATTCTTTCCCTCATATATTATGCTTCTACACATATAGCTGCAATGAAAATTTGTGGGAAGAAAGTAGCTCTTGTCCAATGCAACTCATGAGAATTTCAGTTTGTAAGTGCACTTTCTCAACAATAGATGTCTTTTCTCAAATCCTCTGGTTTCTTTGTACAAGCTTGTACATAGAATGGCTTTTAATGTTTTCCTAAGAAGTTCTTGGAATGAACATGATACATCTATGTTTCCTTTTTCCACAACAAATTTGTTGGTATATATTTCTGCCTTTTTCCATATTTTGGTTGACACACCTTCTTCATTTAACAACCAGTGAACTGCTATTGCTATTCTGAAGAGTATCTCCTTCAGAACTGTAGGGAAAAAATGGATACTCTTCAGAACACTAGTTAGCTATTTCATCAACAGATGCCTATTTGCTTCCTTCAGCATTTTTCTACATTTGTAGCTTCGGATTAAGTTTTAGCATGCATAGTCTTCACCCATTTTTTATGAAGACATTAATGAAGAAATTTCTTTACTTTTTAGAAATCTATGCAGGGCAGGTACAAACACTTAAAATTATTTAATAGTGAAACAAATGTATAATTTAAGGCGTATTTGAGTAAAGATATTGTAGCACAGAAAATAAGTCAAAATACAAAAATGACAAGCTTTTTAATTTTATTTTGAATTTGTAGAGCAGGAATTCATCTCTTCTGTGGGAAATCTGTCATTCTGTTTCAGTAAACAGCTACCTTTCAAGAAGTAGCAAGTAAATTGGAGGAGGTTCATGTGCTTTTTTGATGTCATTCTTTTTCTTTTCTGTTTTATCACTGCATAAGAAGAACGTGAAAGTCATCTGAATCTGGATTACAATCAATAAAGCAACAGAGTTTCTATAAAAAGTTTTGTTGATTTAATGACCTAAGACATTCAAGTGTTTGGGCTGGCTATCAGTGACTTAACATGAACTGGAAATAAGGCACTTACTGCTACAGGAAGGTTGTGTGTTGTCCAGCAACCATGTTATGTTTCCAGAGAATAAATTTTCATATGGCACGTAACTGTGAAACGGGTTTTACTCATTAATACATGACTTGTTACTGACCTAAAAGAAAATTGATAGCTATTTGCATTGTACCATGCTTGAGATACTACAAAACAGCTGCGTATGTCCTTTATCTGTGGATTTGTCACACAGTTTTTTCTAGCTCATACATACACGGTCAAAAAATGTGTTTGTTCTACTTAAGGCAAACAATGACTTCCATTATGAACCTACTTCAGCTCCTTTGGTATCGTGGAATAGGCACACATTAAACAGAAATTGATATATTGAAATATGTTGTTGGGGCCAGTGGCTGAACATTTCTAAAAACTACAAGATAATTACAAAGGAAGAGTACTCATCTGTTTTATGCTAAACAGTAAATTGACTTATAAACATATGACACTATGATTGCTAAAAATTGTTACTTTTTGATATTTTGAATGGGTTGTAAGAGAAAATTTTTCTATGTAGTAAGATAACAATAATAGCACCAATATTATATTAATGTTAGAATTAGCAGTAATCATTATGAAGATGGATGCTTAAAAAGATCTTAAGATCTTAGCATATATATATACTCACATGGCAGAACCAGGAAATTTAAAACAAAAGGACAAAATAAGGAAGAGCTCTGAGTTTTTAAAATTAGAAGGCTGCATGTGTTACAGGTTTTTATATAGAGATGGTTTGATACTGACTACAGCTTCCAGAAGGAAAGTATTTGTTGGATAGCACTTTTTCTAGAACCAGGTACTCATTCCCGGGGATTTAACTTTTAAATGACAAGAAAAGGTAAATGATGAAATCTCAAATAGTCTCATGCAACTTGGAGAGACACCTGGAAGAGAAGTTATTTCTTTGTTAACTAGGTCTAATGGTGAATAAGTCAAACCCTAGCTTTCAGGATTACTTTATGATAGATGTTCCACTTAATAAATATCTAACTTTTTCCCTAAAAGATTATATTTCTCTGGAAACCATGAATCCAGATGCGACTGTTTTATAAATTATACGTAAACAAGAGTAAGCAGTGAAAATACAGTGTTTCAGTGAACGAAAGCAACTATCAGGAGTGCCTCTTCTTTATTTTTTTTTCTGAATGCATAATGATATCATAAACTACAAGATGTCCCAGAAGTATGTTTCAAAAATCTCTAGGTCCAGTAACAATAGTCCTCAGTCCAGAGAACCTCTTTGAATTCTTTGATATAAGAATTTCATTGCCCAGTAGGTGTAGTATCCCAGTCTTGATAGGTACAACACAGGTGCTAAGTACTAGACCCACCAGTGAGTGGATCACAGTAAAACTTTCAGAATTCAAACTTGGAAAACTTCTGTATCTGAACTTAATAATCAAAGGACTGCATGACTCCTCAAACACAAGCACCCAACTCAATATCTAAAGACAGACAAGTTCAAAAATAAAAAGACCAATGTTTTGCTCACAGCTCCTCAACTGCAACTATCTGCTCTTTAATCAAACTAAGAATACAGTTATTTGGGTATTGTACAGGGAATTACATTAATATACAACTGAAGTCTATCTCAGGTTCATTTATTTTTTTTCCTTTTGTTTCTTCATTCAGAAATATTCTCTCTAAGAATTGCTTTAACATCCTTCTACTTATTTTGAGAAGGATAGGGGCAAAAGAAGACATACAATGGATCAGTTCTAGGGTGCATAAGCAAATAATCAATGAACTCTGTGACATCACTAGTGACATACAAATTAACCAAAATGGAGAAGCTGAATGGTGATGAAACTGTATGCCTGATGCACACTCAAAGCACATTCCATTAAATGAGATCAAAGTTATAAACAATCAGAACATTTAGGAAAAAGACACCCTTACATGCCTCCTTCAACATATGAAAGTCAAGGCATCCACAAAGATACCCATCCTTTTCTCTCCAGCTCCTCCTCTGAAAATACAAGAAGAAAAAAAAAAAGACAGACTGTGCACACAAAGGAGGCCTTTTCTCTCAGCTTGACAGCTCACTGCATGCAGGAAGATAAAAGCATTTTGGATGCTTGCCAGGAGAGAAACCTTAAAGCAGCTTCATTAGGCAAAAGTAAGATAATCAGAGTAAATATACAATGCTGCCTTTGTTACTTAAGCTGTTTGATTGGCTGTTATGCTATTGGTTGACCAATTAATACTCAGAGCACAGGGCACTAACAGTTCTGGGCACCTCAGTGTGCACACAGGAATGTAAGCAAGTGTGTGGCAGAATTTGCAAAAATGGTTATGCATATTTCCTGCTCATTCAAAGCCAAGAAGATATCTACCCAAGAGGTCACTCCAACATGCTAATTATGATTTGTGTATGTTAATTATGTCAGTGCATGAAAAAGTGTGCAGCTCAGGAAAAAAATATATTAATTTGTAGTAACAAGTTTTGTGCTGGCCCCAACAGTGCAAAGGGGTAGGAAGCAGAAAGGGCAAGCATGCAAGTCCAGTGATGCTAATGGAGACATTTATGATTTTGCAAATAAAAGACAGGTGCTTAAGAAATTCCTCAGAGAATGTCAACAAACTTGTGATCATGGAACCAGAGAGTTGGAGTTGCTATGAAGCAGAACAGAAAAGGAGTTGAACAATAAAACATCTTATGCTACAGTGGGAATACTATTGGACCTTTGAGCCCACAGATGAGCTGAAGATCTATTCCCATCATTTCTGTCATTAAGACTGCAGGCCTTTTGAAAATTATTTCCTCAGAGAGCAACAAAGAAGATAGGATGGTGTATATGAAATGTGTATTATTTGTATTCATAGTTTCCCTTCAACTAACTATAGTATGCAGGCAACCTCACATCAAAATTTTCTACTATCCAACACACAACCCCTCTCACTGCATTCATGTCCAAGTGTACACATGTGTGACATGACTGTAACAGTGCCAATCTTTGTCACTTGCTTTCTCAAAACTGAAGAGAAGCTTCCAAATCCAAACATATTTAAAAAAAAAAATGAATTCAGAATACAGAATCACAGGGATTGGAAAGGACCTCAAGAAATCATCAACTCCAATCCCCCTGCTAAACCATGTACTTTAAAATAGGTCGTGTAGGTAGTCATCCAGATGGGTTTTCAATATCTCCATAGGAGACTTCGCAACCTCTCTGGACAATCTGTTCCACTGCTCCGTTACCCTTACCATAACAAAGTTGTTCCAAATATTAGATCAGAACTTCCTATGTGCAAGTTTTAGGACATTACTCCTCATCTTATCACTACACGCCACTGAGAAGAGACTGGCCTCATCCATTTGCCTTCTTCCTTCCTTTAGGTATTTATAAACATTTATCAGATCCCTACTCAATCTTCTCTTCCCAGGCTTAATCATCTTTGTGGCCCTTCGCTGGATTTCTTCTAGGAGACCCCTGTCTTTTTTGTACTGAGGAGCCCAGAACTGGACACAGTAGTTTACATATAGCCTCACCAGGGCAGAGTAGAGGAGGATCACCTCCATTGACCTGCTGACCACACTTTCTAAAGTACCCCACAATCCCATTGGTCTTCTTGGCAACAAGGGCACACTGCTGGCTCATGGCCAACCTGTTGTCCACCAGAATCCCCAAGTCCTTCTCAGAGCTCCTCTTCAGCAGGTCATCCCCTAACCTGTACGGATGCATGCAGTTATTCTCTACACTCACTCTACACTTACTCTTGTTAAACTTCACCATGTTCCTCCCTGCCCAGCTGCCCAGTCTGATCAGGTCTTGTTGAATGGTAGCACAGTACTTAAGCTTCTTAAGATGAGGGGAGAAGCTTGATCCATACTAATACAATGACTAGCAGGAAATGTTGAAGAGAAATTCTGAAAGCTAAATTTAGGTTCTTACATAGGAGACTAAGGTCTCTGACTTGCATAGTAGCTTTTCCTGAAATCCAGCATGGTGAAAGAAGTAGGCAGCAACTGACAATCTCAATGTAAGAGTAGAAGACTGGAGAGGCTTGGCTGCAGCTTCATTTTAACACAACCAAACTGCCAGCACTGGAAGCTAAAAAAGTCACGGAGATATCTAAAGTGTAAGATTGACTGACAGTAAATGACAAGCCCTGTGCAAGGCATTTCACTTCCTGAGTAAACAATTGATAGGCTAGTGTTACTTAGCTGCTGACTTCCTGTGAGTGGTGAGCTAATATGAGCTCAGATCTGGCAGTTACATGAGCAGAAATCACGGGATTATTAAGCCCATTTTTGTGGCAATGTCCACATCCTGCTATGATTAACATCCTAGTATCCAGTGCCTCCTCTGTTTCCCTGACTCGGAATGATGTAGTGGAGATAGAGAGTACATACATGGAGAAGAGAAATGATGAAGGAGACGGAGTAGTAACTTCATAAGGACAGATTAGCATTATTTCAGGAGAGAAGACTAAGAAAAGGATTTGACCTAGGCATATGAAATCAAAGGGAAAGATAAAATGAACACACAGCTATAGTTCACTAAATTCAAGCAACACAAAAATAAAGGCTGTGCAATGAGTAAGATAGAGCCAAGCCAGTACAAAATGAACTTAAAATTATGTATCTCATATATATATGGCTGGAAAATATCTGGAAATTGCTGCTCCAGGAGGCTGTAGTAACCAATAATTTTGAAGAAAAAGGACTAGACAATGCTCTAGAGATTGCATCATTCCTAACAGAGCATCAGTAAAAAATGAGGGAGCAATGGATTGCATGTTGCGCAGACTAATCTTAATTAGCATCTTTTTTTCAGCCTTAGACAAAACACTGGGGTAGTTGTACAGTTGATCTACTCTAGAGAGAATATTTCTAATGAACAAGAGAATCTTAACACTGTAATGTCTGTCATCACTCTGACACACTTACTTCTGCCAAATATAAGTCTCACAGATACCCAATGGAGATGGACGAATGTACAGTGAAAAAAAAATTATGATATAAGGAATGATGTCATCAAGTATAGAACCAGAAAAACAAGAAAGATTAATTCAATTAGCCTTAAACAAGTGACATTGTTTATCTGAGTCTTAGTTATAGTAATCAGATCCGTTTTTTTACTATATTCCAAACAAGAAGAGTTGCAGACTCCAATTCTCTGTCTAAAACAAAAGAATAAACCTACCTCTGTGGGTGTAGACTTAAATACCATACTATAGATGCTCTTTGAGAGACCATAAAATTCTAAAAGATATCTGAACTTGATTCTGAAAGTCTAACGCTTCAGAGAGTTACAGAGTGTTTTCCTAGATAGAACACACTCTGCTTGAAATTGAATTGCAATTGCACTCTAATATCCCAAAAGGCATGTGAGATATAGTTGTTGTTTCATTGTGGCTCCCTACTTCAAAACAACAACCAAAGATATGCTGAGCTTCAGTAAGGCTCAGTACAAACAATCTACTTTGCTCAGGTAACTGAATGTTAGAGCATTTGAGTTTCCAAGTTTACCACTCACAGCATAAAGAATTGTTTCCTTTTATCAGTTTTAAATTTGCTAACACTCAGAGTAATTGCATGTCTTCTTGTTCTCACATTATGATACTAAATTAAGGGCATCAAGCAATCCATCTTCATTAAACAATTCATTACTTGCTATTTTTCTTCATCCTTCCTTTTTCTAAATTATTCCACTTAGTTTTTTTCACATAGTTCTTCCTATACTAGCTTTTCTAAATTTCTTGATCATTCAAAAGGGAGGTGTTCCAAGGAGAATGTCTTGTTTCTTGATGGATGTTGAGTAAGAAATTTATTAATCAAAATGTAACTGTTTTATTGTTTAATCATCATTATCTTATCCATATTTGCAGATGTGAGCTTTGCATAATTTTCAATAACAGCTATTATGAACTGGTATTTACTGTCATCATGTTTGGACTACATATGTCTGAATTTTTTCATCCTCTTCTTCCTCATCTTCATACTGAGGTCTACTGAAGGAAGAGCGGATAGAGTTTGGCTGTAGAGATCAACTGAAGGAATTTGATGTCTTATTTTCAGTATAGTTCAACAGAGCTCTCAAGAGTAACTTAACTAGATCCAAATGCCCAGATGATTCCAAAAAATAATACCATTCTACTAGCAGGCCCATTTTTAAAACAAGATATTGCCTTAAAAGGTATATCACAATTGTGATGTAAGGAAAATAAAGAACAAGTTCATAATTGCAAGGTGTAGGGTCTTCAAGCATGATTTTTGGACATAGTGTAGTCTTACCAGAGTCAAATGAAAAAGAGCATAAGGTAATTATTAATTACAAGTTTTCAGTCTGACTGAAGAAATTAAAAGTGGGTAATACCAGAATTATGATAATGATTTCCTTCATTCCTCTCCAAATCATGATAGTTACAGTGATTGAGGACACAGAAAGATGAATCAGAAAGTCTATATCAGAGAAAAACAAGAATGATAGCAAGAATTAATTCATAGACAGATTGGGTAAAAATCAAGTTAGGATATGACAGAGTTGAAACTTTCAGATACTGAAAACACTGAAAACATCTATTTGGAGGAGCAAGTTTACAAAGCCAAAAGAAGGCAGTTAGCACCTGCCTTGCTCCCAGCACTGACTAGAGTATTTTCAAAATTCTATTACCAAAAAACTACTCTGCAGTAGATGATATACTGTAATCAACACATTCAGCCACTGGTGGAAGCTGGGATAAGGACAGTTGAAATTTCATTTCAAACTGGGGAAATATCTGATATGACAGTATACTAAAAAAAAATAGAAAGTGGTTTTGGAAAAGCATGATGCCTGAAGTTAGTTTGAAGATTGCTTGATGTCCATAAAAACAATTCAACACAAAAGTACAGACATGGTCAGTAACGTTACATGAGTATGTGAAATAAATTCCAAGTGAGGAACAATTAAAAGATACAATACTCCATCTTGGAAAAGTGATAATGAAGGATGGATAAGAAGGAGGTCTGTAAAATTAATAAGAATCTTGAAGATGCCAGAAAAGAAATAGTTATCCTTACAAGAAAAAAAAACATATCCTGTGCACAGGATACAGGTATTATATAGAACTCTTTGCCATGGGATCTTGCAGATACTAAAGCTCTGTCATCCCTTCAACTAGTTTAAGGTATGCAGAAGAAAAAAATCATTAAGAGTTTCAAAATGCACAAACTACTAAGCTAAGGCAGTCTCTGAACCACAGATGATTGAAGGCCAGGGTAGAATTTAGAAGTATAATAATACTGTTCCTTCTTATAATCTTCTCTAGACATCTGGTGATGACCAAGGAAGATACTGAGGTAGACAGACCTTTGGTCTGACCTAGTGCAGTCACTCTTACATTTTTATGAAGAACAAATCAATAACATGAGCTACAGCAAATTGCAAGAACCAGATGGTACTCACCTAAGAATTTCAAAGGGACTAAAATATGAAAAATATGCACTACAGTAAATGATTCGGTTAAAACATAAAATGTCTTGGTAGCATGGGTAGCAGCGAATAAAGTTTCATTTCACAGAACTGTTCTCAGATGAAACAGTGAAACTTCAGACTAGAAAGACAGATTTCTATATTGAAGAAAATGACATAAATAAAACTTTTATATAAAATACATTTTTTTCTAATAAAAAAATAGACTTGTTAAAACCATGGAAAGTTGTGACATAAAATAGAATACATAATTTGCCTCTTGTAGACACATCTTTGGAGTTTATTCAAAGAATTAATGACTGAATAGAAAATAGTGGCCCAACACAGTACTTTTAGGAAGTTTTTCACAAGATTCTTCTGTAGAAATCAACCAGTGAAAATGATTGATATTAACATGGGGAAAGATTACCAGTAAGGTCCCGAGACCTCAATATTGTAACATTCATGAATGATCTAGGAGAAAACATAATTATGTGATGATACTACAGGATGGTATCGTGATGTTCAGTGACTACAAGATAAAATGACAGATAATATTTATGGTGATAAAATCTAAATAATGTAAATGGGAAAATAATCTTAACTATTCATATACATCAATGGAGAGTAAAGTATCTGTTGGTATCACACAGAGCATCCTGGAGTTACTGCAAATAGTTGACGTGAAAAACTCAGGACAATAACCGGAGTTGTTTAGAAGAGCAAACAATTATAAGAACATTTTGACTGAGTTATATACACAGAATAGTTAAGAACTCGAGCACAATTCACATTTCTATTCCACTCACCTCAGAAGTATACAGCAAAATTGTAAAGCTACAGGAAAGGTGTCAACAGTTTATGGGCCATTTTGGCCTGGTTACATAACTAATGGAGCAGAGTGACCCATCGCCTCGGGAAAGGGGAAAGGACAGACAGATAGGCCTAAAAACAAAACAGTTGCAATGATCTGAGGAGGAAAGCTAATGTATTAGAAAATATATTAGAATGTAAGATAGCACAATATAATACAATATAATGCAGTATAATACAATATAATTCAATATAATTGGAATTGAAGCTTATAAATCAAATAAAATGAGAGAGTATCCAAAAACTGAAGGCCTTACTTTAATGCTGAAGATGAACACACACGCTGCTGGGACAAGCAGAAAGGGAAAAAGAGAGACGTCTTGTGATCTGCAAACAGTTTTTATCTTTTCCTCTGAATGGAAAATGGAAACGCAAAGTCCCCTGGAGTATGTAGTTCTTCTCTTCTCAGAGCCAGGTATCTGGAAATGTTGGCTGTCCATGGAACTGGAGCTTTAACTCTTTAACTCCCAGTGCACTACATGTTGTGACATTGAATACTTGTAACCAAACATCATAAAACCATGACAGTAGGATAGCAAAGATCTCTGTGAAGAATGATTAAAATGATTTGGATTCCTTAATCCATGGAGGGGCAAATGATGGAGTACATGATAATGGACTATAAAATCATGAGTGAAGCAAGGAAAATGGATAAGGAAGTTTCTTCATAGACTAGTGAGGAGCCATCAAAATGAGATTACACATTGCAGGCACAAATTAAACAAAATGAGCTTGATCAAACTGTGTAAATCTGTTATGCTACTACAAATTTCAGACATGGGTAAGGAGTGAAGGTGAAGAGGAGTGAGGGGAAGAGTGGAAGGGAGACAGTTTATACAAATTAATGGAAGAAAATTTTCTCAAGATCTGTTCCTCGTTTTGTAAGAGGATCACAATGGCATTGCACTTCATAGAATCATAGCTATTTGTGCCACCTCTGATTATGCCACCTCTTTAAACACTTTACATTCAGAGGGATTTTTTTTTTATTTTTATTTTTTGGTAGTGTCTCTGTATATTTTGCCTAACATATCTATCCTTCCGATGTTTCTTCATGTTCTTACTACTTTGTACCTTATATTTCATATCTTTTCACATGCATTTTGAAAACTGCTCTTATCTGATAATGAGTCAGAATAGTGCTGCAAAGATATATATATTTTTTGTCACCTGTTTTGATTATTTTAGCCTTTTAAATTCATGCAGCTGTATTCAGACATTTAAGCAAAGCTTTAGTTGCACCATTATGTTTTTGAACCAATTGGAAAAAATGTGAAAGACAGCACTGAGACTGATGAGAAGGCTCTTGTGGAAAGATTTGATGAGCCAAGGTAGTTTAATCTAAGGAAGAGATGTAAGATATGCAAAAGACTGCTGTAGGGAGGAAAGGAAAAGTCTGTTTTCTATGTTCATGTTGAACAGGACAGGAAATAATGGGTTTCAATTGCAGCAGGGAAGATTTAGGTTACTAGAACAGTTTTTTTTCTAGTGATCAAAGTTACTGAAGCATTGGAACAGCTTGTCTAGGGAGGCAGAGAAGCTCCTCCTTTGCAGATATTTAAAAATAGGTTAGACCAATATATACCTGAGGTCATACTGGCCTAGATGATTATGCCTTCTGGCAGGAAGGATGGGTGACCTGTTCATGAAACCTTCCAGCTTATTATAACAGTTATATTGCTAAATTTATCCATTCTCTTGTGAGCTTTGAAGACCAAGAACTAAGATCTGAAATTTGATTTGATTACTGAGGAACAGTCAGTGTTTAATCAAAGAAATAAAGTGACTTGTTGAAGTACATCTATTCTGTTTAAATGTTAAAACACCGGAATTTTTTTTTCTATATATAGGAATTTGTTCCCGTGTGACGTGTACTACTGTAATACTCTGATTCACAAGATAAAAACTATATGGCTCACCGTGGGCACACGAGCATCTGACAAGCTGGAATACCGCCTCCTCACTATCCACAGATGAAAGAAAGTGCAGCAGCTGTTACTATTCAGGTAGCTGGTAGTGATGAAGAGCCCAGGAGGAGCCTGAGGCAGTCTACTGCCATGACAATTGCAGGACAGATGGCCTTAGTTGTGATTTATCTATCTAAATATTTCCCTCTTTCCACCTCTATATGGCTTGAAACTAGCATCACTCAAGTGGTCTTCACAGAGGGACTGAGTCAGGTAATTTCCTCTTATAAGAAATGCAGGATTATATATACTGTCAGCATTCATAGAACAGGAACTCGTGTTTAAGAGTAAATCTTAAGTACTTCTAAACTGACTTTAAAATAATTATTTTTAATTATGATAAGCTTATTCCTTCTATGAGTAAGATTTTCTGAGTAACTTCAATAAAGGCAATTTCAGAACATTAATTTGCAAGTGAAAAAGGTTTCTTGAAATCTTCCTTGTAGTAAGAATGCATTGCCAGAAAAGAGAAACTTGAGATTCAAAAAGAGCACTCCTCAACACATTGACGTAAAAGATTTCTGATCAATTAAAAATAGGTGTAGAAAAAGTGTTAACAGTGTGAATTGCATAAATTTGATCTCCTCAATTGTAAATGAGAATTTTAAGTCAAATATTCCAGAGCGCAATATGTTTAACTAGCCTTGCCGTGATTTTGATCTCTCAGTTGAATATCTCTTTTGATTACAGTGTTCTTTAGATTAGTATTTTTAAAAAATGACTCTGAGCAGATAATGCTGTTCCTTCTTCTCTGTATTGGAATTTTCAGTAGAAAACATATTATAACAGATAGTATGTGGAATATACATACTCGCATATCTATGTATGTGTATATAAGTACATGTCATTAAAAAAAAAATTCATGAGGCCTCAGGAGATCATCCATACTAACCACTTAAAATGGGAGGATTAATTTTAGAGTTAGATCATTTTGCTCATGGCCTTGTCAAATCAGGTTTCATAAATCTCCTCTTCCGTTATTTAAACTACCTACATAGTAATGTTCTTTTCCTCATATGAATTCAGTATTTCCTTTGCTGCAGCTTGTGACTGTTGACTCCTCTGCTGTGCAAATATAAGGAGACCTTGGTTCTTTTTTACTCTGTTCCCTTAGATACTCCAATTTTAAGTACACTCATATATGTGCATATTATTAATTATATAGACTGTTACACAGAAGTGTTTTATAGAATTTATTTAAACTTTCATTTTTGTGAAATTATTACATTTCATTCCCTACCAGGTCATATGCCATCTATGGCAATTGGTGTTTTTCTTTCTTTCTTTCTTTGTTTTCAAGCAGTTTTCTGTTTTCCTTGCTATGATCTTGGCACATTTGACACTCAAGAAAATCCTAAATTCTTCAGATATCCATAGGAATTGCAAGTATCACAGAACTACAATAAGGTTCCATCAAGCAAAAGGAAGGATGCTGGCTCTCCTCTATACAGCTTTCTTGGTGTTCCACTCTCAAAAGTAATTTGACTTGCTGCACATTTTTAGATAATGTTCTCAGGAGTTGCTTCAGTTAATATTAAAATACAGAACAAAAGTTATAAGAGGGATTCATCTCTGGAAAAAGATTCATAGGATCTAGACAGAACACTTAATCATGGAATAAATTTTCCAGCAGTATATGCATTCATGACTTACAAATACCTACCTTTGCTACATCCAAACTATAGTTAAACAAATCAAACACTGACAGATAGCTTTCTTGGAGGACAAAATGAAGGAAAAGACAGAGGTTAAAGAAGGAATCACGTTTTCCAGCTTTGACTATGTGATCCTAAAAGAATCTTTCGTTAAAATTTATTAGTTCTAAAAAGTTCTAGTCATCTAGAACTTTTTGTCAGCTAGAGGGCCTACTTCTCCACAACTGTGATTCTTTTTTTTATTAACATCAAAGGATCTTCATTTTTACCAAAACAAAAGATCTGCTGTGTTTTGTTCTGCCCTCATAATTTCCTGTATTTTTCAAAGTATTTTTAAACTATACCAAGGTAAGAACAAAGAATCTTCATTTTTCTTTCAATTACTGGTATACAAAAGATATCTTTTAGTAAGGCTTTTAAGAGCCAAATACGAGGTTTAAAGGACATGAGAGACTTCAGAGATAATGTGCTGTTTTACGCTTGGATTATACTCACGCAGTCTGAAGCTTCACATATGTTGAACTCATGTCCTGTAAAATGTTCACTGTAAAAGAAAAAATCCATACATATTTGTTTTATTATAACTAATGGCAAAAGTCAAGATATGTAGTCATTGATTCCAAATGTAGTGGCTACTGCCTAAAGTGGAAATCCAATAGCACTGATGAAATTTTTTCTAGAGAGAAGATCAAATATTACTTACATCAGGGTAACTGTATTTTCACTGTTTTGTAAAGAAGCTGAAAACAGTATTTCAGATATTTTTGAAATTATTGCCTTTGATAGTAAGATTTTTTCATCATCTACAATCCATTTAATATTTATTATATTTAGTTTAGATTTTCCAATAGAGGTTAGTTAAAGATCAATAATTTCTTACTGTGGTGTCTGACCAACAACAAAAAAGAAAAAGAGAAAGGAAAAAAGGCAGGATCTTAAGTGGACAGAGAAAGTTTTAAGGAAGCAGAAGACTTTCTGTAGAAGGCTGTCAGCAATGAAATTGGACTGGGAGAATTGAAACGGCAAACTCCAGAAGAAAAGAAATGAGCCAGTAATTTCTTTTTAATCAAAACACAGACCTATAACACACCAAAATACTCTATAAAATTTGTGAAAGGTGTGCCATGCAAAAACTGAAGCCCAGGAATTTTCAGCAGGACTACACAGTGAAGTTACAGTGCAATTCCTCACTGCTAGACTCCTTCCAAAGCTTCTCAGAAGTAAATACTCTTGTTATTATGTTAACAGAGGTGATTGTTTAGTTAAAAGAATATGAAATTGTCTTTTGTTTGGCTAAAAAGGAGCAAATTATTACCTACACTATAATGCTTAATTATCCCTAGTACCTTGAAACAACAGTGTTGCTATTGTCTAGAGTCCATTAGCTCTGGCTGTGATGCATCCTGTAGCTTTGCTGTTTCCACCTGCTCTGGCTCTCTGCCTGAAGCTCTCAAAGCCTCTAGTAATTTTTCCCTCATGGAATTTGGATGAAGTGTTGGCTGCTTCCTTGCCAAATGCATCTGTGTGCACTGAAGATTTGATATGGCCACAGAACCAATCTCTGAGGATACCACCACTGCATGTGACCATAGTTTCTTATCAAAAATATGAAGAATTTATTTCTGGGAGAAGATGGCACCAAACAGATATCATATTTAGCTTCTCTATTTCAACTTCCAACACCTGGACATACATCTTTGTTGTAACTTTTCTCACAGTACAAGCGTCCTTGTTTTTTTATGTGTTTGCTACTAGAAAAAAAAATATTAGTATGAAACTCCATGTTTCAGCAGTGCTGCGTATTGAGATCTGAATATGACTATGTAGCCTTTGTGATATGCTTTTTATTCTCACATCAATCTTCAGTAACCCACTAGATTGGAGATCAAAAACTGTCTTCAGTATTTTACAAAAGATTTTCTGAAATATCTTGCAAGTACCTACAAAAACATTTCTGATAGATCGGATGTAGATGTACAATATGGTTTTTATTTTTTCTTTTATTAAACTCTGAAAGACTGTGAACTTCAGGTTTTATTTATTTATTTATGTATTTTTGGTAGAAGCCGCAGGCTTTCATACCTGCACAGACAAACTTCACCCTAATTTCCCACATTTGATATCATATATTTATGCAAATGCTGCATTTCTGTGACATCTGTTGAACTCTAGACATCTGAACACATATTTTAGGTTTAAGCATTCATAATTCAACAATATTTAGTGCATCTCCTTCATTTGGCATCTTCTAAACTGTTGTATTGAACAAAGCTCTAGTAGTGCTCTACTAGAAATTTCCTTAACATGACAATTTGAAATATCAAATGAAGGAAAGTCTGTAGCAAAGGATTTCCTCTCTGGTTGCTTGTTAACTCTGTTTCAAAGTCACATTCGAGGATTTCACTTTTTGGTCAGTTTGAAGATAGTGCAAAATAATACCAGCACATAGACATAAAAACAACTTATGGCCTTAAGTCATTTATTATAATGGTGGCTTCAAGACAATCAAATGTTTCTGCCAAATGGACAAAAGAATGGTATTTTTTCCTCTCTCATGATGAACCTGGGGGAAAAAAAACCATTTGTTAAATTACTTACTGATATCACTCTTGTCAAATGGCCATTAGTGAGAAATTTTAGAGTATCCTATTGTGGCAACCAAATCCTATCTTTGAGTCATAATTTTCACAAAATCACAGAATAACCAAGGTTGGAAAAGACCTTCAAGATCATCCAGTCCAACCTTCCACCTATCACCAATAGTACTTACTAAACCATGTCCCTCAACACAAAATCCAAACATTCCTTGAACACCTCCAGTGTCGGTGACTCCAGCACTTTCCTGGGCAGCCCATTTCAGTGCTTGACCACTCTTTCAGAAAAGTAGTATATCCTAATATCCAACCTAAATCTCCCCTGGAGTATCTTGAAGCATTCCCTCTAGTTCTATCACCACTTATACGAGAGAAGAGGCCGACCCCCAGCTCACTACAACCTCCCTTGAGGTAGTTATAAAGAGCAATAAGGTCTCCCCTGAGCCTCCTCTTCTCCAGACTGAACAATCCCAGCTCCTTCGGCCACTCCTCATAAGGCCTGTGCTCCAAACCCCTCACCAGCTTTGTCGTTCTTCTTTAAACCTGCTCCAGGGCCTCAATGTCTTTCTTGAAGTGAGGGGTCCAAAACTGGATACAGTACTCAAGGTGCAGCCTCACCAGAGCTGAGTACAGGGGGATTTTGATTAAATTTTGATTAGATTTTGGTTAGATTTTGATCTAACATTTCATTAGGATGCATTATAAGGAAGGTGTGTACAATATTTCCTTTTGGAACAGGAACTGAATATGCCATTCCACATATCTAATTCATAGCTCTTCTGCCATAAGATATATGGATGAGAGTACCCTATCCCAAGTATATTTTTAATTTATCACTGTTACTGCTTCTTCTGTTTTCTGATAATTTAGACAAGTTAGGCAACCAATTTAATATTTAAAATTCTGCTAGTTCAATAACTGCTATTGCATTTTAATCTTCTAGTGGAGTATCTAATGAAGAACAAGTGATTGAGACTATTTCTAATATCTATTGTCATAAATGTTTGGTTCTTGCAATATAACTCTTTAAGATGTGAACAGAAGGATCTCATCAGGTCCATGATAATTCAGATCCCCATCCTTTTGAGTTCCTTTCTTCTCACACTGTCAAAAGTTATCTTTGGCTGTTTTGAATAAATATTTTATTGTGCTTAACCTTTTCTCTCTCTCTCTCTCTCTCTTTTTTTTTTTTTTCAAGAGCATTTTTTATCTGGGGAACAAATGTACCGATCCTTTCAGAACAGTTGGGATTGTTGATTTAAAAAAAATCCCAGTTAATCTGAGCCTCCAGTCATCAAAACTATAGTTAACACAGAAGCAAATAATGTAAGATCTTGGATAATTATGCTCAAATATTATTATTATTTTTACTTTACTTTAGGAAATCACTTCAGGGTGGGCATGTAGGTCCACAAAGAGCTGCAGTTCAAACGCAGCTCCAATTGAAACATGGTTTCCAGCCACATCATTGGCTACAAATATATTGTCTCTCTAAATCTTCACAGGAACTCAGTGAATGTAATTGCAGAGAAATCATTTGGATCAGTTTGCACAGTTGTTGGAAACGCTATTTGCTTCACCTCAATTTTTTGTCAGGAAGCACATCTATCTCTCTGTAGAGATATTTGGATACCATTTTGTTTCAGCCTAGATGCACTGATGGCTGTGTGTTTTTCATGATCTCCAGTAGTCTTTCCAAGCATAGTAATACCATCCAGACAATTTTAGAGTCCAATCTGCTTGCAGAGAATTGTGTACATCAGTCTTCAAAAGTAAGAGTTGCAAAATCACAGATATAAGTAACATTTTTTACATTTAGTTAATTTCTTATTTATAATGTCTAATTATTCTATTACCATGCAGAAATTTGTTATCTTTAGATAGAAGTAAATTCAGGCATGTAGTTGATACTTCTTGTAGGATAGTTATAGCAAATAAAGAGATCCTATCGCATAGTATTTTGATAATCTTTTTTGGTGTGCACATGTGGAATTTGGGGAGGTTATTTTTGTTTGTAGTTGTTGTTATTTCATCACTACAGCAAAATATAATAAACTGTGCATTATTGCAGAACTATGCACATCCAGAACAGAACTCACTCTCCTGAAGACAACCTATAATTTAGATTGGGGTCTATAGTACTAGAAGAGAATGTCTGTCCTTTCTCCAAAAGGAAAAAGGCAGAATCATAATAATTTTCATTTTTTTTTGAGCAGATTTCATTGTTTCTAATAAGTTTCCCAAACTTTTAGCTTTACAAATGTAGCAGCATTGAAAGTTTGATACCCACTCTACTCACCAAACTTAACTGATTTCAACCAAGTACCAACAATTACAGTAGATCTTATTCAAGCAATAAACACTCTCTACTGCATAGTGTTACTATAGTCAAATTGTTTATGTTTTATGACCCCATATACGTTGATCTTTCCAAGTTGCATGAGAGAATTAGCACCCTTAGAACGGTTTACTAAATCAGATCTCCACTGACAAAACTAACAGCATTTAGAAAAGGCAAGTCCTTCAGACAAGGGAAGAAAAAATGAACATGAATGAAAAAATATTTAACATCTGCAAACAGAGAGCAGAGAGTACACGCTGTTTTTTGCTCCAAGATAATGTAAAAACAGCAACACTCATTCCTCAAAAACCTGTGTTACAAATTACAAACTCAGTGTTTTCCAACACTACTCCAGGTACTATAACGGATAGTAGGCATGCCTTGGAGGTGTAGGAATAGCATGTAATTAGGTAAGAGACAGAGAGATTTCTACTTCATCACCAATTTGTTCTGATCAATGGAAGTGTGCATCAACTTCTCGTAATTTAAAGGACTGCACAGGAAAAGGGATTTCAACAGCCCACCACAGCCCCAGGGCCAGGGTATACCATGATCTACACGCTTTCAAGAGAGCCCATTTTTCCCTTCCATTCAGAACAAATAAGCAGTGCCCTCTACTGTCTAGCACCAATACTACAACATACACTTCACTCTTGGGATTAGTTCACAGACATGGAGGCATAGTCCGGTACAAGCAATTGTGCAAAGACTGACTTTCTCCTTTGCCTGTGAGTTTAACTATATTTAACCGCATGTTTTTCCAAAGGGTCAGATTTTCTTCTTCATGAGCAAAAGTTTTGCTGGATTCGACCCATGTTATCAGATCATGTCAAGAGCCCTAGCATTTCAGATGACACAGCCACATTTGAGTCTAGTTTGAAACAAATATATTTGGCCCTTGTCAAAGGTTTTTCAACTCTTAAATGCTTTTTTTTTTTTTTTAATATATTAACAATATTTAATTATCTATAACATCATGTCAAACCCAGGAATTGCTATCTTGCACTTATTTCACTAAATATAATTTATCACAAAATAAGCCCTCCTTTTACCAGTATAACAGATAGGAAAATGGCCCTCAGATACCTCATAACAGTAATCTTAATTATTTTTTATGACTTCCTATGCTTAGCATCAGTTTGAAAATCATAATAATCCACAGACAATATTTTTGTATTGATTAGACTGAGATACAGAAAATAATTCTGGATTTAGCTCCATTAGCACTTATCAAACAGTCAATCATACACAATCTCAGGTTCCCCAGCTTAGTGTTCTGTGTGTGGATTACTATTTTCAAGATGGATTGGCAAGACCCAAATGAAAATGACATTAATTGGTTGTGGTAATTGGTAGTGTCAACTATCACATCTTTTCTGTAAGCCTGTATTAATTTTTTTTTTTTTTTTTTCACATCTGTATGTGAAAGACGTCTCATTTTGTTCTGTAATGAATAGCTCAGCAATGTTGCCATTATAAGTTCCTGTGTTATTATGATTTGTAGTTTTCTTTCCATAATTTTACAACAGTTTTGTCATCATCCTCATTTGGTTTCATGAACAGGGCTAACGGTGTCATGAACAGGGATTCAGCTATTTGTGTCATGGAACTAGTTTGGAGAAATCTGGTCTTCTGGCGGAGAATAGGGTTTGTTTATCAGGAAAGGAGAAAACCATCTATGGCAGCAAGCTTTCCAATTTAATCAGGAGGGCTTTTTACTAGAGTCATCAGGGGAGGGAACCCTCAAGCCAACCCTGATGGTAGTGGATGCTCTGAGCCTGGAGTTGGATCACAGGCCATTAAGATAGCACCTAATGTGCAGGATAAGGGAACTCCAATTGGTAAATCAACCTCAGTGGGAATCCAACTCAAATACCTGTACACTAATGCTTGGAGCATGGGGAACAAGCATGAAGAGTTGCAGGCATGCACATGCCGACATTGCTGTAATGTCATTGGCATCACAGAGGGGTGGTGAGATGGCTTTCACAACTGGAATGTAAGAATTGATGAGTATAAGCTCTTTAGGGAAGACAGGGAAAATGGAAAGGGGTCTACATCAAAGACTAACTGGAGTCCATGGATCTCTATCTCAGGATAGATGAGAAGGTGACAGAGAGCTTATGGGTTAGTGTTAAAGGGAAGGCAGAAGAAGGAGACATCATAACAGGAGTCTGCTACAGGCTGCCTGATCAGGAAGACTGAGTAGATGAGGCCCTCTATAAACAGACAGGAGCAGCATCATGTTCACAAAACACGGTCTTCATGGAGGACTTCTACCACTCTGCTATCTGCTGGGCACCAAAAATGAAAGAGGACCCTGGAATGTGTTGATGATAACTTCCTCTTCCAAGTGGTACAGGAACCCACAAGAAAAGGTGCTATGTTAGACCTTGTCTTCACTAACAAAGATGGGCTGGTGAGTAATGCAAAGCTCAAGGGCAGCCTTGACTGCAGTGACCACAAAATTGCGAACTTCAAGATCCTTGGTGTGTCAAAGAGAGTGCACAACTAGCTTGTTACTCTTCATGGGATTCATGAGAGCAGACTTTGACCTCTTCAGGTAACTTCTCAGAAGAGTGACATGGGATAAAACCCTGGAAGGAAGAGGGGCCCAAGAAAGCTGGTTGGTATTCAAGGACCATCTCCTTCAAGCCCCTAAGCAGTACATCTCAAGAAAAAGGAAGGCAGGCAGAAATACCAGGAAATCACCAAGGATCAACAAGGAGTTTCTGGACTTAATTTGGCATAAAAAGAAAGTCTATAGAGAGTGGAAGTAGGAAAGAGTTACCTGGGAGGACTACAAAGAAGTTGACTGAGGAGCCAGAGACCAGGTTGCGAAAGCTAAAACCCAGATAGATTTAAATCTAGCCAGGGACATAAAGGGGAACAAGAAGAAATTCTACAGGTAGAATCACAGGAAGATGTAAGTCCTCTCTGGAAAGAAACTGGAGACCTGGTCATGAGGGATAAGGGGAAAGCTGAGACTCTCAATGACTTCTTTGTCTCAGTCTTCATCAGCAAAGGCTCTAGCCACACTGCCCAAGATGCAGAAAGCATTGGTAAGAACTTGGAGAAGAAGGATCTGCCTGCTGTATGTGAAGATCAGATTCAAGAACATCTAAACAACCTGAAGGTGTGCAAGTCCATGGTACCCAATGAGATCCATCCATGGGTTCTGAAGGAACTGGCGGATGAAGTCGCCACGCCACTGTCCATGGTCATGGCAGTATGGTGAAGTTCCTACTCACTAGAAAAGGGGAAACATAATCCCCATTTTCAAGAAGGAAAAAAAAAGAAGATCCAGGAATCTGTAGATCAATCAGTCTCACCTCTGTGTCTGGCAAGATCATGGAAAAGATCCTCTAGAAGGCCCTACTAAGGCACTTGGAAAATAAAGGTGACTGGTAGTTATCAACAAGGCTTCACCAAGGGCGAGTCACACCTGACAAACTTGGTGGCCTTTTATGATGGATTTACCACATCGGTGGGTAAAGGAAGAGCAACTGATGTTGTCTACCTGAACTTGTACAATGTGTTTGACGCTGGTATTCAAACTGGAGAAAAAATGGATTTGATAGATGGATCACTCACTGGGTAAGGAATTGGCTGAACGGTCGCACACAGACAATTGTGGTCAATAGCTCAATGTCTGAGTGGAGACCTGTGACAAATGACATTCCTGTGGTGTTGGGACTGGTGCTATTTAACATCTTCATAGGTAACATGGACAATGGGATTGAGTGCACTCTTAGCAAGCTTATAGATAACACCAAGATAAGTGGTGCAGTTGACATGCTAGAGGGAAGGAATGCTATCCAGAGGGACCTGGACAGGCCTGAGAGGTGGGCTCATGCAACCTCATGAAATACAACAAGGCCAAATGCAAGGTCCTGTAGCTGGAGGCTGGACAATCCCAAGAATACATACAGGGTGGAGAATGGCTTGAGAGCAGCCCTGAGGAGAAGGATTTGGGAGTGCTGGTTGATGAAAGACTAAACATGAGCTGGCAGTGTACACTCACAGCCCAAAATATCCTGGGTTGCATTAAGAGAAGCGTGACAAGCAGGTTGAGATAGATGATTCTGCTCTTGTGAGCATTGTGTCCAACACATTCCAGGATCCACTTTAATGTCTGGTGCTCCCAACACAAGAAGAACATCAAGCTGTTGGAGCAGGTCCAGAGGAGGGCCACAAAGATGATCAGGGGGCCGGAGCACCTCTCCTACAAGAACAGGCTAAGAGAGCTGGGGCTCTTCAGCCTAGAGAACAGAAGACTCTGGAGGGACCTTATAGTGGCCTTTCAGTACCCAAGGGGGGCCAACAGGAAAGCTGGGAGGAGTTTTTTATAAGGGCATGCTGTGACAGGACAAGGGGAAATGGTTTTAAACTGGAAGAGGATATATTTAGACCACATTCTTTACTGTGAGGGTGGTGAGACACTGGAATAGGTTGCCCAGTGAGTTGTAGATAACCCCTCTCTGGAAGCATTGAAGGGCAGGCTGGATAGGGCTTTGAGCAACCTGGTCTGCTGGGAAATGTCCCTGCCTGTAGCAGGGCAGTTGGAACTAGATGATCTTAAAGGTCTCTTCCAAATCAAACCATTCTATGATTCTATGATTAACATATCAGTGGGCAACATAGTTTTATGTTTATTGCCATAGTATCTCGTAAGTATCTCACTTGTCCCTGTTTGGAAACCACATTATCAATTACTTCTAAATTATTTGCATTTTCAAGTCAAACATCTCAATTCCCAACTGCACCCTTATGACAGTAAGAAAAAACAACATCTACTTCAGGATTAAAGACAATGAAGCTGCATACTATGTTACTTTCAAGGTCACTGGTAAAAATTTGCTAACACCTATGATACAACAAAATATTTCACTTCTGTTCTGAATGTTTTCCTACTGGTAGTATAAGCAAATGAGCACTGCCATGTCATTTACATCTTGTTCTTACCTACATATATGGGTGAAGGCTTTCATATCTTTTTAGCTTAAGTGTTTCTCATTGTCACAGAAGACCTCCCCCAGGCCCCATCAACGAAATGTATCTTGAGGCACTGGGACAGGCTGCCTGGAAAAGCTGTGGATGTTCCATCCCTGGAAACATTAAAGATCAGGTTAGATGGGGGCCTGGGCAGCCTGATCTAGTGGGTAGCAGCCCTGCTCATGGAAGGGGTGAAACTAAATGATCTTTAAAGTCCCTTCCAAATGAAAACATTATATGATTCTATGATTTTATTATATTATTTAAAAAATATATATTTGGATTTAGGACCTCTAAAACTGTAGTGTGCTCCAGTATTTAGTTTTAATCCAATTAATATTGGCTTACTGCTATAAAAGAGAAAAGGTATGTTATCAAAAAAGGTTTTAATTTTAGATGCGTATTTGTAAAAAAAATGTACAGAAAACACAACATGATTCTTAAATTGTATTGTACAAGATTCCTTTCAAGATGGCTCAGTATATCTCAGCTAAAATTCCTCTAATATGTTCTGTCTTTAAAAAACTGTGGCATCTAGCATTCACAGACTCATCCTTCCTGTAATAAAGCACTGATAGCTTCCTTTTGCTATGCAACATGGTGCCTAGTACTAGAAATAGATCTGGATGCAATATTTAAAAAAATGAGATTATTATATTAACACTGTGGTTTCCTATGTTTTCTCTACTGTTTTGAATAATACTCCAAATCTCAGGCATCTTTTTGTCAGATGAACTGAACATTAAACTGATATTTCCAAAGCAGTGTGTACAATATCTCTAACACTTCTTCCTTTAGCGCTAATAATTTCAAGTCCTTCACTATCCATGTACAGTTAGGCTTATGTTTCCTCATATAATTTGCTATCATTTATGAGAATTTCATCTATAGTTTACATTTATTGTTCAGTATCACATCTTCTGAAATTTGCACTTCTTATTCCTTTTTTTCCTAGGTCATTAATGAGTAAACTGAACAACACTGGTCCCTCTGAAATAAGAAAATTTTTCACTGATTTCAAATGCAATGGATAGAAGTCCTAATTTCTACAGTTCTAGTTGAATAATTCTGCTCTGTATACTTCTAGACCGACTTCTTCCTCCTGCTAAAGTCTCAAAATGATTTGACTATATGATTTACAAAATGTGAATAATAAAAGGAGATGTCAGAAATCTTTTTTGGAACAAATAACTTCATAAGTGTTGATTGTGTAACTATAATCTGTATTCCCCTTTAAGAATATTTATTTTTTAATATCAATTATTTTCACGTAAACCTTAGTTTCTTGTCATCAAAAACAGCTAAGCAATGTTATTTTTAAAGTTTGACAAGAGAAGAGAAAATACAATTAATATGGGCAGTTAGTGCATGTTCTACTAGATTATATTTTTTATTTATTTCCCATTTGAAGTTTCAAAATCTGCCAGCATCATTTCATGTATTTGGAATATTTTTCTTTAAACTGTACATATAAGTACAACATACCAGAGGGTTTAAAAGCTGGTATTTAAGACTGAATTTTTCCTCTGAACCAACTAAATACATTTCTCATGTATTTATCACAAAAACTTGAGAAAAACCAACCAGTCTGAGTAAAGTAACATTGCCTAGAAACACGTGCTTACAAAAGGCGGTTAATATAATGAAGATTGTCATGGTAAAAGATGGTTTAGCAATTTTTAAAATTTATCCAGTTTTTTTTCCTGTTTCCTTTTTCTGCTCCCTGATTATTTTCTGTTTCACTTAATATATGTACTTCAAATTTTTGACATTGAAATATGAGAAGACATTAAAATTATTTAAGATTCAGTCATTAAAAACACAGTAAGGTTTATGAATTCTTGTCCCAGAAATGAAATGTTAGCTGTCTCTTGTCAGTTAGTCTTTGATGTTTTATACACATACACAGAATAATTAAGATGTATTGATTGACTTCTGTTGAGGTTAACCTTAAGATTTGTTACACCAAGCAGTAAGCACTGACTTAGTCAAGACAAGGAAGGAGAATCAATCTCTGATTTCCATCAAAATATCAAGACATTCCTAGATAAGTATACATTTATTTACAAATATATTTGGAACACAGTTTTGTAATTAATGAAAATCAGGAAGTGAAAATATACTTCTTTTTCTAACAGTTAAAAGAAAGGAGTAAAGATTCTTATATGCTAAAGAATGGCTTGTCAAGAATGAATCTTTTTTCAGTGAAACTGAACAAATATGTGCGATGGTCATTCTAAAATTTACATTTTTGGCCTTTGAAAGTGAAAAAAGAAAAACTTATCACCACAGTATTTCCATGTGTTCTATGATTTTATATAATGAAAAGAGATTGAAACCACAAACTGGGCTTTTCTCTGATTTTTTTCATTCGCTGTATACTTAGTGCAATCAGTTTACTCATTGTATGTAGTTATCTGCAACAAAGTTTGTGGAGTTTGAAGAAGCGCAAACTTTGATCATCTTTAGAAATCTTTACTATGCAAAAGTAAAAAAAGTAAATGCTTTGTAGTGTTCTAATAAGATTAATTCACCATCTACACTCCTTATTATATCTATTTTACCAGGTCTTTCTTCTCCAGGAGTTAGCATGGAGTCACTACAAGTTATTATTAATTCTATAAATGCAAATCTCTACTGGATAGGCAACTATGTTAGAACCCAAAGTCAGGATCTCTCATCTCAGGGAAGAAGTTCAATCACATCTCCCAGCTTCTTGGTGAGCATGCCATCAATGAGGGGAAAAAAAAAAAGTGAGTTTTATCTTTTTTTGCCATACAAATAAATAAACTTTTTCTACCAGATTTGTCTTAAATTTAGGTTTTCCATCTCGTGATTTTTCCCCTCATGTTTCATAATAAATATTTTATAAGAATCCATGGATTGCACTGTACAGTGTGAGTTCAAACAACTTTACAGGACTTCAGGATTAAGAGCAATGTCACCAATTCAGAAGACAAGATTGATTTACTTCATTTATTGAGAGACGATGTGGAAGTCTATTGTTAAAGTTTGGTACCTAGATACTGATCCCGTGTTAACAGACCAAGACCCCACAATCCAGTCCCATATAAAATCATAGAATGGCTTAGGTAGGAGGAGACCTTAAACATCATCTAGTTTCAATGGCTTTGCCATGGGCAAGGTTGCCCCCACCAGATCAGGCTGCTCAAGGCCTCATCCAACCTGACCTTGAACTCCTCCAGGGATGGGGCATCCATAGCTTCTTCAGGTAACCTGTTCCAGAGCCTCACTGCTTTCTGTGTAAAACGTTTCTTCATAACATCTAATCTAAATCTCTTTTTACAGTTTTAAACCATTCCCCCCATCATATCATATATATATTAGACATTAACAGGTCAGTCTTACTCCTGCTTATAAACACCCTTCAAGTACTGGAAAGCTACAGTGAAGTCTCCCCAGAACCTTCTCTTCAGGCTGAACAAGCCCAGCTGTCTAAACCTTTCTTCACATAGGAGAGGCACTCCTGCCCTCTGAACATTTTTGTGGTCCTTTTCTGGGTCCAGTTCAACTGCTCTATGTCTTTTTTTGTGTGTGCTGGGGACCGTAGGCCTGGATACAGTACTCCAACTGGGGCTTCACAAGGGCAGAGCAAAGGGGGACGTCTCTCACCCACTGGCTGCTCCTGTTTTAATGCAGATCAATAAATAACATGAAAATACTCATGAGGTAGACAATTCAAGTTTTTCAGTAGTACTAGCACCACTTCCTGCCTAACATAAGATGACTCTTCCACTAGCTTGTACATATGTATGTGTTACCCTACTGCACTATGAGGACTATCAAGCTGGATTTCTTTTTGGTGACAGAGGAAGGAGCATCTATTAGGTCTTCTGCTATTAAATTTTTTCTGACTCTGAACAGTCTGGAAATAACTTTTGTCTTTTATCCCTGAACTCAAATGTATCTTGAAGATGTTTATGTGATTGTCAAGGTCATCTTGTCACACTGAACACTGGGGAAACAATTAAAGAAAAGGTAATGAGCACCACCATAACGTTTAACTGAAACTGAGTAAGTGTTGGGTGATGGAAAGAATCTTCCACTTGCCAGCACCAAGCTTTTCTGACAGTCACATATGCCCGCTCAGCACATATTTACTGTGAATGGATTTCTCTTATTGTCTTACTGGATGCATTATGCTGTGGAAAACAGAGAAGGAACTATCAGAGATATCTGAAATTAAATAGGTCATAATCAGCAACTACGGGGGAAAAAAAAAACAAAACAGAGCAGAGGAAAAAAAATCTAATTTTAAAAAGGTAATTCTACAATGTCTCAGTTTCCTGAGATAGAAGTAAATGGTGTAAGGAGAACAAACATATTGGTGAAAATGCATGTTTAGATTCTAAATCCCTTAATATACAGATTTTAAACTGTAGATAAACTGTATTTGAAGGTAAAAATGGTTGTACTGAAAAAAACTTCAAATACTAGTATTTATCTTAAAGTATAGATACATATGTATAGAAAAGAATAATTGGAAAGTTTCTAGACACAAGTAAAGGGTATATCACAATCAGATGAAAAAAACTGCATTTGAGAAATGTAGTGATTCAGAAAGACCTAGGTCCCTCTGAACACAACTCTATTCTGAATCACTCTTTCATCAGGGAATGTCTCCCTGCTCTCAATGTACCTAGTGCCTTATAGTAAGGATGCACCTTTTCATCCTACCTACCAAAGCCTCATCTTGGAAAACTGTAGAAGTTGAATGAGTACAATTTCTTTCTGAGAGCAGGCCAGTGCTTTGGTACCTTCCTCTCTTTTTTGAATATAAGAGCATTAAGGAAATAGAATTATGGAATTATAGAATCACTAAGGTTGGAAAAGACCTCTAAGATCATCCTATCCAATCATTCCCATATCACTAACATTTCCTGCAAAACCATGTCCCTCAGTATAATATATAAAAGTTTCTTGAACATCTCCAGGGATGGTGACTCCTCTGCCTCCCTGGGCAGCCTGTTTCAGTGCCTGAACACTCTCTTGGAAAAAAAGTATTTCCTAACATCCAAAAGTATTTCCTAACATCTGAATCTCCCCTGGTGCAACTTGAAGCCATTTCCTCTAGTCCTACTGCTAGTTACACAGGAGAAGAGGCCAACACCCACCTCACCAGAGCCTCCCTTTGGGTAGTTGTAGAGGGCGATATGGGCACCCCTGAGCCTCCTCTTCTCCAGACTGAACAATCCCAGCTTCCTCATCTGCTCCCCATAAGACTTGTGCTCCAGACCCCTCACCAGCCTAAGCATCCTGCTCTGAACACACTCCAGGGACTCAATGTCATTCTTGTATTGAGAAGCCCAAAACTGAATACAGTACTTGAGGTGATGCCTCACTAGAGCTGAGTACAGAGAAATGATCACTTCCTTGCTCCAGCTGGCAACACTATTTCTGATACAAGCTGGGATGCTATTGGCCTTCTTGGCCATTTGGGCACATTGCTTGTGTGTATTTAGGTAAGCATTAATCAATACCCCCTGATCCATTTCCTCTACACAGCCTTCCAGCCACTCTGCCCCAGGCTTCTAGCATTGTTGTGGACAAAGTACAAGAGCCAGCACTTGGCCTTGTTGAACTTCATCCCATTGGCCTCAGCCCAGCTACCAAGCCTGTTCAGATTCCTCTGTAGGGACGTCCTGTTCTAAGGCAAATCAACTCTTCCTACCGAGAAACACGTCCTTCTCAGATGAACACCTTGAATAGCACTGAGGCTAGAGTTTTTCTAAATTACTTACATGTATTTCAATTGTAGAATGATTTGTATTGGAAGGGATTTTTTAAAACCATGTAGTTCCACTCCACCCTTGCAATGGGCAGAGATGCTTTTTACTAGATTGATTTTTTAAAGTCACAATCAGCTTGATCTTGAACACTTCCAGGAAAGTGACATAGATATACTGTAGCATTGAACAAATTACAAAAATCTTCACATCAGTTTTTAAAAAATGCAGACGAGTTTATTTGTTAGCTGCAGAGTTAATAATACAATTATGTTACCAATGTTTTTTTTCACTTCTTACTGACAAACAAGCTAGAGGATCAAGGAGTAGAAAAAACTATAAAACAAAAAACAGGAAAGTCATTGCTTGGTTCTTTAATTCATCCATCTACTAAAAGCAAAGATGTAGGGAATCTAATAGAAGCTGCATTCCCTTCTTCTCTTGACAAGAGAGGCTGTTTTTTTTCCCCCTTAAAAGTAAAACATATCTTGATAAATCACAATAACATAGATGTTGCTAAAAGTTTTATGTTTTTGGCAAAGGTCTACTTATGATCTTTACATCACAAAGCCCTAATATTATAACTAATTTTCCAGAAATTCTTTACTTTACTTTTAGGAGTATGGCTATGATCTTTATTCTCTCTGAGTATCTCCCTGTATTAACACTTTGGGGGATAACTGGAAAAAAATTCTCTATCCTTTGAGAATTTTTGAGATTTAAAGGTTTTTCTGTTGTAAAAGTGTCTTGAAAATTGAAAACAGTTACTTCCAAAAAAACCCATATTTAACATCAGTTAAACTATTTGTAATGTTTCAGCTCTGCATTGACCTAGAAATACTTGATCATATTTAATAGTAAATTATAGTAAATTTCTTAACAGAAGAAATTTGGAACAGAACTATCTTTTCATTTTTTTTTCTTTTTTTTTTAATGAACATGAATTTTTTAATAAAATTTAAAATTAATTCACTTTAAATGCATATTTACAAATAAATATTATAAGTATTGTCAAGAATATATTCTTCCGTTGGACAGAAAAAAATAAAAATTTAAAAATTTAAACATCCAAATAATTACTTGAGCAAATGTAATGTATGCTAGCATACTGATACAACTAGAGTATTTTTTATCTCTAAATTTGAGAGATATGGATTTTAAGGCTGGACCACTAAGTGGATAAAGAATTGTTTGGATGGTAGTAGCCAGAGGGTTTTTGTCAATTGCACTATGTTCAGTTGGAGGCTGGTCACAAATGGAGTCCCCCAAGGGTCCATTTTGGTATTGATGTTCTTCAACATCTTTGTCAACAACATAGGCGGTAGCGAGTGCACCCTCAGCAAGTTTGCTGGTGACACCAAGCTGGGCTGAGCAACTGATACAATAGAAGGAAGGTACACCATCCAGAGAGACCTGGACATGGTCAAAAAGTGGACACATGAGAATCTAACAAGGCTTAAGAAAGCCAAATACAATGGGTTGGAACTGAGTAAGGCAATCCCAGATATTAGCACAGGCTGGTAGAACTCACTGAGAGCAATCCTGCAGAAAAGGACTTGGGAATCTTGATGGACAAAAAAAGTTAGACAAGAACCAGCAGCATGCTCTTCCAGCCTGAAAGGTGAGCAGTATCCTGGGCTGCATCAGACGATAGTGGTCAGAAGGGAGAGGGAGTTGATTGTCCCCCTGTGCTCTGTCTCCTTTAGACCTCATCTGGAGTATTGTGCCTAGACCTAGGGCCCTCAGTAGAAGAAGGATGTGGAGCTGTTAGAGCAGGCTCAGAGGAAGGCCATGAAGATGATCAAAAGGAGAGCATCTCTCCTTTAAAGAAAGACTGAGGGATCCAGGCTTGTTCAGCTTGGAGGAGAGAAGGCTCCAGGGTCGCCTTGTTGCAGCCTTCCAGTACTTGAAGGGAGCTTACAAGCGTAATTAAGTTTGACATTTTACACAGTCTGATAGTGATAGGACCAGGGGGAATGTTTTAAAAGTAAAAGAGGACCTTTAGATTAGTTGTTAGGAAGAAATTTTTTACTCAGAAAGTGATGAGGCACTGGCGCGGGCTTCCCAGAAAAGCTGTGGATGTCCCATCCCTGGAGACATTCAAGGCCAGGTTGGATGGGGCCCTGTGCAACATGTTCTGGGGGTGGCAATCCAACTCATGGCAAGGAGGCTGGAACTAGATGATATTTAAAATCCCCTCCAACATAAGCCATGCTATGAGTAAATAATTCTATGACTGATGCATCTGCTGTCATAGAGAATCTAGATGGATAGGTGGTGGTATGCAGACAGGCACACTTGATAATATACAATGCCAATTATTTACACAAGTAATTTACATGGAATAATGCTTATAAATTTGGGTATTTCTATTTCTGTGCAAAACTTACAAAGCAGGTATCCCAAACTTTAAAAAAAACTAGAAATCAAATAAAAATTCCAAAATGATCTTTGATATGTTTTTTCTTGAGGGCCTCAATCAAGAGTTTTGAATGCTTTGAAGTGTCAGCATTACTTGTTGCAGTACCATAGCTAGTGAGTGTGAGCATTTTGTTGGATTCAAAGAAGAAAACACAACCTGACTGTGACTTACACTTTCTATAGGAAAAATAAATAAATAAATAAAGGAAAGGGCTAAGCTTTTGCTTTGGAATTTCTCTTGGGTAATATGTAGATAAATTGCCTACTAATACTTATTCCAGCAGACTGTAAACTCTGTCCAGACTTTAATATTCAAGAAAATATGATCTGTATATCTATACATGCACTCACAAACACAACATGAATATGCCTATTTGTGTTGAGAAGCAGATGAGATAGGATAAATATCTCAGCACTGTATTAGGCTGCAGTAAGGTGTTATAAAGGTGATAACATTTACAGTTACCTATATCAGTAGTAGGTAGTTATAGACCAACATGCAATTTGCACATGCAAAGTCTATTACAGATGTGGTATAATATTATCATCTTCTTAATGAATATCAAAAGTAAAAGCAAACTAGCAAATCACTTTTCAGTGATTTTTGTCAGATCTTGAGTGATCATCCAGAAGAAATCAGCTCATAATATAGCATCTGAAAAAAGAGTTCCTCTTTTTGAATTCAGCCTTCACAGCAGAGGAAGGTGTTCCTTTGCTCCTGCTTCACCTGTCCTCTTCCACTGCCCTGGCTTCCCACATGTCTTGAGACAATTGTACTTTGGCTCTTGCTGGCTATAAGCAAATAAAACTGACGCATGTTAAAAGTATTTTACGGCCTTCAAGTTGAGGTGAATATTCAGCTTGGATTTCATCAATGGAGTTTTTGTTTTTAGCTTTAAAGACAGTTGCTTTTCCATTCTCTCCATGGCTATCTTACTATCATTCATGCAAGGCAAGGAAGACGGGGAAGATCTGAACATGCAGGATTTTCTTCTTTTCTCTGACAGGCAGTAATACTGTTCCTAAGTGCTGCCACTTTTCACCCATGGAAAAGCATCTTCTCTGATCAGCATGACTGTCAAAAATGGACACGTATGAATGAGCCCTATGTAGTCCGAAAACACCAGTATCAAAGCACCGCTATTTACACACCCTAGATGAAAACAGTGGTTCCAGGCACTCTTTGCCCCGTCTCCTGCTTGGTTTAACCTCAGGCCACACAGTATGGTTCACTAATTGTGGAATGCTGTTTTGAATACAGGGTTCCGCAAATTTAAACACTAGATGTAATCTTCCAAGCTCTGTTGAGATGTATGTAATTTTCTCCCACAAAAGCTGAACAAAGAGATAGTATGACATTATGAGTGTGTAAATCCTCTTTCAACACCTCCATTGTACAAAGTGTAGTCTTAGCGATTGAATAGCAACAAACAGAAGTTGTTCTTCAATTACATCTGTGTGACTCACAAACACACAGAAAGCTTCATCTAATATATCTGCTATAATTAGAATTCTCCTTTATGATAAAGTGCTTTTGTTTTAAAACATGTCTGGAATAATCTCTGAAAAAAAAAAATGATGTGATATAGATCAGTATCTCTTTTGTTCTGAACCAGTCTTTTAAAGAAATTTAATTTGAATTTTTCACTGAAGCTGTTCAAATCCAGCTAAATAGTTAAAGGAATATAAGCAATAAACAAATAAATAAATAAAGTGCATCGTGTTCTGCTAGTATTTTTGCTCGTTTTTTTACACCTATAATCAACTGATATGCAGTAGGCAGATGACAGTCCTTAAGTCACAAAGTATTTCTGCAGTGGTTGCTAGGGGGGAAAATTGCATCTATTTTCAATAATTGAACTAATTTAGTGGAAGTTTAAAATAACTTTCAAATAAGAAATAAAGTGTAGTAAGAAAATCTGTAATATATACATTGTGCAGCAATATTCAAAGGCAGTGGGACATCTGTATTCATTGTTCAGTATTAAGTATAATAACTACAGTTGTTCTGTAACAGATGCATTAGTTTCCTTTGTAAATAGATAGCACGGATGCTGTCCTTATGATGCTCATTCTTTCATGAATAGGCAAGAAAATCAGTATATAAGCAGTATAGAACTTCCTCAATTTTAAGATACTCTGTTAAACCTCATATGACAGATATGAAGAGATGAAGGAAGAAAAATACTGTGCTCATTCTAATCCAAGAGAGGTGTTGTACCTGTATTATATTTCTGAGGTTTTTCCTTCATCCATTGCTTCAAGCAGCCCAAAGACACTCAATAGAGGACTGAGGATAGATATAGCCAATTCTTGTCCTGATATGGCCCCACAACAAGATTTACATGTATGTATTAAAAAGGCAGCGGATATAGGCTGATAGCATATATATGTGAATGACAGTGGAATCATTTTGAGTATTGTTGACATATATATATATATGTCAGCAGACAGTTAGCAGGTAAATTAGGCCTTTATAACACTGTCTGAATGTTAAATGATTGCTAATGCTGGCCTTTATTTACTGAATGATATTTACATTTTTTTAGAAGTAAATCTGGGTAAATAATAGTGTGTTTTTTGTTTGTTTTTGGAGGGGGGTGGTTTCAGTTTGAAATTGAAGTTGACAATGTAAAAAGAGTCAGGGATCAGTTCTCCCGCAACAAGGTTTGGATACAATAGTTTTTAGGGCTTTTTAGCACATCCAAAAGTATTTGATGATGTAAGACTGCTCTAGAATGCATTTATTTCCTCAGAAAAGTGAAAAAGCAATGACTCAAAGCTCCTCTCATCTTGATTCTTTCTGAGATTCAGAAAGGAGATTTTCTCATCTCCTTTGCTGAAATACTGGCCCAGTATTGCAACATACCCTAAGGCATACTGGGAAACAAAACACAGTATCTTACCTCCAGCGGAGAAAGATCTAAAAATAATAAAATGACAGAGACATCTTCTCTTTGTTGTGGGTAAGGAAAATCTCTTTTCTGGTCTTGTTTTGTGCAATTTTTATTCCATTATAGTTCTAAAACACTTTCAAAGGTCTGCAGGAGTGCTTCCTCCATCCCCAGTGCCACTCAACTCACTTGCAGCCTTTCCAGTCTTCTCTACAATGAGATGTGGAAGCTATCATGAAGGCCACACATTCACAAGCCCTGTTATTCCCTCTGAGAAAGAGATCCGGCTACATATATCCTTTTCCATTTACAACTCAAAATTGTTATTACATAGGAGAATTTCTGTTCAAGACAACACTTTCTCTCCAAATATTATCTCTTTGTTCTGTAAAAAAGGGCTACATAATAATAACAGCCAGAAGGATCTATTGGTGGTAGGCGGATAGTTGGACTGGATGATTTTGGAGGTCTTTTCCAACCTTAATTATTATATGACTCTACAATTTTCAGTGGAAAGGAGACAAATGCCACCTATGTTTGTTGTACTTTCTTAGTTTTAGAACTACAGTCAACACAAATGGCAAGAATGACTTCCCTTTTCCTTTACATTAGCCACATTTTGAACTCACCTGTGAGTGTCTTCTACAGTATTTAAGTTTTGCTACCTTTCCAGAGGCTATTTTTAAGCCCTTCTTCTCCCTTTCTGATTTATAAGTCATGTTCTGGTGCACAAGGCTCAAAATGAAATGGAATTCAACCAGTAGAACAAGATCCTCTACAACTATAGAATATATGATATATTTTATTACTCAGCTATTTATGTTGTCTTTTTCTTTCTTTTTTGCTTGTGAATTTCAGATTTATCTTTTTATATTCCTTGAATCACTATAAATATTCTAATGTGTCCTTCCTAATTTATCGATTCTACTGCTGTACTTAAAGATTCTGGCAGCCTTTGCTATGTACTTAAGATAGAACAAAATCTTTATTTTTGAAATTCATTTTCATCTTTCCTCTTCAAAAGCATATCTTCCCAGCCATGCAACTATTTAATGTCTCATTAAGATAAAATAATACAGTTTATTCCAACAAGGAAACATATTCCCTAGAAGAAAATTATAATGCAATTGGTACTATTTTATTTACAGAGCCCTGAGTTCCAACAACATTATTCCTCTTAGTCCTTGAGGAAGTAATATACTCTCACCCTTAAAACGCTGTAAGTAGTCGATAATCCATTATTACAGTAAGCCGTACACTCTCACAGTAATTATCTAATAACCCCTTATAAAAGACCGTAGCTTCCTAATCTGTTTATAATTATCATTTCAATGATCCTGTGCATTAATGTCTGACCTTCAGCAACTCTGACCTGATCTTAATTAGCTCTAATATCAAATCATCACTATATAAGAAACTAGCCATGACCAAATGAATGAACCCCAGGTACAGTTAATTTCTAGAGCAATTATCTTTTCATGTAGGGAGATTTAAATGATTATCTGCACAATTTCACACAGTTTTATGTAATTCTGTGACATTATAAATTCTGTTTTAAATCATATTTCAAAGGCATGGCTCTGCAGACTGACTTCATATAGTACACCAAGCAATCAGAATAGTATATCATGCTACCAGTATATTAAGAGGAGATGATTTTTGTGCCATTATTTTCAATTACACAAAGTGCATTTTGCAAAGTGATAAATTACAGCTGAAATATATAAATATGTGCCAGGGTAGTCTAGGAACTAGTGACATCCAATAAATTGTATGTCAGTTTAAAGGAATGCTACATTGCATTAAAACAAGGTAGATGATAATACCATAGAAACTAAGATTAGAAAATTCTAAAATGTGTATTAGTAATATGCATGCAGTATTTACAATAAATTAGAAGCTGGGTATCATTTATCATATTTTAAAAAGTACACTATGAAAAATGAAAATACCATCAAAAATATTTGAAGCTATTATTTCACTCACAGCTGTGAAGTACTAACCAGAGGGACTATTTAATGTGCTGTTAAAAATACTCAGGCTTCTAATTTAGTTAATCTGACTGGAACATAACACAACTTTTCATGAAATCGCAGCTATTTGCTTAATGGTTTTACATACATACACAGACACATGCATACACAGACATACTCACTAGTAGGAAAATTCACAACCTTGCAGATAAACCAAATAATTTAAGAATCAGAAGGCAGTTCTACTATCCATACATTAATGTGCTAATTAAGTGAATTTTGGTTAATACATCTCTGGGAGAACTCAATATACATTCTAGACTTTTTAGGGATTTTTTTTTTTTTTTTTTTTGACAGTTTGGAAAAAATAATGTATAGGAGAGCCTTTTTATTTCAGAAACTATAAGCACTGCATGAAGTACCTCAACAAGCATACTGTTTACTGTTCTTAACACAACTTATCAGTTAACCACTGAACCTTCTTTCTCAGAGCTCTTTCAAATGCTAACATTTTCTACCTATAAACCAAAACATTTGTCCTACAGCAATCAGATGAAGATAGCAGTCTGATGAGGGTGATTGATTTGAAAGGTAATTTGAATGGAGAATGTTGTGTACATCCTCTTAGTGATGCCGCAATGACAGCTCAGACAACCTTTCCATGATATATCATCCAGGGGAGCAGAAAAGAGTGAATTTAACAAGTGGCATTGCCTTCCTATCACATTTTTCTTTACTTCTAATTTAGTATTTTCATTCTATATGATGTCTAGTTATTTATAGACACCAAAGATAATCAACAGATGTCTTGCCATTTAATTAAATCAAATGTTCAGTAAGTGATGTATGAAATCAGACAATTAGTATCCACAGGCTAAATAAACTAAGGAAATAATTCTTAGAAATTATCAAAAAATTACTGCAAAGAAATCCTTCTGATCAAACAGAACCATCTGTTATCCTCTTTGCAGGATTGTTTCTTTCTTTTTTTCACATCTTTTCTGTAGATACATATACTTAATTCCTTCCATACACTTAAAATCAACCATGTGCTTTATAGGTGCTGGCAATTTTCCCCTTAACACTTCCAGCATATTTTATCAAGGAAAAAATGCCTCTACTTATATCAAACACTGAGTAGTTTAAACGGATAAATAAATTTCAGTCATTTTAAAGTATAGGTTTGTTAAAGTACAGTGGATTGTTATTATAGAAAATTAAATATTCCCTGTAAAATACTGGAATATATATCTTTTTGAAATATTATCATCATGCTTTAAAACTCTTTTCTGTTTTAGATTTTTTGTCATGTATTTCATTTTCATATCTTACAGTTGAAATACACATATGGACACTTCAGGAGGCTTAAAGCCAAAGTCATATTCCTTTCTTCTTTAAAAGAAAATAAGGCTACTATTTAATCAAATAATATGTATTTCGTACGTTTCCACTTACAGTAATTTTAGTGTGAAAACTTGCTTTTCTTCCTTCCATATATTTTGCTTTAATACATAATTTAGTAAAGGTTATACAATGATACTCATGGATTTTAGAACAGAGAGAGTGAGAGCAAGCACACCATCTAATTGGCAAAAGCTGGAAATATAAAATTTTTGTAGGAGGTGACAAAGGCACCCAGGATTTTTTGTCAGGATTATACTTAGTTTGGAAGTGAAGTAGCTACCTGGAAGCTAGATTTTCTTCTATAAACTCACATACAATTTAGGCAAGTATTTAATCTTCTTTTCTTGAAGCCAGAGGCAGCTAGATTTTTGTCTAAATTGCAATTACAATATTCCTTATGAGGCAGATATGTCTGCCATAGACCCAATGTCTCACAATATAACTTCTTCTAATATCTTGTTTGTCAGAAAACTAGTATATGATAGAAGATGATGTAGAAGTATTGTTACAAGTATACAAACAAAGAGAAATTAATTGGAAAATTATGACATAGTCTTTGGCTAAGTCCAAACACACACAGTATTCTTGAATTCATTTTTGTTTTTTGTATCAAAAAAACAAAAGTACCTACGTAGTAGGTACTATGGAAAACTGTTTGTGACTGCCATTCATAAATGCATACAAGCATTCATATATAGAACTGAACTGAGTCATGACAAAAAATTCTCCTGTGAAGTTATTTCCTTGAGCAGTAGGGAATGTAGGATACTTAAGTTTTTTTCTAGAATCCTGAATAGCTGGTCTGTATACTAGTACCTCTGAGCATAAGACAGTCTCATAAGAATATAACTGCAGCCAGTTAAGTACACTATTGAAAGTGGAGGGAGAATGTCTGCAATTCCGACTGCAATGTCCTCCTGTTCATTGCTATATTTGTAATTATTTGTTCAGAGAAAGGGAAGGAAATTTGACTTCAGTGTGGAACGTGTTGCACATGAAGTATTCTTTAAGTCTTCCTACCGGCTTGAGGAAGGTAGGAAGACTTCCCTGCCTCCTCCCAAATCCTTAAGGATTTATTCCCCAACAGAATTTATTTTTTTTTTTTAATGTAAGAAGGTTGAAGGCATATATTTACTTTTAGGTGAAGAAAAGAAATAGCATCCAGGAGTTTTACTGGTTTTATACTCTTACTTCTGTTTTTTTGTTTTAAAAAATTACTGAACAAGATCCAGTACCTCAGAAATTTAGACTCAGGTGAGCTTGTTTCAAAACTGTGGAAAATAGTTTTTTGAAACATCTTAACATTGTCTTTAGGTATTTCCCCAAAGGCTACTCTCTTCCTTTTGAATTAAGGTTTTACTGAGATGAAAAGAAATTTTCACTCATTGATCCCCATAGGAAAGGCATTTGTCTTTGAACTCTATTTTTAGATATGTTTTAGCACATATTTACACTTGAGGGAAGATGGATAAATGTAGTTTTGTTTAAAATTAACATGTTATTGTTTATTTTATAGGGAGATAGAGTTCAGGATTTGTACATGAACTCTTCTAACATATACACCTCCTGAGAACCAATGTTTCCTTTGAAGAATTTCTTTCTTACCTGCTGGGCTAAAAGTGGTGGATAGGAAAGAGTTTTCTGTGCGTTATTATTACAATTCAGAAGTTTCATTCAGAATAATGCTCCTGAAATTACTAAGAGCTGAGCTAAATTCAGTCTTTCACTCATTCTACACGTGTCAACCAATAACTTTGTAGAATGACCCTGTGCCTTGTACAATGGGACAATGTAAAAGCTTTTGATCAACTTTTATGAATCACCTTCATAGTTTTAAAGTTCAGCATAAGTTTTTATCTAATTCTTTCTGAAAACTTGTTACCTGCATACCATATCTATAGTTTGAATTAGAAGAGCTCTACTGTGTTGTGACCCTTGTTTCATAATGATCTAATAGAAAAGTGAATCAGGCTATAAATTTTTAAGCTTTACTTGTTGAACACCAGGATTGAAGTTTTATACCTAAGAATTCTCAGTAAAGCGGAGGCAATGGTTAAGAAGTCAAGTCTTACAAGCAAGTTATCCCAGTATGATTTCCTAGATGGAGTCCTTTTATATGCGACAGGGGGCCTTTCCTAGAAGTAAAGTGCCTTTATCTTCACAGCCTACAGCTAGATCTCTCATATCTTTGGGACAAATTTATGTGAAAAACTTCTTGCAGTGTACAACTAGTGTGAACTTAGTGTATCCATTCTGTACAGGAGCAATTTGCCATGTCAGCATTGTTAACACACTGTGAGACGAAAGTAGACCTTGCAGAATGTGAGTATCCACGTGGAAGTAATCTACTGTGCAGTTCTTTGCACATGCTTTTTTACTGTGTAAAAATGAGCTCTCATAGTACATGTCTCATAGATGGACAACAGGTACTTGCCTGTGGCCTATGATGTAAAGTTTATGTGCATGATCAGAAAATTCAACCATTGTGGACAGGGCCAGAATATTATATGGATTAACTAACTGTGTAAATTGACCTAGCATAATAGCTGCAGCAGGTGCTAGTTTTCATATTGGAAAATAATGCCACTTATCAGAGGATATGAAAGGAACTTCCAGGTCAATAAACTCAGTTCTCTTTCACATGCAATTCTGTATACTTCCTCGTATTTCCCAGTCTTTCTCATGTCCAAGATTTTGTCCTGTAGTTCTTTGACCAAAATTATATTTAAACTTATGTAATTATCTATATAGATGATATAGATTATAGTCTTATCTTCTTCACTCATCCATTTCCTGGTGTGCCCACAGGGAGCAGCAGTTCACTTTACAACCTCTCACCCCCTATATTGTTAAGAAAAGTATCTGTATTCCTTTAACTCTTTACAAGTTCTCCCTTCTCCTGAACGTTGTAGCAGTCTTCTGCACTTTATTAGTATCATTCATCTTAGGAATGGATAATTGGAATCATATATTTTGTCCAGAAATAACTCTGCTAACAAATAAAATGATTGTATGTGTACAGAAAACATAAAAATAAAAATCCAACAGATCAGCTTTCAAAGGTTATCTTCTACATATCTTCTATATGTCTTTGAGTTCACTTGATTCTTCTTAGATTATATTTCGGTATTTCCAATTAATTTCATCAATACCCTATCTTTTGTATCAAAATTAATGTCAGTAAAAACAAACAAACAAGCAAACAAATAGCCCTTGGCCTAATTCCTTAATGCCTTTTAACTTCCATTTTCTAATTCTACCAGTTGCTATCTTCTTTGATTCCAACAAAATATTTACAGTATATCATGATACCAGTGCCTCTCCCTAACTCCATATCAAAGTGTAAAGATTAAAAAAAAAAAAAAAAAAAAAAAAAAGAATTGATTAGATAGCTTTTTCTTAAGGATGCTTGTCAATATGGGAAACTGGGAAGTTACAAAATAGACTGCTTGAATTTAATACAGTACTAGTATCCCACACCCAGATCAGATATGTTTGACCGCAGTTAGCTGCTAATTATCTCCAATACCAATGCTATTTTCTACATTTTGCCTCATTGAGGGAGAAGACTAATGGAACGTTGAGTGATGAAACTCCTCCCAACTCCCAGAACATGAAGAGAAAAGCAAAAGTTTTGCAGATGTAAAAGAGGAACCAATAAAGGGAGTAACGAAGCACGAGAAGTTGCAGGAAAGGATAGTCCAGCCTTTAGGCTTCCAACAGAAAGAGATACAATGTTTACATACTCTGAACCAATAGCCTGATGGCTTCATCCTGGATTTGTGTGGCTGCCTGCTCTTTCAGGCTCCCTAGGTGGGCAGTCTTCTCCAATGACTACTTCCACACCCTTCCCTCTTGCATCTCGTTTTGATCTATGGTGTTTTCAATTATTTCAAAGTAATGTTTTTGAGAATGCAATGCTAGGTTTTTTTACTCTTTTTCCACTCTTTAGCTCACCAACCATCCTTCTTCTTCCCACTAGGCCTCCAGGACTTTTTTGCTCTGTCTTGTCTTCCTATGCAGCTGCTTCTGTTTTCATCTTGCAGGAAGTGTTTCTCCCATTCTGCTGTGAGGTAACAGCTGCCAGCTGTTAGCTTATGGCTGTGTTGCTAAGCTGTGCTCACAGCAGTACTAAAGGGCACAGATATTAAAGAAGTTGCAGCTCTACACACAGATATTCTCAATATTCACTCCTATCTGTAGAACTAAGTGAAAAATTTGCTGAAACAGAGCTCTAGCTCTGATTATGGGATATCCCAGAGTCTGAATGAAACTCTTGAGTAACCATCAATCTGCACTAATAAACTTATCGATTAATCGTGCTTTTGTGATGCTATAGCAAGGAAAAACTAATCTAGCAATCCTGCTTGAAATTCATCAGATAAAGATGAAAAGTTGGAACCACCCATTTACATCAAAAATATTTTCAAGTTTGGTATTTGGGAAATTATTCTATCCCATATTTTGTTAATTGAAGAAAGGGATTAATGCATCTCATTTACTATTGACAAATTAGAACTAATTATCATCTGTTTGACCTGTGAGTAGAGTTATTTCTAATTCTAAGATGAAAAGTTTATGGAGAAGGTACTAGAAGAGTTGTCCTTTCCTCATACTGGCATTCAAAATACCAGCAGTTTTACTGTGTTTTCCCATAGGTGTCATCTAGAAAGACTGGTTGTAAATGTTATTGAAAAGGACTGATGGGAAAAGGAGACTGTAAGGAAATTACCACTTTTCAAATTGTAGCAAACACACCTGGAAATAGAGGAAGCTAGCAAAAGAAGACTACACCTATGAGTGAACTGTCATGTGCAATTAAAATAAGACTTTGAAATACATCTTTATATGCATTTTTATTGAAATTCATCACTGCTGTAATGATATTTATTTGAACAAATAGGGACTAGGGAATCAGTTCAGTAAGAATAATGTGGTGCAGTTGAACACTGAGGGATAATAAACTACATGAAATCCTTTTTTCTTTTTTTAACAAAAGAAGTACCAAAAAAAGTAGCTCTATATTTTACAGATGATTAAAATACACTGCACATACAGCTGTGCATTACTTATGTGCCCACTACTCACTTGTTCTGTGTAAAGAAAACTTAATAAAGTCTCAGATTGCTTAAATTTTGAAGAATATTTCATTTAATGTGAACAATATAGTGTAATTCAAACTATTCATCACGTTTCTTTTAAATTTTTCCAGCACGGGATAAAAGAAACAAGCAGGTTCCTGTCAACACTGAATGTTAACCATGATTCAAGAACCCAGTATAACATTAATTAAAAAAAAAAAAAAAAAAAAGATTGTTGAGATACTTGAGACAATGACAACAATGGAAGTCATTCCTGTGATCTTGGTTAGTTGTATGATACTAAAGTTAAAGACATTTCTATTGAATCCCTAGAGGATTAAACATGTTCTCCCAAAGGTTTCCTTAAGATGTAGTTATTAGGTTTCATTTGATTTTTTAAAGGGGCAGAAAATCAAATATGGATTTAAAGAAATCCATATTCATACATATGCCAATCACTTAACTTCTGTCTCTATAAAGCTGCATGCCAGATTTAAAATTATTCTCCAGGGAACTCCTTTTAAGTTAAATTCTGTAGTTTCATATATATGTTTTATGACAGTTTCATGCAGGCCCAGACGCTTCATCTTTATAAAGAAATGAATACGATCACTACTTTGTGCATGCTCTGTAATGTTTATTTTTATTTTAAAGTCAGTTCGAATGTAATATATTTTAAACACTTTAATCATTTAGCTATAAGAATTCACTCAATAGATTTTTTCCTCTCTTTTTAATAGGACTTTCTGAACAGAGTTCTTTTGATCTTCTTGACTGCTTTCTATACTGTAAGTCTAATCCTATATTTAAACATTTTCCAACATTTCATCAAACAGTCCGATTTAAATTTTCCTTAATCTAACTAGTCATATTAATCTACTCCTTCACTTCACATTGTAGAGCATGTCATTTCATTTTAAAAATAAATAAAAATAAAAATGGTTAATGAAAATGGCTGCTACAACTCTTTGAAAACACTCCACAGTTTAGCATCACAAAAAGTGAACATTTAAGGATTCTGCTTCTAAATGCCACCCTAATTAAAGGAACGTTCCTTTTAAATGTGCTTTTTTCACATGCATAAGAGGCCTTATTCAAATGAAGGGGAAGACCTTTCACATACATGAGGCTATAATAGAGAGCTTAGCATAACTTCTACCTGATTTTCAATGCAAATGGCAGAGGAGAAGTTAGTGTGTTGATGCAGATTATGGTTTATCCTTCTCACACACCACAGAATTCTTCACGCTCTGGAAATATTTTGCTTATCAGTGAGAAGCAATGATCAACACCTCGCACCCCCAATCCCAGAGAGACTCAGAAATTGAGATCATCAATATTCAGATATAGTCAGATTCTCACGGTTCCAGACTATTAATTTGCTCCTAAACTGAAGGTTTACTGTACAATTTGCTATATAAATATTTTACTGCCACATATCAAATATCAAATAGAGTGATTAAAAGACAACAATTCCGTGTTGGTGAAAAGCAGCAGACAATTGGTATTTACATGCATTATATGCAGGGAGACAGTTTCTTTTACTAACTGGAAAAAATAAACAAGCTAACAAAAAAAACCTGCTGCTTCAGTTTTTCATCAGCACAAAAAACACAGTGTAGAAAGAGATTCATATGTCTGATATGGCAAATATTCTCCAAATAGACTTAATAAGTGCATAAATCGTTCATAAGCCTTCTCAGGTTCTGTATTTGCCTTCTACAAGAACTTGATATTGAAGTCAGTGTTCATGTCACTCATAGGTTCTTCTTTCTCTGAAAATAGACAATACTTATTACTTGATAGATAATGAAGACCAAACTAAAAATTATAGCAAGCATCACAGCCCAGAACTGAATTCAAAGACACTAATTTGGACTAGAATCACACAGCTCAGTAGCAGTGTTGCAGTGAAAGAATATATGATTGGTACGCAGTATTCATTATGATTTCTGACCTTGTTCCTGGATTCAGGTACTCTAGATTTGTGCAGAATAACGTGGTGAGATTTGGGGTAGAACTTTGCTTAGGACATCACTGTGATGGCATTTGTAACATCTATTAATGTATAATGTCCAAATGAGGGAAGTCTTTTAAGAAATTGATAGTGGATATGTTCTGCAACAAATTCCCAACATACTTCCACTCTAACTTTGTACGTAGTGATGGATCTAAGGGGTTATTATGAATTAATACACATGTTACAAGTTAACATTTTATACATATAACTAGCAATAATATTCATGTAGATGGACAACAACTCTTTCTGTGTGTTTTTTTTTTTACCACTTTCAAGCAGTCCCCAAAGACAAAGCTGGATTTGGCAATGTCTGAAGCAGTAAAGATATAATTTTCCCAGTTGCTCCTGAATCTGAAAAGCAGATTTCTGGTCTTCAGAAGTTTGAAATAAAATAATTTAAAATTTTGGGATATTTATCAAAAATACAGAATATGACATTCATTACCATAGAGCTCTGTGAGCTCTGTTGTAAAAGCACAGATTTTGCTTATTCATCAAATTTAATGAGTAAAAAACTCTTCAGACAAAAATTTTCCAGGTGACTGTATTTCTGATATTACAGATCCTGGCCCAGGAGAACTCCAAAAGAGCTCTGACATGAAATTACTCATATTCAGTAAGGGCTATTTGGACAGAGAAAAATCAGACAGTGTTTTACTTAACAAAGATAACAAGAAGTCAGTTATATTCACTCTTACATTTCAGAGGCATCAACTACATGTTCTAGAGAATCATGAAAAGCTGTTGAGGAAAAGAGTGACCCAATATGTTTGCTTTTCCTTACAAAGAGTCATAGAAATACAGAATGATTTAGGTTGTAAGGGACCCTTAAGGGTCAAGGGGTCTAGAGCCCCTGACACAGGCATAGCCATATTTCACTAGATCAGGTTCTCAAAGACCCCTCTATCTGACTTAGAACAGTCTGAATAATAAAGCACCCCCAACTTCTCTGGGCAAACTATTCCAGTGTCTCATCATTCTCATGATGAAAAATTTCTTCCTCATATCCAACCTAAATCTATAATTTTTCAGTTTAAAACAGTTGCCCCTTATCCTGTCATTACAGGCCTTGTTAAAAAGTCTTTCTCCATCTTTCTTACAAGACTTCTGCTGCTGAAAGGCTTCAGCAAGGTCTCTCTAGAGGCCTCTCTTCTCCAGACAACCCGAATGAACAGGCTGAACAATGTCAACTCTCTCATCCTTTCTTTATAGCAGCAGTGTTCCAGCTCCTTTTTATTTTTGTGGACCCATCTAAAAGCTCAGTGTCTTTCTAAATGTAACACTGTGGTGATTTCTTTCAAGCACATCCCTTGCTGCTATGGTTCATGTCTTTGCCACAGAGAGACTGGATTGTTGTACTTCCATGCTATGTCTTATTGTACAAGAGCACCTTTCGGAATCTACTGTTCATGAGTTTTGATAAATGTCATAAAACTGGTTTCAGTTCTTAGCACCCTCCTTTGTAAGCAATTTGTTTTACTTAAATCATATCACCATACCTGAAATTTCTTGAATTCCAGACAGCATCAAAATGTTGGTTGCTTTTGTAGTATTAAACAAAATCAAAACCAAAACACGCAAAAAAGTGGTATTTCTTAACTCACTTGCTCCATTTGAACTGTAGTAACTCTAAATTTAGTCATTGAGAGGAAAATTAGTCCAGTGTTGAGCTTTTCTGAAAATCTACCTCTAGATAACTCAAGGTATCTCAAAGATGTTTGTAGTAGCTCCTCTTTTATATATAAAGTTTTGAAAGCAATACAGCTTCCCTAAGACCTAAATCTTCTTCCAAACAGATTAAAGATTATAATTTGTGCACACAGCTGAGAAATGTTTTTATTTTGGTGGGGAAATGTCTTGTTCATGCAGGTTAAAAAGTGTTGACTGTTTTTAATGCTGGCTCATTTTTATTGCATTGCCATCATTTACAATGGAAAACCATTTCTGTAGTCACAGATTATTCTGCTATTTTATATCTTATCAATGGACTTTCCTCTAATCCAGTTGAGATCAGGATAGGATGAGAACAACTTCAAGACAGTCATAAGAATAATCTTTGGTTGGTTTAAATATCCAGAAAAACAGCTCTGCTTATCAGAGAAGCAATCTCTGAATCAGCTAATTGGATTAGATTTTTTAATGGTACTCTGTATATCAAAACTGACAAAAGCTCTTCAAAAATCATTATTTATGCCCTTCTGTAAATCCTTAGAAATGCAATGCAAAATACTGATATTATGTCAAGTAATAGGGCAACAAGGCTAAGATCAAAGCTTGAACAGATTTCTCCCCAGAGAAGGAAGAACAGAGCATGCCCTTTTAATTTTGTGATTTTATTTATATGCAATGGACTTGTTTCTCAAAAAAAAACCCAACCAAACAAACAAACAAAAAAAAACCAACAAAAAAACCCACTATCAGTGCTTCATGTATGACCAACAAAGCACTTAAAGTAAATGCTATATTTTTTCTATCTCAAATGATTGGGAGAATGTGCAAAGAGTCTTAAAAATGTACCATTTTTGAAAGTCAACTAAGAGAAATTTTTGCCAGCATTAAAAATACTGTACAATTCCAGGATCTAGTTAATCATCTGCATTCTTTGCCATACTTGCAAAGGTCATCATTTCTTTTCAGGAAACTGTCAGCACTTCAGCTGATGTCCTGCTGCATGAGATAGAATTCTCTTCCAACACATAAGAAATTAGTATAAAATATATATAAACAAGAAACATGAAATTTCCTTAGATTTCTCATGCCAGACTAATGTTTAGACTTCTGAACTACAAGGGGCAGTAGAGCATAAAAGACTTAAGGATTTACAAATGAGTCTCTTAGATAAGAATCTCCAACCCAGAGTAGTGTACCTAAGCTTCCTACTCTGCAAATAGAAGTTAGATAACTGAGAAAAAACAATTCTTAAAACCCAGCCAAAAACACTTAGCACAGTTGTCTCATTTTATTCTTACACTTTTGTAGAGGCTGGACAACTGGATTGGGGTTGCAAGCTTCTCCCTCCATTTGGGCTGGAGGCCCAAATTTTTTCATGAGTACATGCATAATATGATCAAATATTAAAATATGAAAGGATATTCTCTGAAACAAATCTATAGAACAATTACAGATAAAAGAGTAGGTTTCCTATGCTTGACATCATCATGCTGTAAGTGCCCTATGAAAAATCTTGCAGTGAAGATTTAGAGTACATCAACTCTTCTTAAATTTTGTTTCATTGCTTGCTTTCTACTTCCCTCAGAAATCGTCCTTGAAACATTGCTGCATTTTATATACTATAAATTATATAATATTATTCCTTAATTATTAGGTACAGTGCTTAGAGTACCTTACTTACAGAAAAAATGCTGTATATCAAAGAGGCATAGGTTTCTATGCAGCTGTAGAACAATAGAAGATATTGATTCTGTGATTTTATCTCTTTTAGGAATTTCCTCAAATCTACATACTGTTTCTAGTTCAGCATTTTACATTTGAATTTTCAATTTAGCCAGAGGATATATAAAAACTTGTGTAGCCCCCAAACTCCCAGTTGACAACACAGAAAAGACAACCCAGGAGTATCAATTATCCTTGTCATCTGTAATTTACACTTGCTAAACTACCTGACAGATCTCCTCTTTCCAGATGCTGTAATAGGAATAGTGTATATGGTAAGGTAGGAAATTTGTCTTAATAATATCGTGGTTATGTAATGTTTTCATTCTGATGAAATGCCAAAAAGATTTAGACGTTACACAAAAGAATCTATTTGAATACACTTCATACAATCCCTCATAGGAAGACAGAGACAAGAGGGAAAAATAATAAATAGTTAAATAACTGAAGTTCTAAATTCTGAAATAATTCTGAAAATGCAATTGCTTTTACTGTTCTATCATTTCCTTTTCTAGTAAGTTTTTCTATATTCATATGTTAGCGCCAGTCTTTAGCTCAGTTTGCAATCCATCCAGAGCTTTACTAGCCAAGCACAAAGGAATGTTCCTTGTACTTCAAGTATATATATACTGAAGTTAAATTAAAAAACAGCTTAGCATGTGGCCTGAAAAACTACCCTCTCCAGGAGCAGACTATGCTTTTCTGTCACTCCAGCTGACATGGCTTCAGTATTGTTTACAAAGAGCTGTCTTTATGTATCCTGAACTTCTCTTGAAATGTTCTTGCCGTTGTCCTGATCAGACTTGTTCTGGCCAAGCCTGTGAGAAATAAGGGAGCTTTAATCACAGGGGATGTAGCTGGAAGCAGATTTAGATGATGATGCCTGGAGATTTATTACTAATAATGCAGTTGCATCAGCAAGACTGAGTGATTTCTTAGTCATGGAATTTAACCGTTGCTACTAGCATGTTCTAGATTTCATCTTTCTACTTGGAAATGTTGAATTCTTATCCTTTAATTTGGGGTCTAGAAAATCAATTGTAAATCTGAGAAACTCCATATTTTTTTTCTGTTTTGCTAAGAAAAAACACCGAGGGATATATTTTTTCTCCCTCTTTCTCAATTGTCTCTGCCTGTTGCTGGGAAAAAGAAAAAAAAACAAAACAAAACAAACAAACAAGCAAACAGCAACAACAAAAAAAGACGAGTCATTGAAAAATAATGAATGGAGAAGGAAAAAGAAGAAGATACAGATTATGATGTGGTTTATCTTGACAGTATTTAAGTTTTAGTATCTTCCCACAGTCCCAGAACTGTAGAGATCCAAAAATCCCAGCTGTATCCCAACTTTCTTATGTCACATTGAAAATAACAAGGTGCTTTACATGAAATGCAGACATTCAAGAGCAGGCTGATACTACATGCATACTGAAAAGTGTCAATAAGAAATGGATCTGTAAACAATAGTGAACTAACACTGTCATGGTTTTTAGACACACTTGCCATAGGACGCACAGGGTCCTGACCATCAAACTAATGGCTGTGATATTTGCAAGTCACAAAGTTATAGATTTTCATACTTTCATATGACAACAAAACAATTCTGTATTAAGATAAAGACTACATCTTTTCTCAGAGCTATATGGCTCCATCTTAATTAATAATTGCAGCTGCAGTGCTTGGAACAAATACTTACTTGAGGTCCATTGAAGTCTATAGAATCAATAGAACTCCTGCAAGACCAAAGAGTACTTCCAGCAACCTTTTTGCAAGATTCAAGCCCATTTGAAGCATAGAAGCTGTGTGAACATTATAATTAGAGCACATCCTCATGTTGTGGTCAAATTCAAATACAGAATCTCATCTTTACTGGGTCTGTTCCTACAAGAAAATATACCTGCTTCAAATCATTTGTCAATTAAAACGTCCTTACACTAGTTACATTAGCTTATTCTAAACATCTGACTAAGGTACAATTCAGATTCCTGAAATTTAAAGACTAAAGACATGTAGTCAAAGGAGAGAGGCAAGTGTCTTCCAGGGGTAAGTCAAAGCAGGTGCACTGAACTTCTTATATAGAATGGGATGATAAAATTGGTCTGAATTACTAGGCCCACCTAACCTCATATAAGACAATGACTAAGAAAAGATGATTTTGGAATTGGGCAGGAAAAAATACTGTCTGACACAGAGAATTATTATCGTTCATCATGAAGGTTTAAAATAAAGATATTTTGAAGAAATGTAAAATAAAGATATTTCCGTTTTTGAAAAATAGTAACAAAGAATAATATGAGAAAACTACGATAGTTCCTATGTAATATGCAGGTATTTCTATATACTCTCCTTCTGAAACATTAATATAATATATACCATTTATGCTCATAAGCTTATCTTTTAAGGTTCCAAAAAACATACATTTACACACAGAACTCTTCCAGTTATTGGAAGGAACAATGAGGATCAGATAGTCAGGAAGCGTAGTCAAACAACTGAAGGTAAGAATGAAGTAAAATTCATTTTCAGACAAGTGGAGGAGACTCTGGATGCAGGTGGATAAATCTGGGCCTTCATGACAGTATATTGCATGGAAACAGAGACTATGTCACTGAATGAACAATATTGGAAAAAAAAACATGCACGTCCAGAGTTCAAGCATAAATAATTTCAGGTCACTTATGTCATTACAATTGTACATTACTACACTAATAGACTGGTGAGATATTAGAACAGTATTGTATATCCTGATTTCTAGAGATGAATGAAAACAGGGAAACTTGCAGAGCCTCTTTCAAGGAGGCTCTAGATCTTGCCTGCCAAACACAATATTTCATCAGAGGCCCAATATAGCCCACAAGTATCTCCTAGCCATCCCACTCCATCTTTCTGGTAAAAGTGATGGTTATTTCAGCAGTCAACACTGCCAGAATGACTGAATTTTTTTTTTAACTTAATAGCTTTCCAGTAGACTGGTCTTTCTTCTAAGGTTAAAGTGGTACCTCTCATTTCTATAACCACAACAGCGGGAAGAAGGGCCTGGACTGAGCTCAGCCTCCAGAAGAGCTAACAATTTCCCATTTCTGCTTCTATCCTTTTTCTTCTTCTATCCTCATGCCTCAGAACAGCAGCTGGGTTGCATGGGTTGGATGCAGCTATTCATTTCACCTCCTGCTTGTCTCTTCTCTTCCCCATACCAACAGGCGCAGGAAGGGATTGATTTTTTTTGTGACAGCTGATGCTGGCAGAGAGAAAAGAGAAATGTTTTCCTTGAAAGAAGGCACAGCACTTTACAGAAGGGACATGGGTGGGGGTGGGAGGAGCTAGACAGGGCAGATTCAGATTCTGTAGCTGTCATGGCAGGAAAATCTCAGTCTAAGGAACAAACTACTGTAGAAACTATTTCATACTTCAAAATTCCTTTATCTTGATACATCAATACTAATTGAGAAAATGATAATTTCTTCTTCTCTCTCCTTTCCCCACTTTCCCTACACTAGGCAGTTTGTGGGTTTTTCTTGTATCCCTGTAGGCTGGGAAAGGAGCTGGACAAAAGGTATTCACCAATGTGTCATGTCACTCCCACATTTAGAAGTTTAGTAGCTTGTTTTGTTAAGTCCATGCACTGATAATATGGAAGTAAATCTTATGCACAGAAGTACATACTCTGAAGAGCAGCAGATATTCAAAGACATCTTTTTCTTTTTTTTTTCTTTTTTTTTCTTTTCTTTTTTTTTTTTTTTTGTATACTAACTCCCGTCATCTCCCAGCACAGTCTGTAGGCTTTCCCTACTGCCATTTGAAATGAGATAAAATTCTCCATTGATTCAATAGAGAAAGTAGACATCAAATCTAAGCACCCTGTGCCTTGTTGAAATGCCTACAGCTGCCTAACGATGCTCCTAGGCTGATGTTTCAGGCCAAAGGGAATCATTATCCATACTAACAAAATATTTTTATTAAAATAAATTTCACCGGTGGATTGCACCAGTGAATTGAACCATCTCCAGATGAGAACTTAGAAAGGAACAAAATTCTAGTGAGTCTGGGCTTTGGAACAGCTTGAGCTCCTGAAAGAAACACAATTATTACTTAATTTCCCTGTTTTGGAATATGAACACACACTTCCGTCTTCTACCTTGCACATCTGCAAGTAGAACAACCACTGCTCTACAAAGTCATTCTTTTTTTTTTTTTCAGCTTCTCTTGTTGATGCTATTCCACTTCATATAAATAATTAAATATTGCTGTTAAATAATAAATATTAAATAAATGGGCCAGAGAGAGAACAGGAGAAAGACTGGCACTAGGATCTTTCTTATAACATGTTCACATCTTTTGTCTGGTTTTGTTTTGTTGTTTTTGGTGTTGGTTTGTGGCTGGTTTTTATGTTTTTGCAGTTTTGTTGTGGGTTATTTTAGGAAATGCCTTACTTTATATCTGCGTTTCAATTTAAGAAATCATAATTATGTATATTTTTAATGAAATTATTTCTTCTGCTGTTAGTTCACAAAATTGGACATGAATACATATAGATGTAAGTATTGATTTTCAAATCTCAGTCACTGAATGCCAGAAACTATCTCAATTAATTACAGTACATATAAGATGTACTGTAAACTGCAGAGCCAGTTTTAGCCTTAGCTTTTCTTACCAAAGGGTTTGAAGGTTTTCTCTTCGGTGTAAATGTATATAGGCAGTTGTCTAAACAGGAGGTATATTGGAATCATCCAAACACAGGTGATTTAACAGGATGTTAAACTTCTCAAGCAGCTGTTGAAGTGGGAAATATTTGCAAGTCATCACTCATCTTCCATCTTTGAGCATTCTTCTGCTTTCAGAGTATTTTTCCCCCTCTCAAAAAAAACAACAAATAAATAGTAGTTACAGTGACATTGTTTGAATGTTGAGTGCAAGACCAAGCTTTAAGAATTTGATCAAAGAGCTTTAAACTGAAGACTTGAAAGATATGAAAATTAAAAACTAATTACTAAGTGATGTTTAGTAAAAAAGTCCCCACCTGCCACTTCATTTTCTGAGATTCATTTTTTCCAGAAAAGTAAGCCACAAGCTTGCGTAACACCTTTCTGTAGTTTCTGTAATGAACCAGAAGAGAAAATTTGAATTGCTTGTTTCAAAATGAGTTATTAGGCATGTTTAAAGAAACACAAAGGTGATGATTCAAGCTTACATCTATATAGAACTCAATATGCATTATAGTTGGTTTGTGTTTCATTACTCAAAACAAATGTTTGATTTTAATTCTTGGATGCCTTTACTGCAACTTCAATTTACAAACTTAGTTGTTCATTATAAACTCAGACTACAAGACAGGTAGTTTTGACATTTCTTCATCTTGTAGTGTTTTTCTATGGCTTTTTTGGTTGGTTGGTTGGTTTTCTGTCTTTTAACAAGATCATTTCTCTGAGCATTTAAGACCAAAAAATATTATCAGCAACATGTTAACTAGTGTGTTTAACTTCATGGGATGTACTTCCAGTATTATTTTGTTGTTGATCATTCTATTGTTGAACACATTCTATTTTAAAAAGATAAATAGTTTGATTTATAGGAATTTCAAAGCAAATAGTCAGCTAGAGATAGGCTATGATGGCTGAACTAGTCGTATAATATGGTAGCATTATGAAGCAACACTTGAAAGTTGTTCAAACAAGACATCCAAGCTTGTGTTGGGTATTGCTAAAATTCAGTGAGTTATTCTGAAGGAGTGTCTGCCACTTTGAGCTGACAATTCACAGAGGCTGTTTTTGAACTGGAGTGGTGTTGTGCCTGCACTACAACAGAGTAAGATGACTCCTCTGGCTTTGACTCCAATCCATTACCAGAGATTATATGATAGATTCAAATTAGAATCTTTCTCTTGTACTCAGAATTCAAAGGCATTAAGATGCAAAGTTTTGGTTTTAGTACATCCCTCTATAACAGTGGGTCTCAGAATTAAAACAACAAACTTGCTCCTCAACACAAAGGTTATGACAGCCTATATTAATGGCTAAAATAAACACATTTTCCCAACAAGACAAATTATGCTGCAATATTCAGTACACCTGGAAAGGTCAGCACAGAACTCGTCTGGGAGCAGAACCAATAAATTATTTGTGTGATAAAAGCAATGTGTTGCCTAGAACAAAATGCACTGTGTTTTTTAACTCTGACAATTTATTTTCCTTATAAATAAAACATTATCCATGGTAAAACAATGTACTATGCAGTGAACAGAAATAATCTACAATTTTTAGCATGCACTTTAACAATGGTGTGACTAACAGTGAAACAAGTTCAGCAGTAGATGGAGACTAAGAGCTGGCTCTACAGGTAGGGAAGAAGAGCTGTGGTTATAAAGTTCCTAGTTCTATTACACTGCAATCAAATCTTGTTGGAAGATGTACAGATAGCTGAAAGGAAAGCTCAAAATCACAAGAAAGTTTTTATACTCTTTTTTCCCAAAGCTTCTATTGACTTCTTTTCTTTTTTTCAGTAATGTGCAATACTTTGCATGTACCCTGTATATTTGTGAAATCATTCCTCAGAATCCTTTAACAAATTTTAAGAAAATTCCATTCATTTGCAGTATTTATGTCAGGGTTTTTTTTTTGTTTGCTTGTGTTTGTTAACTTCCCTTAAAAATGTGATAAAAATAATCACATTGCTAATCTTTGTGTTCCTGGTCAACATCAAAGGAATATTTAGGAAATACTATCCTGTGTATAACTACATTGTTCTCTCTTAACCCAAGCACAGACACCAGAGGTCTTCTCAGATGTGGAGGCTATGATTTGTGATCAAATTACAACAGGAAAACCTTAAGAGACAGAAATCTGTTTGACCTTTCTGTAAATATCCAGATGGAAAATACCAACTTCAACTTATGTTAAATATGAACTCTGTTCTATGGCATTTTTGATTGGGCCCTTCAATATTTGAAGATAACAGGAATTTATCAAGGTGCCTTTCCTTACATATCTACTTGTGAGTATCATGGCTTCAATAGATGACCCTAAAACTCAAGGATGTGTTGGTGAGAACGAATTTGATGTCTAGGATGCCATGGGTCAGTCTATTACAGTACAAATTTTAGCTGATCTCCCATTATTTTCAGCATTTCTCTGCTGATCTGTATTTATCAAAGGAGGGATTTGTTGGTGCCATTCTACTACAAGCCCTTTTAAAAGGCTATCTGGAAGAAAATAATCAATTTACATGAAGTTTCTCTCAAAAGTAAGAAACAGAGTCAGAGATATAATACAAGAATTTGCTTGAAAGTATAATGGAGGTTGAGAAGGTGTGTCAACACAAGTCAGATAGTGCTGGAGTTTAATTATTTGACAGGGAAGGAGCAACAATAAATAAGATTTGGATATATTTCAAAAGTCACTTAGGTTGGAAGCAAGAAGCTCGGTGTGATAGACAAAGGGCAACTATGGAAAGATAGCAGAGCTGCAAGTTAATATATTCCTAACAAAGTAATTTTTATAGAAATAACCTGGACAAACATAAATAAGAAAGGACTGCATTTGTCAAAACAAAAATTTTAAAAAGAGTATTACACTGTCTGATGCAAATTATAAGAATTTGTTCACTAATTCAGTCTTCCTGATTGGGTAGGAGAAATCTGGTGCTTCAGTCACAGGACAGCCAAGGTATAAGCTTCACTGTACTAGCTTGTTTTCTGCATCCCCCAATATGATTTGGAAGAGAAAATATGGGGAAACACAAGATCACTGATAGGTTTTGGTGTAAATTCTTGAAGAGAACATGCCAATTATTTGTACAACTGGATTCAGTTACAAAGATAGAAATATTTTTCAGGCAAGACTCAGAAATTCCTGATTATTTTAAAAATAAAATAAAACTATTGAAATCACATAGCCACTGTTTTCTTCTTTAGTCTTTTCCTACCTTTTTTGGTCTTCTGAGGAGTGCTGTAATTTCAAGGAAATCAGTGAAATTTGTTATGTATATCACAGGTGAGATTCTGGAAGCATTGAGTGCAACACAGTGCACAAAAAGTTTCCCACCTTATATTTTATACTAAATCTGACTAGAGAACCTATCAAGAGACTTAGCAAATCATCATGTCTTACTGGAAAGTAATTTACAGTTGCATTTGCAGGCAGGCAACAGCAGGCTCAAAACCCATTACAGCCAAAGATAACAACATTAACTTAATCCTGACAGGCAAAATACTCTAGTCAATACAGTTGCAGGTATGGTATATTGAAATATTCGACTGCAAGCAATCCTGTAAAAGGTCAGTGCAGCACACGTGTTTAACAATATAAGTGTTCCAGACTGCTGTTTAGACAAAGGTTCAAAGACTAATGTTCAAATCAGAGAAATTCACTCTGAATCATTGTCTTTGAAGTTTTCATTACACTGAGCTTTCATCACAACCACAAGCAGTACTGTTCAGGTACCACAATGTCTTTTGTTTAAAAACTTGATTATAAAATTCATCCAACTAAAAAAAGTGGTCACAGTGATCAACCATTTATTTAGACTTTTATATTTTGTAAGCTTTCTTTCCATGATACGCTGATTACAAGGAAAAGTAGAAAAACATCTGAAGATTTACTTTGCATTCAAGCCTATATTTTCTATAGCACAAATAATTCCAGAGAGTTTCTTGTTTTCTCATGATACTTTGATTTATGTTAATAGTCAAGATAGAATACCTGCGACTTTCCAAAATATACAGACAAAATATTAAATAAAATTTAGCTGAATTCCTCTTTCAAGGAGGGTAAACAGCTGCTTTGGAATCAAAAACTAAGAAAAAAATTTAGTTATTTCTGGTTTTTTTTTACAATACTGTGATTCTGGTTAGCAACATTCCAAGAAGGAGGAGGAACAGAATTTCCCAAATATAATAATGTTTTGCTTCAAACATATCTTTATTGTATTCCACTTTAATTCCTTATTGATTTTGATGTTTGCAACAAAACCCTGATGTTAACATAGCAATAAAGCAACCTTTGTATTAAATGTTAACTATACAAGTCTGTTCCCTTGTACTTCCTTAGTGTCATGCTATCAATACATTGTAGTCCGAGGTCTCAGCTTCTAGTTACATATGTAATATTTCAGACTAGTTAATACAAATCAACCATTTGTTCTGACTAGAATCGACAAGGAAGTATTAAGCTAGGAAAATTGCTGCTATTATTACTGTACATTCAGACTTTACTAAGAAAATAGTTAACATCAATATTAGGTTTCGAGACCTCATTTCCCTAGTGAATTCTGAAACAAAGCAAATTTAGAAGTCCTGAATTAGAATATTTTGTATATTTTATTAATATGTTAATGTTTCATTTGAAGAGTAACATGTACAGTTTGTTATAGAAGGTTATCAAATAACTCTTTGCTGTGATGGGGGGGGTGGGGGTCAGTTATCATTACAATAATAACTAACATGTTACTGTGTCATGACTCAATTTCTAGGAGAGCACTGATACTTCTCAGGGAGGGACAGTTTAGAAGATTAAAGAAACCATGCTTCATTAAACAAATGCATACCACTAGATCAAGTGCCAATAATGATACAACTGACATACAGCAGAAGAGGTCTGCACCGCTGTTCTCACCTTGTTTCTACCAGCGTGTGTCATTGTGGATATCTGTTCTGAGGCATACTACTGAAGGAAGAAAACAAATGATGCTTTCAGAGGAAGAGATGAGCTCAACATACAAATGTAATTTATCAGAGCAAGGGAGAGACTGAGGATGAACATCCACATAGATGTGTTTAATGTAACTTGATTTCTATGGTGATGAAGAATATATTTTGGGGAAATAAATAAAGATGCTTTTTAGAACATTCCTGTTGTGGACTCACTGTGAAACTGTAAATGAAAATAAGCAATGCAGAGACGATTGTGATCAAACCATAGTTCATCTGAAATATTTGACTACTTGCATCTCCATTTTGAGTTTACCTCTGGATAGGTCTATAAGAGTTAACATGAAAATATGAGAAGGTATTAATGTAAGCTGAAACCTCTGGCAATTTGCATGAAAAAAAGCTCCAGCTCAGGGACAGGACAGACAGCTAACTTTTCTAGCTATCCCAGCAATATGTATATATACTGCCAGATAAATTTTAACATCAGAAAAACTTTTAGGTCAAAACACAATAATTTTCTTTATTGTGTCTTACTATTTTCCCAGTCATCATGATCTTTAATTAGAATTTTCACCAGCAGCAAGATTATTTTTTAAGGGGAATAGTATAGTGGAAATAGAAGGGAACAAGGATTTGGAATTCACAACTTCTGCCTGTTTGAGTTAAAAGAATAGTGGAGAAGAGTAAAAATTCAGCCTTTCCCTATATGTGTTTTTCTCCTTATAGTACACATATATTGTACACACACATACATTTGTGTACTTCCCTATGCATTGTTTTGAAAAACGTTAAAAAGAGCTATTTCTTCAGAAGAGTAATGAGGAATTGAAACACCTTAAAACTTGCTTCTTCAATATAGAAGTTAATAGGCAATAATTAGGAGTGAAAAGGCTTGTTGTTTTCTAACTAAGCTAAACAGATGTACAATATCCATTATAGCAGGATATCTAGGGCCATGAAAGGTTAATCACTAAAACTTAGCATATAGCCACAGCAGCAAAGCACTTCAGGGACTTCAAACTAGGGCTAACTGACTTGCCCTGCCTCAGACACCTCTCATCTGTGTACCTGCATAGTTAAGCACCTATTAAAGTACAAATTAATAGGTCTGAGGTACTTAAGGTGATCTAAAGACTTATACTGATGTAATCTCTTTAAGATGATGTAAAGGTTTAGCACAGATAATGATACTTATGTATCTGAAAGTTTAAGTTTGATTTATCTGCAAAAAAAACCCTTTCAATATACAGTTTGGAGGGAACAGAGGTAAAGGGGGAAACAAGAAATATTGTTAAGGATTGTTAAGGAATAGTTAAAAAGAAAAGGTTCATATTTTGCTTCAAGCCATGCACTTGAAAGAATATGCAAGTACAGGGCTAGAAACTTGTGATTAGCCTGAAATACTAAGAAGATGCTAGTCAAGCTACTGTATTAAATGCCTCCCAAGCACACTCATGGGAAATTACTGCTGACATTATTAAGAAGTTTCTAGATTTGTTACTTGGGAACCATTAGATTTGAATCATAAAGAAATGAAATTTAGAATCCTCTGCAAAATATATACAATTTTGCCAAATTTATTAAACACAAATATATACAAAAGAGAACTTTGTGGAGAGTTGGTAGCATTCATCATCTTCTAATTTCCACCCGTTACTGCAACAGAAGATATGTCACTTGCAAAAGTTGCTGGGAATTTCTAATTACTTACCTATAGGTTATATTATCATGCATATGCATATGCACAAAGCAGGTACACCTAGGTAAGGCATTCAACCTTAACTACCTGTTCCCTCATCTTAAAGAGTTTAACTGAGATATCTTAAACTTGTATTCTCTTATGTATCCATCTTGCCGTTTTGGAAAAAAAAAAAAATTAGAAAAAGGAGAGTTTTGCTACTGATTTGAAAAGGTACAGAACAATGGTTTTATTGCCTTGCATTTCATAAATAAGAAGCCATTCATTTCACTGGGATTTACGAGTCGTTACAGCTTTAATTTTTGTCTTCCTTCCAAAACAACATGAACTTTTCAGCCTACACACTAAAGATGGAACTTCCATGAAGATGAAAATGGACAATGTTTCTTTAGCAGACAATTTGTCACATAGCCTTTAAGTTTTACTAGCCCGGAGAGATATCCGACAACTAAATAGCGAAAGGAAAGTGAATGATTAGCTGGCAGACCTTCAGGCTACTGAAAGATAGTTTTAGTAGCCTGTCATGAAAATCTGTGGCCTCAGGCTGCAGGGCTACTTTTTATTTCCAAGCCTGTTATTGATTTTGGTATGAAGAAAATAATTTGGTATTGTTGCTTAAGGTGTCACTGAGAAAGAAAGAAAAAAAAAAAAAAAAGGAAAAACGACACATGTTTCATTTGCTAACAGTTTTTACTTCAAATTTACCTTTTTATTACAACAGGAATTGAGCTGGTATATGAAGGACATTTACTACTTAAAGGTACTACCATCTTTATGAAACATGGCACACTAATCGAAAACACAAGTAAACTGAAAATTAAATTTAAAAGCCTATAATTTAGTATCTTCCTTGCCAGGAATGATGACTTTCATTTACAGAGGGAATCCAGAGCTGCTCAGGGTCAGTCTGATGTGTGCCATTTTCAGGCCTATCGCAGAGGCTGATGGAGTTGATTAATTTCTTGGAACTCAGCTTTGTCTTCTCCAGCTCACTGAACAACTTCATTTCAGCTGATGAGTTCAACCAAGGGTCAGAGCAATCCTCATTTCTGACAATCCCACAAAATGGGAATTAATTTTATGAGTTAGTACTATTGCGTTCAAAACTAAAAAAAAAAACAGCCAGCTGACTTAACATAAGGGGGGGAAAGAAATATTCCATTTATAAAGTCTAGATAGACTGAACTATATAAAAATATGGGAAAATATTTATATTAGTCAGACAAAACTATTAAACATCCCATAGAATATAATGCCCCATAGAATATAATGCCTGAAAATCCATTTAAGCACCATGTAAGAACAAACCCTTAAATTGTAGCTGTTGACTTCCATCATTACTTAAAATAGACATTCAAGTAGATTAACATGAGTTAGAGAGCTAGAGAGACAATAGAGAGAGCATTCCTGTTTTAGAGGTAACCAGAATACAAGTTACAGTTTTAAGATGTTGCTGAGGTATAGAATGGCTATGTTGCTCACACAAGTATTAATGGCATGAGACATGAATATTTATACTCTTTTCAGAAACAAGTATTTCACAACATAATCTTCAATCTCTCCAGTCAAAGATGATCTAATAAAAATAATCTTACTATGTTACTGCAACTTGAAATATACATATAAACAAACACCTCTTGATCAAATTGCATTCATATGTTTCAAATACTTGTGATATATTTAAAAAAATAATAATAAATATTATTCTCACAGAAAGATCAAGAACTACTGATATATTTTTATAAACATAGAAGCTGTATCAGAAGAATTTACTTGGATTTAGTTCTGACACTGTTCTTCCCTCATTTGTAAAACTTTCAACATCTGAAATACCTCCTAGTCAAATGGAAGAGATTTTTCTCTTTCAGTGTGCAAAGATTGAGTTGAATTTTTAGGATCATAGAATCATTAAGGTTGGAAAAGACCTCTAAGAACATCTATTCCAATCATCAATCAACCCATCAGCACCACACGCACTAAGCTTTTCCCTCAGTGCCACATCTACATGTTTCTTGAACACCTCCATCACAGCAGTAATGGACAAGGAGAACACCATAAATAGCAGCAGTGAGTTTTGAGTTTTCTGTTCATGTTTTCTTAAACAGATGATAGATAACATCTTTACTTGATATAGAAAAAAGATAAAACAGCCTTAAAAATTAAGTTCAATTCAAGTCTTGCAGTTTCTCGTGAAGGTATAATCTGAGTTGCACAGCAACAAGCTGCAGACAGTAGATTTTCTGTTTCATCTGGATTCTGAGTCCAACATTTGACTCCTATCTCTAACTTTGCAAGCAAAAGCTATTATTGTGTTTCTTTCTTATGGTGCATCACAACTCTGGCTTGATAGCATAGTGGAAATAGACAGAAAAGACAAATACAGTGAAACTACACAGCCTACATCACTGTCACTTTGGTGTTTTGACTTTCCTCCATTTTGTGAAAAGAGCCTACTTATTCATTCCCCAACTTCATCATGCAAAAAAAATAAAAGAAACAAAACAAAACAAACAAAAACAAACAAAAAACCATTGATTCTCTAGCAGACTAGAATAAGAAGCCCAGTCTTTAATGAAATAACCATGGTCGTATATTTATCCTGCCAGGAAATTAGGCATTTCTATGCACTGCTAGCCAGTACATCTATGAGGAAAGTTTCTCTAACTAAAATGTTGTGACACAAAATTGTTTATAATCATGTCAGTTTTTAGCATCTTCTGACACTTTCAAGACTATTTAAAAAGTTTGTTTGCAAGACTACTTCACACAAGATCAGTGAAATGAGATCAGTGCCAAGAAAACAATGTATTTCTTTGTACCTTCTATATCTTTGCTAAGCAGACTTCTTGTCTGCTAAACAGACAATTTCAGTAGGTAATGTTCAGACGAAAAAAAAATCTTTGAAAATCTCTAGATCAAGACGCTTCTTAACCATATATGTTGCTACATATAGTAAGAACATTAATCCTGCGTGATTTCTAGCTCATATTTTAGACTTCCGTTACTACTGACCAAATGATTTGTTCTTCTATAGAAGTCAACATTCACCTAGTAAAAGCTAAAGAGTTAACATTTTTACATTATATATTTTTGTTTTGGTTTGGTTTGGTTTTTGTTGTTTTTTTTTTTTTTTTTCTAGTTCCATGCAATATATAAACATAAAGTCAGCTATTTTAGGGGAAAAAAGAATATTTTAAGAACTTCAGTAAGTTGAGTAAATGTTTTTTATAGTACACTGCAATTTGATTAGTAAATAGTATTACTTCAAAAAATCAGTTTTGAATCTTCAATACTTAAATATAACAACTGGCCCTTCTACTTGTGCTGTCCCCGCATTACTTTATAACTGGATCTAGCAAAATCTACCAATGAAATTATCTAATGCAAAAGCAATCAAAAAATCTTAACAATGGCTTACTTACATTCATTTCATTCATTAAATGGTGATAAACACAGCATCCTGGTCACCAAATTGGAAAAAAATGTATATGATGGATAGACACCTCTCTAGATACGGAATTGTCTGCATGGTCACACACAGAAAGTTAATGTCAATGGCACAATGTCCAAGGGGAGATTGGTGATGAGTGGCATTGCCTCAGGGATCGGTGCTGGGACCAGCATTTTTTAACATCTTTGTAGGCAATGTGGACAGTGGGATCGAATGCAGCCTCAGCAAATTTGCAGGTGACACCAAGTTGAGTGGTGCAGCTGACATGCTAGAGTGAAGGGATGCTACCCAGAGGGACCTGGATAGGCTTGAGAGATAGGCCAATGCCAACCCCATGAAGTTCAGTGTGGCCAAGTGCAAGGTCCTGCACCTGAACTGGGGCAATCCCAAGTAAAAATACAGGTTGGGCAGAGAATAGCTTGAGAGCAGCCCACAGGAAAAGGACTTGAGAGTGTCTGTTGCTGAAAGACTCAATATGAGTCGGCAATGTGTGCTTGCAGCCCAGAAAGCCAACCATATCCTGGATTTACTAAGAGATGTGTGACCAGCAGGTCAAGGGAGGTGATTCTGCCCATCTGCTCTCATGAGACCCCATCTGGAGTACAATGCTTCCCTCCACAACAAGAATGACATCAAGGATCAGAAGGCTGGAGCACCTCTTCTATGAGGACAGACTGAGTGCGCTGGAGGCTTTTCATCCTAGAGAAGAGAAGGCTCTGGTGGCCCTTATTGCAACTTTCCAGTATCTGAAGAGAGCCTACAGAAAAGCTGGGGAGATAAACTTGCATAAGGGCATGTCGCGACAGGACAAAGGAAAATTGTTTTTAACTGGAAGAGGATAGATTTAGACTAGATGTTAGAAAGAAATTCTTTACTATGAGAGTTGTGAAACATTGAAACAGATTGCCCAGAGAGTCTGTGGCCGCCCCAATCCTGGAAGCATTCAAAGCCAGGCTGAATGGGGCTTTGAGCAATCTGGTCTAGTTGGAGGTATCTGTGCTGATAGAAGGGGGGTTGAAACTAGATGACCTTAGAGGTCCCTTCTAACTCAAATCATGCTATAATTATATGAAAATAGAACAGTAAAATAGTACACCTGAGATTACATTAATCTAAAGATTTGCTACTGAAGATTTGCTCTAGTCTCTTCTATTGAGAGGTTAATTTGTTTTACTTATATGGCAAACTTTTTTGATCACAAATTTAACATTATTTATTCCTAGCTTTTGAACTGTGTCATCAAATTCTACCATTTTGAAAGAAAGAACTCACAAATGTTCTGACTATAAAACATACACACAAAAAAACAAATACTCAAAATGAACAAGTGATACTGAAGCAAGAGGTATCTTTTTTGCATATGTGTGTGTGTCATTTTGCATAATTGTGCACAATTCTTTCTATGAAGGCACTTTGTTTCCCAGCAACTTTCTTTCTCAGAAATTCATGGCAGTACGTTTGCAGGTGTTGGCTATTAACTCTGTATCTTTTTTTCACCCTTTACATGTTTTGGTGACTCAGTCCAAATTTTTATCTGTGTGATGCTTGCCCTCAAAGGGATGACTCATTAAATTACATACCTTGAGTTCATAATGTGTATTATTTCACTGAGAGGGATAAATAAACACTTTCTGAGTGAAAGATTTTTCAATTTTCCAAATTCCATTGTTTTATACATTGAAAGACATAGCAAATTATCATTATCTTAGAAAACTAAAAATTATTTTCTGATGTTTCCAGTTCGAACAGCATATGTTGAAGCACAGACTCTGCTAGTGGAGTATATGGAATTTAGGAGTTTTCATTCAACAGATGATGTTTGACAATAATTCATGTAAATTCTGTAGATCTCTTGTCCAATGAAGCTGATATCTCGATACACGTCCTACTAGTAGCAGATGTGAAAATTACCATGTTTTTGATTAAAAAATAATGCATTCGCATTCTCTAGTATTTCACTCAGAACAAATTAACCCAGTGTAATTTGCAATGAAACAAAGGAAATTATGAATAACAATTTAAAATGTTTTTATGCTTGTCATCATGACAATGAATATTAGTTTCTTAAACGTGAGTTTTTCTGTAGGCCTTTAAATGGAAATACAAATATGATATTGATTGCCAGACTAGGAGACAAAAATCTGAGCATGGCTTTGTTACATTGCAGGAGCCTTGAAAATGCTATGAGTCACATTCTATGACTTATGAAGATTATATGCTGGGGTGAAAAGAATAAGATGTAACTAATTTTTACTTTGAATAATGCACAGACTCTCCAGCACCAATGGTATCATCCTCTTATGGGAAAAAAAAATTCAGTGTCTTAATCTTGAGCAAAGTATTCCTCATTTTTCTACAAAGCTGTCCTGTAACTGGATTCACTTCAGTAATTAAGTGTCCCATCTGTAACTGCAATTACTACTTATCACATTATACACATGAATGATTAAAATTATACAAAATACCAAAAGTGGGTGGGGAGAGTAATCTGATCCACTTCTCTTAGCAGTAACACTTTGCAAAGTGAAAAACCATCTTTTTAAACTAATTTTTCTGGATGTATCTCCTTTCAGCATGTGCAGAACTCTTACACTGTCTTTACTTTTCCAACTCACAGGATGATAACTTATGTTTTGTTCAGAGCTATCCACAATGTATTTAAGCCGCACCTCAGTACGTCTTTCATTATGATGGTTTTACCTTCTCTTTCCCTTCATAAGGGAGACAGCTGGACTATTTTAAACTCTAAATTCTATTATTGATCTAGATTACAATGTCATGCCATAGTTATTTCTCTCAATACATTCACTTATCAACATGTTTGGCATTTTTAGTGCCAGTGAAATCAAAATGTGAATGCCATAGATTAAAACAACTTTTAAATTCTGGATACCATGAATACATGGGTTACAAAGAGTGTGCCTTGCTACAATCTACTTCAAACTTATGGGCACTACTTTGATAAATTTCAGCCTTCTGAGTAGTACTGCTGACTCCTAAAATCACCCGTGGACACATATATCTCTATATGCTATTTTCTCACAAGAAAATTGATTACTTGATATGAACATACACAAATGGCCAGGGACAGGTTTTCACTAGATCAGGCTGCTCAGAGCCCCATCTAAAAAAGGGATGGGACATCTACAGCTTCTCTTGGCAACCTGTTCCAGCACCTCACTATCTCACAGTAAAGAATTTCTTCCAAATATCTAATTTAAATCTGTTCTCTTTTAGTTTAAAGCCATTATCCCTTGTCCTGACAACTGATTATTGGATAGTACATTTCAGTCACAGTTTTCAGATCAGGAAAAGAAAGGTTCGCATCTATCTTTGTGGGCTGTAAGTTGGAGTTTCATCCTTTTCTATTGTAAAAATAATGTTCTGTGCTATTCCAAACTCCATCTACAGAATGAAAAATAAGAGTAACTATGTGCTCAAGTTTGACCAGAATATATCACACTTCAGATACTGAAATAAGTATGGAAAGATTATGGCAGTCTTCTAGCTCAATATGTGAAAGCAGTAAAGACTTACTGAAGCCTTAATTAATATATGACAGCAAACACTTCTGCATTATCTATATGCCATCTCTACTTGTAACACAAAAAAATGGACAATACACATGGGAACAGTGAGCTAACCATTCAGAACTCTTCAAATAACATTCCTTAATTAATCCTCATGGGATAGAGGTCTGAAAAGTGGAGTAACTAGTTTCTCTCATTACTGAGTTCTTCACTATGTTAACAGTACATTACACCAGCAGGATGGCAGACAATTTTGAATTGGATTTTACATTTTCTTTAACTTCAACATCCTTAATGCAGCCCTTTGCAAACAAGACCTCATATGTGCTGTGCTTTGCTGTGATCTGTCCATTTATGCCTAGAGAAGACAAAGCGCAAAGTGCAGTGTTGCTACACTGCTATCAAATTCACTGTTAATCTGGAAATTAGACCTGAAGGGACCACTTTTAGGGAGACTGTAATTCAGCCGTTATATTCATTGAACTTAAAGTTTATCTCTGCTTCTCAGTAGCTTCACCTCAGGCATTGTCAGTTATACTGTTCTGAATGGCTGCTCATGAATGAATATGAAGTCTCTGATGCATCTGGCCAAGACACTCCAAATATGTAGAAAATTGAGACTTCATATTTGAAGTGCTTCTGAAAGTCAGTGGATTGCCAACAGAAGATATCAAACTCCTGCAAAAAATATGTAGCTTCTTCAGTCAATTAAATTATACCTGCATCCTGCAAAATCAGAAGATTGTGTAGATCTTTCATCATATCTAAAAACTCATCTGAATCATAATTGCTACTAAAGAACACTATAGTCACACAGAATCATTAAGGTTGGAAAAGACCATCCAGTCCAATCATCCACCTATGACTATCTCTAGGGCAGGAGCTCTACCTACTTAATAAAGAAGATTTATCTCTCAAAGAGTAGGTATTAGCATTCTTTCTTATATATATTGATAATTGAATGTGCAAAATAAATGATAAATTTAATCTGAGGAGACACTACCAAGCATGGACAAAACCTTTGAATAATTTTTCAATTTCTTCTTCATGTTTATTTCAGCAATCATTAGGCACAGAATAAAAGAAAAATTAGTGTCTCAAATGGCAGAAATATTTTAAAAAATAATAAATAGGTCAGTATTGTGTTTACAATGAGCTAATTTAAAAATAAAATAATTATTTAGGAGTGATGAGGTAAAAACAGTAAAAGGGGCAAAGTTTTCATTTTGAATTGTGTTGGCTGGGCATGCACAATGTGTTTTTAATATCAATTGGAGTTTTGAATGGTATACAGTTGCTTGACATACACACTCCCTTTCAACATTTTCTGCAGCTGTGTTTGATTTGTATCATTTGCAGCTTGGCCTCAAAGATGTGAGAGGATAACAGAATGGCTGTGGTTGGAAGGGACCTCTGGAAGTCACCTGGTCCAAACCCATTGCTCAAACAGGGTCACCCAGAACAGGTTGCACTTGACCAAGTCCAGATGGTTTTTTAAGATCTCCAAGATGAGAGACCCCTCAGCGTGTCAGGACAACCTGTGCCAGTGCCTCTTCACCTTCACAAATGAAAATAGGTTCTTTGTCAGCTCCCCACTCTGCATTTGGAAATCCCTTTCTAAAACCTTTTCTGGTAATGGATTTTTCAGTGTACATTCATACTAGAGATAAATCTGTCTATTCTGCTATAGGTGTTAATGTTTAGTCCATTGGTTTTGGACATATGGCCTCTGCATATGAATAAATCTGTATGGATACATGTATATTAATTAAGGTACTAGTAATGCATTACGGTATAAATAAAGGTACTAATACATACCAAAGCAGTTATTCACTATATACACGCTATATACTACAAGTATAATATATATGTCACAAGCTAGATATATATTAAATGTTTCATTTTATAGCTTCAGGTATAGCTGCAGACATATTTCTTTATAAGAAGTATCTGTGTCTAAGACGTATTTACATCTAAGTACTATCTTCAGTATATATAAGATTCTGTATATAGCTGTGTTATGCTGAAGGAGACATCAGTAAAACACATGTACCTTATGAAGTGTAAAATTAACATGCATCTTACAGTGATGAGCTACCTGCCTCTTCAGTGTCTCTCAGAACAACTGGGTCAGCAGGGACAGAGCTAACTGCTCAACTAACAGTATTGAAGAGTAACCACAGAAGGCTGTAAATTATCATGAGTGAAAAGGAGGTTGTATACTTATGTACATATCAGTGCATCTTAAAACACTGGGAACTATGACAACTGGTTTCCTGCTTATGCATTCTGTTTCAACTCTGATGTAATTATCAGTTGCACAATTATTGCTCTTAAAATTCAATAAAAGTGGATAAGGCATAAAATAAATAGATAGATTGATTGTTTTTTCACAGGAGGATTTACTGAAGGAAGTAATTTCTCATTGTTCAATGAAACAAGTAAGAAGTGAAAAGATGAGTAGATAGTTTCATGGCACCCAAAGTAGCATGAATTCTGGATAGAATGATTACTATGCTATGGAGACAATTAATTAACAGTTATAATTTGTGGGAGTTCTCAGAAGTTGGCATTGAAAAGATCATTACTGTACTACATAATTTTTTAAATGTTACTTTGAAATGGAGAATAAATTTGTCAGTCTACAGTGTAAGTCAAATGGGAGAAGCTGTCAGAAAGTGATGGACAGTACCATTGGAAACCATGAAAGCAATACAAAAATAAGATATCAAGGTATGAGGTATACCACTGTGGAGGTAATGAGAGTTTTTGGAAGGTAATAGGAAGAAAGAGACAACTTCTCTTTCCCCACATCAATACATATGTTTCAGGTCTGATCTGATTTTACTTCAGTGCCAGGCTCTGTGGCTAGGAAAAGTGCATTTATAATGGAAGTTACAGTACAAGACAGAGGCATGAACACTAGAACTGTCATTATTTTCCACGGGCTTTTCACAGCAATTTTTAATGAATTAAGAGAAAAAAAAAGTAAATAATCATTTATTTTAGCATCTTAAAGAAAGAGTGGAAAAGCGTAAAGCTACTTTTATACAGTGTTATATTTTCCCAGTAATGGAAATAAAATATTTTGAACATTAAAAAGTCATGAATGAATATTTAGCATACATAAATTAAACTTATAAAATCTGTAACGTCTGCTTCAGATAAGATTTGGAACAGCCACTTAGTTTTTCAAAGTGTGATAAAAAGTCTTTATATAGAAGACATATAACTCAGTGAGTTAGTAAAACTCAACAGAATGACTATTCCATTTAGGTCACAATGATACATTCAAGCACATAAACTTTCCCTACATTCACAGTGCAGTTCTTACAAATCAAACTATATTCACAAATACTGTTGTGAGAAAGAAGAGGACAAAGCAAAACCTGAAGTTTATTAAGATTGTTGGCAAATGTTCACTTTTATTTTCCCTTCTGCTAAAGAAGTAAAGTAAGTATGGATGGGAAAAGTCAGCAACTAGCATGGAGAAACAAGGAAGAAATAAGTACTGACAGTGATTGAATTATGTTGATCATGTCAGAAAAGAGCTATCGTGGGCACAGGAGACTTGAAACCATCTTCATGGGACCAACTGGAAGCAATCGCTGCAGCATCTGACATCAAGCAGGTAACGTTAACTCCACCACTGAAAGAAGCCATGAACTATGATCAGAGATACAGCCTCATCAATAGACATCTATTTTCCTGCTTTGCCATAAATGTCAGTGTCCTAGACCTCTCAATTATTCAGTGTTCTGATGGGGGTTAAAGGCTTAGAACTGACTTTATAATCCAGTCTCAACACATAATACTTCCCCTGACCACACACACACATACAAAAAATGCAAGCTTGGAGTGCCACAGCAGATAAAGATCAGCTGTAATTTTTTGCAATAATTAGACAAAAGTGAGCAATTAGTTCTTAAGATGAGAAAAAAGCAACCAGCTTTGTTTCTTTGCAGAAGGTTCTTTGAAAGCAAAAAGGCTAAACACATTAGGTTTTCTGTTGATGATGCTTTTCCCATTTTCAAAACCAACATTACAATTTTATGATGCACAAAATTGAAAACCTTAAAAAATGTCAGGTTTTGAAAAAGATTACTATAAATAATGCATTTCAATACAGCTTTGTCAAACAGTTCTATAGTACATACATTTGTAATTTCTTAACACTGAATTTACTGGAAAGTGACACTACTGTGCTCACACTGTTCACATTTGTTTACAAATAGAGGCAGTCAGGCTTTGAGCTTCAAATCTAAGTGTCCAGATACTGACGTGACTTGCCTGAAAGCACTGGCAGGAAAAGTGTGCTGTGTTAAAAATTCATAAAGAACACTGCTTTTTATTTCAAGAGTAACAGGAGCAAAAGGTTTTTGCAGTGCCCTGGGAAACAGAAAGTTCAAATATTGTGAAGTTGCAGGAGTAGATCAGAGCATACTGTTCACAGCTAAAGCCTACAAGGCAGTTCTTTATAGTGTCTTGGGTGAGACAACTGGAGGAGAGCTGAACCTAAGGAGCCAATTTGCTGAGTTTTGTTCAGTCTGTAAATTGGGAAGTTTTTTGTTATAGAATGGGAAGCTGTAAGAACTGCATATTGAACAACAAAAAAACATATTTATATGTATAATATATGTATTTCTAAGTTAACTAACTTTAATTTTTTATTACTCATTTGAAATGGCAAATTAACCCATGATACAACTGATATGATAGATATAATTTTTTCATAATTTTGACACTAATTGTTGATCCCATAGCTGGCTACTTTTTTAGGCTCTCTCATGTACGAAATAGCTGACCTTCAGGTCAGAAGGAGGCAGGCATGGTTTTGTTGATTTTTGTTAACTTTAAAACTTTCCATGCTCAAACTTGCCTTTCAGAAATGCACACACTCACTCTCGGTTAGTTTCAAAAACCTAAAACCTAAAGTGAAACGTTTCTCAGTATCTTGTCTTCTTCATCTTGAAGTCCATACTAACTGCTAACAAAACTGCTGTGCAACATATTCTGTAAAAAATCTTTAAATGAATATTCAGCAAAACAATTTCATATTTTGGACAGTTTCTGAGCCAGACTTTTCTTGGAGAGACAAACAACAACAACCACTTGTCAAATATGTTATTTCATACATTTAATTAATATCTATCAAATGTCTGTCAGATGGCTGACCAAATCTTTTGAGGGAAAATTATTAGAGTAAAACCTCAGTGTTTGACAGTACTCAAATTATGCAAAGGCAATCCACCTCAAGCATATGCATTCTAATAAGACAGCAGCATTATATGGAAAGCTCTTACAGTTTTGGGGGAGAAATCAGTATGATCAGCTGACCATATAAAGTGCCAGGAATATAATGAATGCAGCATGGAGAACAAGAGGAATTTGAGGTCTGTATGCACTTACAAGCTATCTGTCGCATAGATGTGGCAGAAAGACTCCCAGAACTAAAGTGTTACAATGGATGGGCACAGGATGGTTTTGAAAGACAAGCTGGGAAGATGAGGAGAGCTGCCTTTTACATGAAAAAATTGCAGATGTGGAGCTCTGCTCTGGGATGAACCAGTCAAGAGCTTATGTCTTAGAGGGAAGATAAATATGCATGATGTTGTGGCTTTCTGCTATATGCTCCCTCAGTGGGAAGAAGAAGTCTATGAGCCCTTCTTCAGCAACATGAAGAAGCCTCACAATCACATGTTCTTGTTTTCATGGGTATTTTAACTACTTGGATATACGCAACACAGAAAATGTGGAAACCATTGATATCAACTTCTTAACACAGGTAAATAATGATTAGACAAGAGCAGGTGACTTTCTGAACTTTAATTACAAGAAGGGAAAACCTTGTGGGAGATGTGAAGATCAGGAAAACCCTTGGCTGCACTAAGCAAGAGATGGTAGAGTTCAGGGTCCAGAGAGAATGGAATAAGGCAAAAAGCATGACTGTATGTCTTTGTCACGTTCAGGGACATGCTTGGAAGAGTCCAAAAGAAGAGAGTTATTGAGAGAATTGGGGTTCAGGAAAACTGTTTTTTTTTTTCAAAGATCACCTCCAAATGCAAGAATCTTCACACACCTGGGATATAAAGCAAAAGTGTTAGGAGCTCTTTACTATCAAATATAAAAAGGAAGTATATAGAAAGTGGAAGACACTACCCGAGAATGTGGGAATTAGGTTAGGCAAATCAAAACACAGCTCACATTGAATCCGGTCAAGACTGTGAAGAGGATTCTATAAACTTCTGAACAACAAAAGGAAGACTAGGGACAAAGTGGACCCATCACTAAGAGTATGGATTCTAGTGACAGAAGACACAAAAAAGGTTGAGGTACTCAATGCTTTCTTACACTCATTATTGTTGAACCAGCCATCAGGAATCTCAGGCCCCTGAAATCAGAGGTAAACTGAAGCAATAAAGACTTACCCTCTGTTTATAGTGAAGTTAAGGACTATTAAAGTCAATGGAATGTATTTAAGTCCACAGCACTCAATAATTCATAAATGCTAAGGAAACTGATTAATTTCCTTGCCAAAGTAATTCTTAGTTATTTTGGAAAGACCAGAGGAGGTTCCTGTGGATTGGAAGAAACGAACGTTGCCACTATCTTCAAGAAGAACAAGTTTAAGGAGACAGTGAAATACATACCAGTCAGCCTCACCTTGGCCCTGGAAAGACATCGGGGCAAATTTACAAAAATATTAAGTACAAGAAGGTGACTGAAGTAAGCGTGGTTTGATGGAGGAGAAATCATTCCTGACCTGCCTGGAAACTTTCTGCAATGACATTATTAGTTTGGTAGATGATGAAAGATTGTTGAATAATGCTTGTCTTGACTTTAATGAGATTTACAACACTGTTTACTATAGCCTTTACACTGACAAATAGTTGAAGTATAGACTAGATAAATTAAGAGTGAAGTGGTCTGAATAGGTCGATGAACTGACAAGATAAAACAGTTGTGATTAGAAGTGGCAAAAAGTCAAGACACCAGTCAGTAGTGGTGTACTCCAAAGGTCAATACTAGGGCCAATATAATTTAACAACATTATTAATGATCTGGATGATGGACAGAATGCACTCTCAGCAAGCTTATGGAAAAAAAAGAACTGGAAATAATAGTTAATATACCAGATATTTGTGCTGCCATGCAAAGAAACCTAAACAGGTTGGAGGGCAACCAGATGGAAAATAACTGCAGAAATTATTCTGGGGGTCTGGTGGGCACCGGTCATGGTGGAACATGAGCCAGCATTGCCTTGCAGCAAATATGGTGAGCAGCATTAAGGCTGCACTAGAAAAATCAAATTAAGGGAAGTTATCATTCCACTATACTCAACACTAGTGAGAAGACATCTAGAGTAACGTGTATGGCACTGAGCTCCCTAGTACAAAAAAGTTATGCATGTACTGGAGGAAGTCCAATCAAGCATCTTGAAAATGATCTGATGTGTGAAGAGAAGCTGAAGAGGCTGGGTTTGTATAGCCTTGAGAAAGCCTCTCTCAGAGGGGATCTTAATAAATGTGAATAGATAACCTGATGTGAGGGTATAAAGATGACAGGATCAGACTCTTTACAGTGGGACACAGTGAAAATGTAAGAGGCATAAACTGAAATACTGGAAGTTCTACTTTAACATTAGGAAAAACTGTTTTACTGTGAAGATGATCATTCACTGGAACAGTTTCCCCAGAGCAGTTGTGGATTCTCCAGCATTGGAAACAGCTGAATTGCAAGTCAGAATGGTGCTTTGCAACTCATTCTAGTTTTGGTTGACCCAAGCTTAAGCAAAGGGTCTGGACAAGATGATTCTCTAGAGTTCTCTTCCAACCTTAGAGATTCTGTGATTCAGTGATTTTGTGAAATATTCATAGAAAAGTCCAACCGTCCCTAGAGTGTCTCATCTGAAATTTTAGCACACTTTTTTTCTTAGCTTCATTCAGTCTTCTCATTCCTTTTCCATCCTATGTTGCAATGTGTGCTTCGAGGTTTTCTAGAGCACACACCTCCTGTACACATATGAGCTTATCTCCTATGTGCTTAACGTACAGTATCCTAGATGCTTGAATATACATCAGTACACTGCTCCTTTCCAAGCAAAAGGGAGAGGCATAGAGATGTGAGATTCCTATGTCATGAGACCTTTATGAACAAGCTTACTATCACTTGTAAGGAAGCTTCTAGGAAAAGATATAATGTTAGTTGTGAAGTTAACTCTCAGTGGTTCAAATTAAGTACAGACTTCAGAATTCAGCTCAGGGTCTTTAGCAACAGAGGAAAGAAAAATCAAAAAAATTTTTGTCCTCCTCCACTGTGGCAGAGCTGCTTGGTATTTCCACTGACATAAGTTTCCAGTATTTTATTATTTCCTGTCCTCCTCTTTTTTGCAAGGTTTTATGGGAAGTAGCTATATTTTTCCATCATATCCTCTAGCTAGAAAAAGAAGGGACTTTTAGTATGACAGATCTTGGGATGAAAGGAACATTTTTGTTACTCTCCATTGATAACTTCTTATAGTTAATTATTTCTGGTTTGCTTGGAAAACTGGACCCTACAATGAAACTATGTCTAAGGGACTTGGTGTAGGATTTCCCAACTATTGAAGATTTCTAATAACATTTTGCAAATACATCAGTATAACAAAATGGCTGACTGCTATGCAAACCCCCAAACAGCACTGGTTTTATGCAGTGTTCCTTTCTTTCTAGTGACATACCACATGTAAACAGTTGGATTTGAAAACTGAGCACCCTGAATTCACAAGATGGGTGACCACAAATCTTATTTCAGTTAATTTCATTTGGATGAATTGGAAGTCCCTTGGGGCCTCTTCTTCACATCAAGATTCTGTAGACTTCAGTGTACTACAGACTACCTCTTGCAGTAATAGATGTGCACATGTCTTTCTCATATCTTATTCAAGCCCTTTGCCACTCCTTGCTTAGCCTTCTAGTGTCTGCTTTTCACTCTCATCACAGGGGCAAAAAAAATTTGCAATTGCTGCATACAGTTACAGCAGTGACTGTGCAAAGGCCTGAAGGTCAAACACCACTTGAGTTCACGTTTTGTGCCTACTTAATTCACCAGAAGCATTGTGGAAATTCTTCCTGTTAGACACTCTAATACTGTAAGTTCATATTTTTTTTATTACTGAAGTTCATATTTTTAAAATTATCATACGTACAAGTCAGAAGCTCAAAAAGAAATAATATCTACAGCAATAAAGAAAAATTGTCAAATATCTCCCACAGAGTTAGAAAGTAGGAGGATTATAAATAAAATGCTTTTCACTTAAAAAATAAACAAAACACTACTAGTAGTTAATTAGGTATGTTATCTTTGAAATTTGTTCACTTTAAAACTAATCAGTCCCTTCAGTGAGAAAAAGACTGTTAGACTAAGACTGAAAGAGATGCTTAATCATCTGGTGTTCAAAGTTAAAAGATGCTGAAGAGTTGCATGGCTTTATTGTTGCGTGTTTGTAGCATAGTATTAGAAAATCAAATAAAATATCCATTTATCTAATTAGTAACAATGGTCAGACATAGTATTCATCATTCTGGATCTGTGTACTTCACTATACTGAAAAAAAAAAAACAATGTGCTTTGTAAGAAGTCCCTGATACATCAGTCAATATGGATAGATAGATCCCAAATGCAGGAATTAATGCAAGAAAGTGGACAATGCTTACATCTAAATGGGATTATGGAAGAAAAAGTTTTTGTTGTGTTTTTTGTTGTGTTTTGTCCTGTTTCAAGTGCATTAAAAATTGCAGTGATGCACAAAATTCACCTTCTTATTTGAATTGTCACTAGAAAGCATTCTAGGTACTATTCTCTTCTTGGTAATACAGCTTTTGAATTGAAATCTGGATGCCCAGACTCCCAAAACTAGGACTTTGACTGAATTTTAAAGGGCCATTACCAGAACTATGCATATGTACAATAAATTATTCATTACAAAGTATTTGTTCAGTTTCAGTATATTTCTACAGTTCTTGAAAATATTGAGACTTCTTTGAACTCTGCTTGTGCCTGAAAATAAACAAGGCTATTTTCTTCAGATTTGCTGTTTCTTTTTTTTTTTTCTTGTACAGAGTTTTAGCATTTGAATTGTTTTCTTTTTATCTTATCAATTACAGAGAATTTCAAAAGAATTTCAACAGATTTTTTGTTTGTGGATTATTTAGATTCAGAAATGATTCCAGCTACCTGAATGTATACTTTTAACTCCTCAGGAATAAGTCTGTTCAGAACCACATTGTCATCTGGTTCAATTTCTTCTGCATACCAGATTTTTGTCAATCCTCTAATTTCCATTTTTTTCTTCAGTGTTCCAGATTCTGTTCAATTCCCAATTTTCAACATCTTAAATTGCACTGAGAATGCTCTGAAAACAATTCTTCCCTTGTTGTACATTCCACATTCAGTATAATGTTGCAAGTAAATAAGACTATTCCCCTATCCCAAGTTTCCTTTCAATTTGATGATGGTCCTACATACACTGTAAGATATTTCTTTTTTCAAATGATTGCTAGTTACTTCTGTTGGGGATTGTACTGATATATTACATTCTTTTGTCTTTAATAACCTTTTGTACTCATTACAAAGACTTTGAGGCATACTTATAGCAGTTTTTGAGCTTGTTACTCTAGAATACTTACTATCTAATAAATATTGTTCTAATAAAACTTGTGCTTTCTAGAGAGCAGTTCTGGAAGTTTAAAAATAGCTGCCAAATTGTGCATGTATCTTTTTTCAGCATAACACTGCATTCAAATCTTGACCAGAACTTTCCACTCTTTCCATACAGCAGTACTAAAACACAACAGAAAGAGTTCTGATACGAGAAGGCAGTCAAAATTTAATCTAAAATCAACTATATTCAGGACAACACTTAATTATATTTTACCCTGAGTTTCTACCTTGTAGACTGCAATAAGAATTAATATTCTGAAGATCCACATGGAATAGCCTTAGCTATTCCAACTGACTACATTTTATGTGTGTGCTTTGCTACAAAAATACCTAAGTTTATGCTGTTAAGACAGCAAGTGAAATGAAATATCTAAAAGACTTGCCTCTTCAAAGAGTAAGGAAGAATAAATACAGCGCTGTAGCATAATCCCCTTATGCCATTGAGTCAGGTACTACGCAAAGCCTGACTCTAGTTCTAGATACATAAAACACTTGACAAAAAGTTCAATAAATAAATGAAGTTTGCAAGGATCACAGCTAATTTTTTCCCTTTTGGCTAAATATTTATTCTCTTATTGTTGATGATATTTGATACAGCCATTGAGTTATTGTAAATTCTAATTGATTAATCTTATAATATTCTGCTTCATTGAACACATTTTTCTGTTTTGTTTTGTTTTTACCTTGAAACAATTCTTGAGTGCTCACTACCTATTCAAGAGTGGTGTTCCTCAGGATCCATCTTGGAGCCAGTATTCTTTAACATCCATTGCAGAAATGCTAAGTCACAGTCTGAAAGAGTGATTGAGCATCTGGTGGGAAGGCAGGGCCAATCCAGGTGTATGCACCTGAGTGATCGAAAGGGATGGAGCCAAAGGTAAGCAGCCTAATTTTCTTTTGTTTTTGTGTCCATAACCGCTGCCTTTGGGCTTGTGCTCATTTGATGTAGTCAAAGACTTTGCCACTCCACTATTATTGCTGCACTTACTATCACATTATAGTGTTACAACATCTTTATTAATGACATAAATGATCAGATCTAGTACACCCTCAGCAAGTTAGTAGGTGCCACCAAGCTGAGTTGTGCAGTTGATATGAAAGAAGGAAGGGATGTCATCCAGATGGACCTTAGCAGGATTGAAAAGGGAGCTCATGTGAAACTAATTACATTCAAAAAAGCTAAATATAAGGTATTGTACTTGGCTTGGTGCAATTCCTAATGTCCTCTGCCAACTTTCCCACCCTCATCTCTTTGTCTCATAACCTATCTCTACAGAAAACAGAAATGGACACACAGAATTTGGCCATTTTTCCTTCCACTAGTAATAGAACTTTGTCTTTGAACTTACCACGCATCTTAAATAAAAACATTTAAAATATGGCTGTCAGTCTATTTCGGCTGCTTGAAGTTTTCAATCTGTTTGTGGCAGAGATTGTGTTAACTTGTGTTAGCAAGTTAACAAAATGACGGTATCACATCACCCTGCTGTTGACAAATCTTGACACATTTCTCCTACTTTTTTTCTTTTTTTTTTAGCAGAAAACATTTATATTGCAATGGCTGTGCTTAGCTGAATGTTTATAGGATGCTACATGAGTTTACCTGAATCATCAGTTTTCTCATCTCCTTTGTTGGCCATATAGATTGTGAAAGTTTCTAGACACCTTCTGCTGATATTTAAATAATGTTCTTCTTTCAGCATATGGAGTCTGTCGATCATTTTCTTCACATCTGCTGCTCAATGCAAGGTTTCTGTAGTTTGCATGATAGATTTGCAAAACAGTCAGGTGGGTTTTTTTCCTCTGACCTTGCTTTCTTACCACTGAGTTTTGTGAATGCATCAATCTAATGTTTCAGCACAATAACTTTGCATTGTTGGTATATTTTTTTTTGGTTTTATGTTCGTTTTTGGGGGTTTTTTTTGTTTTTTTTTGTTTTTGTTTTTGTTTTTTGTTTTTTGCTTTGCCAGCTACTATATATAGCTCTACTTCTTACTTGACAGTTATTCTTGCAGATTTTGAGAATGCATTTCATAGGAGTGTAAAAATTCATGAGCAGACCTCAGTTCAGAAGTGTAAAAATATATCCTTCCTATAAAAATTAGCACTAATATGGCTACTAGTCATCTCAGTGAAAGGACTATCTGCATTTTTATATAACTTACAGATATCACACTTGCAGTCCATTTCCAATATTTAGGAAGATCAAGAATTTTGCAATAAGAATTGGAGAATATTATTAAGTCTTATTAAGGCAAAGTGTGAAATCACAATTGTTTATGGACAAATTAGAAGAACCTTTGCTAGAGAATGCAGCTAAAACAAGAAAAGAGGACTGGAAATATCTCTCAATGATTAAACAATGTAAATGCATATAGCCATGAACAATTCAATTCCAAGAGGCATCAGGTGAGGTATTTTAAGTAAAGATAAGAAAATATTAATTATGTTCTGTAGTCTTTATTAAGACTCATTAGAATTTCAAGCTCAGTTCTAATTGGCAATGTTTAGAAGGATAAAGTCAACGTAAAACCAGCTTACTCAGATAGGAAGGGATTTAGAGAATGAATCTTAACAGAAGACACTAGTGAAACAGAAGCTGGGACAGGATATGATTACTTTCTATAAATACGTTTGCTTGAGAAACAGAATGGAAACATTCCCAGACATATGTTGGGACTGTAAATGAGCCAATTTTCTCAGTGAGCAGTATTCCTTGAGAATTTCAGGATTCCTTGGGAATCTACTTTAGAGGGTTTAGGTGTTCACAAGAGTTGTTTAAAAGCCCAAGAGCAGGAAATACTGCTCTGCCACATGTCAAGCAAGCAGGGCAGAAAGCATGACTGAACAAGGAGAGGAAAAAGACCCACTGCAAGTGAGATCTTGGCTCACATGGATAGTACAGAGCTGAAGTTTGCATCGGCAGGGAGAAAATAAGAAAAGATAATGCAAACTTGAATTGATACTGGCCACTGTGGTGTCAGACAACAAAAAAGCTTTTCAAGTATGTCAATAGCAAGAGGAGGTCAAAGGTCATTGGACTGATACCTGGAGAGGATAGTCCTCTGAGAAGTAACGAGACATTTAATGGGGTTTTTTTTGCCTCAATTTTTAATACTAACAGTAGATCTTGGGCTGCCTGGAGCTCAGAGTTAGAGGACCAGTATTGCAGGACTGATAACTATCCATCTCTGGTCACCAGTATTGTAAGAGAACAGCTTTAAAAATTCAACCTTCATAAGTCTGTGGGGTTTGACAAGATTCACTCCAGAGTTCTCAAGAAATCAGTGGACATATAGCTTACCATTCTTAAAGGTCATGGGAATCTGGGGAGTGGAAGCTGTCAAATGTTTTACCCATCTACAAAAAGAGCACAAGAATATAGGAAACTACAGAGCTGTGAATCTAACCTAATCATCTAATCAATAGTTTGAGAGTCAGTTAGCATCAATTTTTATAATCATTTGTATATAATGGTTTTCCTGTTTTCTTTTATTGTGAATCTCTATGGCCTGAAGGAGATTTGATTATGGCACAACAGTGTACACTCAACTACATTTGACCATGAGGCTGGAGTAGTCAGTTTGACATCTAACTCATTAATTTCTGCTTGGCAGCCAAAATGTATCAAATCATCAACATGTTAATGAGAAACAGATTGAATATTTCTGAAGTGTGGACCTATGTGTGAAATACAGAGCTTTGTTTTTCAAAACAAAAGGCATCTGCAGAGAATTTTAGCCCTGTCAGTGCCAGCATCCATGGACTGTGCAATGACTCTTTATCTGAAATCTCAGCATATTCATCTAAATTATACATTCAGTATTTGAGATTTAAATTGAGAGTTTTTCAGAGGGAAACTTTTATCTTTGCTCTCCAGTTTATGGAGGTATTCATATAGGCCCATATATTTTAAAGATCTAAGTCATATGAATGGGAGTCACTTCCTCTGTCAAACAGTTTTACTTTCCACAGTCCTTATAAAATTGTAATCCCTTTAAGTTTTTTGTCAGTTATTCAGATTTTCTCTGATGGCAGGTACTGAATTTCTATTAAAAATGTGGAAAACATGCACAACTTTATTCTACAACTCTATGATTAATTCTATGATTTTATGATTCTAACTTCCTCAAGGAGGAGGAGCAGGAACCACTTATTGTACATCAAGTGTACAAATAGAGTTTCAGGCACACTGTTGAAAAATTACTGCTCTGAGAAACTTCCTAGCACTATCTGCTTTTGTGTAAACAGTATAATGGATTTTCTTTCTGACTCTGAGGGTGCTGCATTACTTTGGTGAAAAAATGAAGAATGGAAGGGAGAATAAAAATGTCACACAAAAGAGGAGCTCGTGTGACTAAAGAGAGGACAAGACATGGCCAGTGTTATTTATAGCTTCATAGACAACTGGTCATTTGTTGTCTGCCTCAGGAGAAGAGCAATGAACAAAAAAAGAGCCTCTTGATTTTCATAGTGTGACATATGAATGGTTTGCTGTTGCACTGATCAGCAGCATGGAAGACAGGCAATAACATCTTACTAGCTCTGTGATTCTGTGCTGTGCTACGGAAAACAAACACAAAAAAGTAAGAATCAAGAGATTATCTACTTGAACATGCCGTGTTTGGTTTGGCTGAACTGTAACATACTAAACCAGGTCCCAAAAGAGCTTTAATACAGTCTGCATATTTTGATAATAATCTCTCCATTATATTAGTCATTAAGGAAACTTGAAAATACCAGTTCACAAACTAGACAGAATAATTCTTCTCAAATCCAGTTTTTTGCTACAATTAGAGTAATTTATTTTGTAGGAAAGCCAGGGAAAGATAGAGGTGGAGAAGTCTGAAAGAAAGAAGCAATAATTAGATTACTTCTGCCTCTGCTTGCTGGGTGGGTCTTCTTAATGTCAGCCTCATTATTCTGGACACCAACTCCAGGCAGTAGCTCCTAAATGTCGTTCCAAATGGTGGCCTAAATGGCAGTCCCTGTTGTACATTCTTTCTCTAGTAATAATGGCAGGCTGTTGGGAAGTTCTTTTAAGTTCGTAATAAATTTCAGGAGTGCTAGCTTGAGAACAATGTTTGAGGCTTAGGCCAACACAGACTGGCAGATAAATGTTTTGAATGCACAATTTCATTATCACTTCTGAAAGTCTGCAGGCTACAAGTCTAGTTCATTGGTGGGGAATAGCCCATATATTCTGAGGTGACAAAGATGACTTACATAAAACTTATATGATTTAAACGTCTCAAGGGTCCTGCACAGTTCTGTTCACCAGTGATTCAACGCCTCTCACAAACAGTAAAGAAAGCATCTTCATTGTGGTTGCATTAAAGAAAGAGTCATTCTGCGAGGTCAGTTGGGATCCAAAACATGAACAAATTAAGTGAATAGACAACATATCTGTGGCACTGCCAGGAATCATGTTGCAATTCTCAGTCCATGGCCACAACCACAAGAGTAATCTCCTTGCATGTTTCTAGTGGTAAAAGAGGAGGAAGAAAAACTCCATCACAGATGCCTCTTCATTCTTGTTTAACACTTATTTTATCATGGAAACAGTGGTTCCATTTTCTCCTCTACACTGTAGTAGTTTGCTGAACTAAACTCTTGACAAAATGTTCATGCAATATATAAAGCTAGGTTTTTGAAGTGAGATTCAGGTTTTGTATCAATTCAGATTGCAGACTATTGTTTACTAGCATCTGTGCCTCAAGAATTAATAATTCTTCATTCTTCTCTCTTATTTTTCCTGAGGAATATGTAGTACCTTCAGCCATAAAAAAAAATAATAATAATTAATAAATTTAAAAAAAAAAAAAAAAACAAAAAAAACCCTGATCTATGGATATACAAGTAACTCACCTCAGTCTGTTACAAACAGAGGGGGCAAAATCTGTTAGTTAAATTAAAGGTTAAGATAGGCAGCCACACCTTGTCATGGTCAGTTTGTAGTTGCCAGAGCTTCCTGTCCTCTGTGCGGTGGTAAAATCTATTTAGTCACCTTGGCCTTCATTCATAACTATTATGGTAGAAGAGCTTGCAAGATGAAGGCAGGATACTCAAGTACATTTTTCCTGAGCACCAGTCTCCTTTTTGGGGCAGTTTTACGGTCATTTGCCTGGGAGGAGACAAAAGTATGGGGCTGGATGTTCTCTCTTTTGATCACAGTTGCTTTCCTCCTATTCTCCTATTTAAATGAAACAGTTTCAATCAATATAGAAACATCAAAAGAACATATTTACTTTAGCTGGACTTCATAAAGATGTAAACACACGTTATTACACAGAACTGAAATAGTCTAGGTTAGAGATGCATGAATTGAGTCATGTTCTTCAGCCTCCTTTAGTTGCTCTGCTTGACAGTGTGAAGGCAAGCCAGATCCCTAATGCTCTCAATTGCGTTGCAGTTCTGCTATCCATGCTACAGCTTCAAGAAAGAGCATCTGATTACTCCTCTGCCTATGTTTTCCATCTCTGCTCACATAAACTGCATGGTGGATAAGCAAGAAAATATCCCACATCCCTAACTTCCATACAGAAAATGATATATACCAGTGGACTGTTATACTAGCAAATTCCAACTAGCAAGTCTTCAATGCCAGTTCAGAAGTGACTCTACAGTCCCTAAATACTGGTCACAAAGTGAAACCCACTATAAAGAATGGATTCTTTGACTCAAAACATGACTTCAGTTTTCTGTGCAATGTTACATTTTCAGTGGTGCACCTTTTCTCTTGAGAAGGACTGAAGAACAGGAAAATTAAGTCTTTCAGTATTCAGTGGTTCCAGTTACTAGACTCCTAGAAACATGCTCTTTTTGTGCCTGACAAATGTCTTCCAGCTTGAAATAACAATCATTCAAAAATCAGGAAGCCTTGTGGCTGCCTTGGGCAATAAGGGCAGGCTCCTTGAATGACTGAAAGGTGCTGTGACTTGGTCATCTGCATGTGATAAAGATCCTCAACAAATAGAAGTGCACGTCCCTTAACCCACAAGTAGCAGGAAGTAACTGAGTAGTGAATGGAACTGCAGACTTTCCCCTGTCTTGCCTGAATCTGCCATTCTTGCAAAAGAATTGAATTAGATAGGATGCAGTGGTAGCACCTTATTTAAAATACATATATGCATGAGTGAGCATTTTCCTCCCAAATGCTCATTTTTCTCAGACTAGAAAATGAACAGTAGTATTAGCCAATGTATTAGCATTGGCAAAATGAAAGTATTGAAAGCATCTGGTTTACAGGATGAGAGAAGGGAGAGGGAAGCCCTGAGCTATCACTGTTGACTCACATGATAAGGAAGTATTTGATGTTGTTTTTGATACCTTTAGCCAACTGCAAGCTACAGTATCATTTTTAATCTTTCTCTCATCTCCTTTTTTGGCCATGTGGCATCCTTGCAAATGCGGACACTTCATTATCTTAGGCATAATACTTCTCCCTGCAAACAGTTACAAAATAAGTCTATGACTAAGGGTCTAGAAATATTTATAATTAAAAGACAAAAAATATACACCTAGTTGTGATTCAAAGCAAGTAGGTATATAAATAATGCTCTGAGATATGTAACCACACACTATTTTGAAGAACAGAGCATAAGCTTTTTAGGTGTGATAGTCTACTCCAGTCAGGGAATAAGAAAGGTGTCAGATAAAGGGATGCATGTCCACTTCTGCCTTAGTGATTTAAGAAAAAAAAACTTCCAAAAGAGGACATGAGCCCTCTTCAGAAGTTAAAAATTTCTGTGAATTCCAGATTAGAATGAAATTCTACCTGAAAAGTACTCCTAAAGGAAGTCAGCATAACTTATCAAATCTGGTTTTGAGCATTGCTGTGTATAAGTGCCATTTCAAAAGATTCATTGGCTATGTAGGCTTTTACTATCAGCATATTTATTTCACCTCCTAAATGAAATCCAATTTGAAGCTATTAATATTAATGTGCTAAGATAATTCTGATGATGAATTAATAAAACACTTGGCCTCTCAATATGCTGTTTGCTCTTACCATTTAATGATGCTCTTAACTGGAAAAAAGAAGAGATAGAGCAGACTCCAGCAGAAGCCTGAAAATTAGAAACCACTTCATTGTTTTTAGCTTGCCACTTTAATGACAATCAATGGCATTGATTTTGGACTAGAAAAGTATTTACTAAATCTTTACCATGTGCTACAATTCCTATTTAGATTCCTTAAGCATAATCTATATATAACACCCACCTAAAGTACTTCAACTTTTTTTTTTGCAAAACCATTCTCCTGTCACTGAAAACAGAGAAAAAAAATTAGCTGCCATCAAGAGTCTCATTGCTTTACAAGGGAAATTTCAGTTCACTGAACATCTTAGTTCGGATAAAGCTAATTCACCGGCTTTATTACCTAAAATAGATTTCCATTTGAAGAAATGAACCTACACATAACTTTTTTACTTTAGTCTTCACAGTTAGCCAAATATTCTAATAAAATAATCTAAATAATTACGGACATTTCTAAAAACAACTAATGTAAAAATGTTTAGAACATCTACAGTATCATATTCAAAATATATATTAATTATTGATGTAAGTGAATATGGAAAACATTTCATTCTCTGCTCATAAATGCATATAATTCATTATTGTTATAACCTAGAGTCCTAATGTTGGTAATTTTCAGTTTTCATTTAAGAAAGAATGAAAACAGCTTTGCCAAGAATTGTAGTTTCATCTACAATTTCTGTCCTGGAAAGTTTGTCATAATGGTGGTTAGGAAAATGCATTCAACCTGACTTTCATACTTCAAAAATTCTAGCAAGGAAGTAATCATGACAGTGAAGACCACATTCCCAAAAAACTTCATGTTTAAACTTGGAATTCTCATCCAAACCAAACTACCTCCATGTGAAATGGCCTTCAGATGATACAGACTATTTTACTGCAACTGTATTGTCTTATCTTGCAAGATATACTAAGAAGGTGAAGCAATAACTGTAGTATTTTGTTGCTGGTAAGAATATTAATAATAATATGATCAATAATTTTGCTTCTAAACCAGAAAACTAAAAAAGTTACTATCTTCAAACTGTTTCTTCAAACAAAACACTAAGAGAAGAAATTTACTGTTTTCCTTTTTAATTAAACACTCAATTTGATGAGAGCTCTGTTAGCATCTAGAGAAAGTTTTCTGGTGTGGAACACAGAATTATTTATCATTTCTAAAATTATGCTAGTAAAAAGTCAATGTTTAATTTTTTTTTTTTTGTAACAAGATAATAACAAGTAGGTTAAGATGGTAAGGGAGTTGGAAGATCTCAGAGTACAAGCTGTGTGCCAGCTTTTTTTACGCTTCTTATTTTGATAGGGCATGGATGGAATGCTTATATAGCAAGTCATAGTGCAAACGTCACTTTCTAAAATTTACCCTCAACAGCCATCTCTGAGTAATCCTGGTCAACAGACATTGAAAGTTCACATTAAAATCACAGTCAGTGCAGTTTTATTTTTCTTTTTTTTTTTTTTCATCTTCCCCACTATCTAAAGTAAATGTTTAATTTTTCCCAATGTTTCTAGCAAGCTAAAAAGACAGCCTAAATGATAACATGCAATAATAAATATAGATATGATGTTTTAGATGTTCCACCTCTAATCGCTTTACAAATATATAGGAAGTGTTCCTTCATATGAAGACTGAGCTTCAAACATGTTATTACTCATGATTTTCCCTTCCATAAACTCTTGGTTGAAAATTACAAGTTTATAGAAGTTGTATAGGTTTGTATAAATCTTCCCAGTATTTCATCTTCTGGTCGAGAACTATAATTAAGAGAAATTTAGAAGAAAAACAAACAATTTGTACAACCTTCTCTCAAACCAACCCAAGTTGCTCTGTTAGCCATTCTAACCAACAAGGTTCCCAAGTTACATTTGGCAGAACGATAGTGCTGGCTACAACTTTGTTATTACATAGGAGTTTAGTTTACATAAAAACTTCATTTTCTTAATTATCAGTATAATAAAGGAAGGGAACTCTTAATTATCAATATAATAAGGAAGGGTGAGTCTTTCAAAATGTGCTCAGTGCTTTGAAAATTGCATTGCTCACTGGCTGTTTTCTGATGATCACAGTCCAAAAACGACTTTCATATATGCTTGATTATGTGCAGTTCAAATAGATCTGCTAATATCAGAGTGGCTACTCTGGTGCCTGTAAGATATTCAGAGCTAAAGCTGTAACATACAAATCAGCTGAACTGAGTAAAGTCATTCATTACTCCTAAGTCCCTCTCTATGCTATGAATGAATTCACTATTTCTAGGAAGTTTATCTGCTCTCAGTCACTACTAAAATATTTGTATGACCATGCTTTGTGAGAGAGTTCTGATCTCTGAGAGAAAAAGAATTAAACTAAAAGAATCTGCACAACTTTCATTTGAAGATGCTGCTAAAAGAGCAATTTAAGCAGCCACTTCATTCCCTTTTTTTTCTAATTGATGTCACTTTTAAAATATTGGAAAATGTGGTGGAAAAAAATCAGATTTTAAAATATCAACATGCAAATGTCAAGTTAAACTTTTAAAATACTATTCAGTGATTGTAGGCCAAAATATCTTATATTTTAGCAGCAATATATTTTCCTAAGTAGCTTCAGTGATGTTTCATAATTAGGTAACCTGAGGTCAAACACTAGGAGTTTCTAAGTGTTGAATACCTTAAAGTTTTGACAAAGCAAAAGCAGAGAGTTCTCAGTGCCTGAAAGGATAGGTCAGTGTTTATATAACAATGTGTGAGAACCAGCTTTTGTCTTGTTTTTCTCAGACATAATTTGATGTTTTACAATAGGAAAAAAAAGTGTAAGCACACCCCAGCATATCACTTCTAACACCAGTGTATATAAAACACTTCGCCTACGCTTTTAGGGTGATGAAAAGGACAACTAGCTTGTGTCTAAATCAGGAGAGCTTGATATGATGTCAAAGCCTTTGGCTAAACATAGATTGACTTAATTCTTTCAATAATGAACTTTGGTCCAGAGCATTTAACAACCACAAGAGGAGAAACCCAATATTAAAGAGAAAATCTCTTCGTTCGGGTTATCTTGACTCTGCTGCAGGCAAAACATAGAAATATTTTTTTAATCGAGATTCTCTGCAGCAGCCCATTCCAAATGCCAGTATCCATCACTGATGACTGGATCAATAGCTCTGTTTTGGCCCCAGTCTCCTACGAGAGATGGCATGCCATCAGTGACAGACAAATATCACAGTTAAGCAAAGTATCCAGCCAGACCTAGTAACATTTTTATTGATTTTTGTTGTGCAAATAATGTCTTTTTGGGCTGAATAAATGGCTTTGAGCCAAACAGTCATTGTTTATGATTCCAAAATGCAATAAAAGGACAGGAAATATATTATAGCTTATGTCTCAAGGCACACAACGTAATCATCCTTTGGTGGTGAAAAACTATCCAGCTGAAACCATGAGTGCATATTTATCCATGCTTAAAGGTACCTGTAGGACTTGCAAATCTTACACAAAATGTCCTGTTAGGAAACAGATGGTATTGCCCTTTAACCTATTGAATAACTACTAGAAAACCAAGCAAAAAATAAGCACTATATTTCTTCAATCAATACAAAGAAAACACTCTATTATTTTTCCTTCGAATGAAATATCAAACTTGTTAAAATAGCATTAGGATGTTTTGAAAAAAGGACACAGCAGAACAGTTTTTCCAATGATACAAAATTGTATTAATAGTACATCAGAAATATCTGTTGTTTTTGGCTTTTATTCTTTTTTCAGGAATTACTAAAGCACATAATATATATATGTACACATGCATGTTGATAAGTCCATAAGTGCTTTTTTTAAAAAATAACATGACATTTTAATAAAGGTTTATCTTTCCTTCTGATAATATAATTATTTCTCAATCACTTCAGCTAGTAGTATAACTGATAATATCTTCCTGTGATTATATCTGCACTGAATCCCAGACCTTTTCTAGCAGGTATGTATGTCATATAGCCAGTAAAATTAACGAGAAATCTCTCAGTGTGCAGTGGCCAGAATTTCTAGACATGCAGGTGTCACAAATAGAAATACACTGCCAATGTTGTTAAGATGCAACGATCAAAAGTGAAGTTTGTTCATTTAATTATTGGCTTTGGGGGTTTGGTTGTTCTTTTCCAATAAACCAGTAATGTTTTACTGTATTAGATGCCATTATTTCAAGGCTACAGAAAATCAAAAGTTGTAATATATATAAAAATATTAAATAAAAATAAAAATTAAAATATATATTTTAAAAATGAAATTGCAGAGAATAGAATGGGCATTAATGGGTAATTTTAGGTAGAAACATGGAGATTTAGGCTAGTTTTTTTAATGGTTTTGTAGTGATTATAAACCATAAAATAAAGGTCTAACCTCTGCTCGAGAAGACAAATGGTGTTTTTTTGTTTGTTTGTTTGTTTTTGTTTGTTTGTTTTTTTGTATTCTCTGAAATAAATATTCTTTTTAAATTGCTTAAAATCATTTCACCAGCATCCCAACCATATACCTCTGCCATACCACTTTTTATAAAAAGTGGTATACTTTTATACTTTTTATACCATACCCATACCACTTTTTCAAAAAGTGTTTAATTTTAATCAGTATGCCTGTGAAGGTTTACAAACATTTTAGGGTATTTTGGTGTTTCTTTGTGAAATTTCCCTAAGTTCCAACCCTGGAAAGATTACACCTTTGATCACATGTGAGGAGAACTCTGATTGAGGAAGTCTTAGAAGCCCAAAGTTACTCCCCTGCCTTAAGGTTCATGGAGGCATGATGTGAAAAGGCAGAACAGAGATAAAATTATTGACTTTTGCAATATCACATGTCATGCCAGATACCCACATATTTATCACCCCCTTCTTCCTTGCCCACCTTATCCAAGTATTTAATAACAGAAGGAACCATCTTCTGAGAGAGACAATATCAGATCATAGTTTTGATCTTCTATCCATCACTGACTGCTGTCAGGTTTTTTTTTGTAGTCCTGGCAGCTTCATATCATGAGTAACATCTTATCTCTCAACCTAAAGGGAAATAAACTATTATTCTTCTACTTCACAGAGGTCAAGCCTATCAGACAAAAATCTCTTCTTCTTTGAACCCCTGCCTTTGGCAACAAGTACGGAGAAGAATGTATGGGGCAAGTTTCTCTGAAACCACTATTCTAGTCCTGACAACTGGAGTTTTTAATCCAAGACAGAGACAGTTGAAAATACCTACTGAGTGGATTTTCTAGCCTATTTATTAGTATAGCTCTAAACAGGAGATGAATGAGATGAATAGTACACTGAAGATATGTATTTCTTTCCATTAACTGTAAGAGGAGACCAGAATTACGCAGATAACTATCCTACTGCTAGATATTCAAGTTTAAATAAATGAATACCAACCTCGACTGTGCAGGAAGTTTCAAGCTCAGATCCTGAGTAAGTGACAGTCTCAACATCCTTTGGCATCGAACTATTTAAGCACACTGTATTTTCATTCTCCTAACCTTCCATCCTAAGAAGGCTGCTTACTTACTGGGAAGCCTCATTTTAATTTCAATCCAGGATGCTGGTATCTAATGTTAGGTATTTTTATACTTTTCCTTAGATGTTCAGATATTTTGTTGGATATGTTGAAATGTAAGATTTGTACAGTATGAAATCAAATTAGGAGTCAGCTAAAGGAATCAGACCTGTGCATTGTACTAAAAATATGTACAATTTTTTAAAATTTTGTAGTGTTAGATGGCATTTAAGCACTTTATTTGCAATTTTAAACTTGTGCAAATCAGAAATATTCAACTATGTAGTGTGAAACTATTGACTAATATGCATAATCATCTAGGTCACCCATTCTCTAGGGAAGGTAGCCTCCGGTAAACTCAGATCCATGGTGAGTCACTCCATAGTTGGAGGAGCCAACCTACCTAAAACACAAGCTGGGTATTAAAAGATCTGAAACTGCTCCCCTACAAAGACTGTCTGAAAGAGCTCAGGCTGTTAAGCGTAGAGAAGGTTCCGGAGGGGACTTTATAACAGCCTTCCAAAACCTGAAGGGAGCCTACAGGAAAGCTGGGGGGAGACTTTTTATAAGGACGTGTAGCAACAGGACAAGAAAAAATGATTTTAAACTGTAAGAGAGTAGATTTAGACTAGACGTTAAGAAGAAATTCTTTACTGTGAAGGTGAGAGAACAGGTTGCCCAGTGACTCTGTGGATGCCCCCTCCCTGGAAGCATTGAAGGCCAGGCTTGATGGGACTTTGAGCAACCTGGTCTAGAGGGAGGTGCCCCTGCCTATATCAGGGGGTTCAAACTAGACGACCTTAAAAGTCCCTTCCAACCCAAAACATTCAATGATTTTATGTTCCTCCTGAAGATCTCGGAAATATAGGTTCACATACTTGACACAGCTTGTGCCAATAAAACCCAGGGCTTTCTCATTTTGAGGAAACTCAACCCTCTCTACAGACTAATCTCTAGCCCAGTCTATGTCAGTTGGTCAGTTACACCTTCTGGGGAGCTGAATACCAACTGAGTACGTGGTTTCAAGAAGACAAATTAATATGTTGTAATTAGAGAGCAGGTAAAATCTTCCTGCAAAAACTAGTCATCTGGGTGAACAGTAAAGATACCAGAATTAATATTGTTAGAGCAATAGATCATCTTCACTGATGAGGCTGAAAACAATTCAATAAAAATCATTTGTTTATAATCCCATTATTACACTTCTCGTATATATATACATATATGTACTTTTTTTCAGGTAAAATCCCCTTCACACATTGCTCTGGCTCCAAAAGTGAATACTTCTTAAATTTTATTTTATTTTTTACAGCAGATGTGGCATGGTAAAAAAAAAAAATGCACCCGCACATTACTTACTGCCTTTTAAAGACAACGACAGCTGTGGCCAGACTGATCTCATCACATCACTGGCAACATTTTTATTGCAGTAAGAGTAATGGCAAGTCAGCAGCCCATCTACTTACATTTACCTGTTTTCTTTCTGGTTCCATGTTCTCTGGTGGTATCTAAGCTTCTGATCCACTTTGTGGATAAAATTTTCCACATGCATTCTCCATGCAACGGTAAGTTACTGGGAGGGCTTTAGGAAATTTTGAGTGATTTGGATTACAGCTTTGTTTTAAACTACACTTTTTCAATGGAAAGAAAGGACAATGAAGGGCATGGGTACTTTTGGGATGTCTAAACTCAGGATCTTCTCAGACATGTTTAACTGGCACAAGCCTGGATATAGAATAGCTAAGATTTGCATGAGGCGGTCCTTTTAGAAGAAACAGTACAAGCCATTAGACAGGCCCCTACTAACAAAGGAGTCTAAATGTCTTGTGATCTCTCTTTAGCTTTCTCTTAGATTGCCATGTGATCTTGGGAAGGCTGCTTCCCATTAGGCCCTCAATTTCACAGTCTGTAGATGCTTAGAGGGACACCTAACCTACAATATGTTTTCAGAGCTTTCTGAAATGCCCATTTTCATTAACTGTGATGCCTACAAAGAATTAGCTGGCTAATAATAGTGAGTTGAAGATGGAGCAAAGTGTTTTCTATTATACCCTCGAGAGGCAAATCTCCAGCTTGATCACTTTTTGTGACCTCTGGTTTTTCCTTATTAGCAATATAGTAGAATTGTAGAATCCTAACATGGTTTGAGTTGGAAGGGATCTTAAAGATCATCTAGTTCCAAATTTGCTGTTGTACCGTGGTTAGAGAGAATTTTCACTCGATCAGGTTGCCCAAAGCCACATGGCCTTGAACACCACTTTATTAGTTTTTGTTGTTGTTGTTGTTTCTTTTTCCCATATTGAATACATTAAGCACTGGAATTATTCTTATGTTTCAAAACATTACTAGGAGATTTTAAAAGATCACAGTAGGAAGAGGAAGAAAGTGAGATTTGTGGTTTATGTAGATATGATGTTCTCTTTAGAATTTCGAAATGTTTGCCTCTGAAAAATAAATAACAACTGGAGATGGAGAATATTAAAGCCTAAACAAGTTGCTGCAGTTTTTATAAAAAGCAACAAATTCTATAAACTACTGAGTACTGAAACAGAATAGCTCATGCCTACACCTACTTTAGTGCGATTATAGTATATATAAGCATATACAATAATTCGTATACACAATGAAGATCACAAGCACAAGCCCCAAATCATAGCAAGAGAAATGAAGTAGTGGCAGCATTTGCAATTAGTACATAGATTCTGGCCCTGAGAATGTGTCTAGCTTACTAAGATGCATTAAAGTCCACACAGTTCCATGTCTTCAATGATACTTGTTTTTCTGGTTATAACAACTATAATATGAGCAGTGAGTTCATAACCTGTAAATTGCATGGTTTCTCTAAAGATTAGACCATTTCAGAGACTTTTATAGGATGCTAGAGGAAATCCTGCTCTTTATAGGGAAACCATTTCAATGATTTTGGTTTTTTTCTCCTGATATTCATGCTTAGGGAAGGAGACTTAATTAGAGCAGTAATACACACATATTCTTGTGTATGAGGGAGTGTTCCATCTCCACACTTCTTAACTGTTTAAGCCATGTTGAAGTACTCAGTCATTTGATCTCAGTATCATATGGGGACCAGCTGTCCTGCCAGCTCTCCCACTCCCCATGTGGTCTCTGCACCCCATATGTTTCCGGCCCTTTTTCCCACATGCCTTGATCTCCCTGCATGTACCAAATACCCAGATTCCAGCTCCCTTGCTTACCTTAGAATTGTCTGGTTATGGAGCAAATGGTGCTTTCTACCTCCTCCAATCTTATCCTCAGTAGATATTTATCCAAGCTTATCACCAGTTTGTCAGAGCATTACAGAAAAAATAGCTTCTGAAATGTTCCTGCATTTTACAGTAAAATTAATCACAAGAAAAAAGTGTAAGAGTTCAAATATATATAAAGTGAGGATTTTTCATTATGCTGTACTTATTTCTTGGGGAAAAAAAAAAAAGAGAGAGAGAGAGAGAGATTGTCTCCGAGGGCCAGTGACTATCTTTTAAAAATCACACCAAAGTGCTGGTTGCTAGAGTGAATCCTTTACCTCTTTCTGTCTGTTACTTCATCAGTGCTATCTTCATAGGTGTTAAAAGCATGTTTTTCTGTTAGAAGCTGGTCTCTTATAATCTTTATATCATAATATATAATCCAGCATAGTCTTATACCTAATTAGATCTGGGTGACTTTACGTTGACTTCTCTTTCCTACCATCTTTTTTCAAAGGCTTTATGATCATTTATGATTCATCTAATGATATAAACTCAAATATTTTGTGCTGCTTCCGAACACCTCTTATATCATGTTACATTTTATAAGTTGTTATATTTTATACTTCCTGTAATTGGTCATGGGTAGGCAAAATAAAATGTTTTCACTATAAGACAACTTTAGAATGTCACTGTGACTTGATTCCATCAAGGCAGGAACAAGGTTTATATTATGTAGTTGCCATTTTGGCTCTGCAGCTTTCAAGAACCAGAAACTATAGCTTTGTGAGGGGGTGCCCTCACTCCACTTCCTTTATAGCATCGTTTATTACTATGGAAGTGTGATTTGTAAAATATTTACAAAAATATGTATATAATTGCAAATTATAGCACAATCCTCTGCTTGTGAACAGGTAGGCATATTCTTATCTACTTACATCAAAATAAAGTTAATGAATAACCAGTCTTACATTTCAACATGAGATTCACATCACAACAAAATGTCAGCTCACAGGAGACAAAGCATTGGTAGGAAATGACTGTTTTCAGGTACCATTTTTAGAAACCACTGACAGTTTTCTTTTATGTAGGAAGTATTGTGGATTTTGCTGTGAATTGAGAAACTGTAGCAATCCTAGTAATGCAGCTGTCTTCATGAGTGAAATATTTAAAACTAATTCATCACTGTAGACTATGTCTTCAAAATGTTCCCTGCACTCTACCATTCAGAATTAGGGCATGGAGCAGCAAAGCATGAAGCACATGCAGAATACCAAGCATGAGAGAACTGTTAGCCAAGATTTTTTCTGTTAGAATTAGCATTCTCATCAGTAACTAAAGCAATGAGTTGGGCTGAAACTAGAGTTGAAACTGAAGACAAGGAAAGGAATCTCGGTCCCAGAAAGCCGGGTAGATTTGATGAGGCTTATAGAAACATGAAGACAAGCAAGATAGAGTTTGGTTTTTGTCCTTTGAGGATTTCAGGAGCAGAGTAGATAAAGTCCTGAGAAAACTGATCTAACCTCTCAGTTTGCTCATTGAGGTTGTAGACCTCTTAAAGGATTTTATAACCTTATGACTATTATCCTATAACAGCATAAAGACACACACACAAAAAAATCAAAAATCAAAACCTCAAATTCCATCTTCTCACACATGACAACATTACCATCATTTACAGAAAGCATATATTAACTACATAGACCAAAGATGTCATCACAGTTTTGGCCCTGACTTCTGGTGGTTGTTGCCTGAGGGTTCTCTCTCTTCTATATGGCAGTTGTTGAAGGCACTTGCTAATGAGCATAACATTTTCAAAAGCACAAATTAACCTGAAGAGAGGATTAATGATATCTGTTGTCTCTCATGATGATCTTATCGGTATAATGAAGGAACACAACAACATGGCCCTTTTATTATGTTGGATATTTAGGAACAAACAAAAGCTGTATAAAGATGCTTCACTAGCATATAGCTGTACGTGTAGTATTTTCTAAATGGATGTCTCCAGCCATGTTCCTCTGCTTAGGTAAATAGTTTGAGGTAACACTTGTTCATATACCAAAATATTTTTTGTGGTTCTTTTGTTTCTTGATTGTAATATAAGTAAAATGACAAGAAGTATAATTTTGCAGAGCAAAAAAGGATTTTAGCACTGAGAGGGATTTTTTTCTTTTTTTTAAACAAGAAAAAGAATACTTTACAAAACTATGGCAGTGATATTGTCATAGTAACCTATTCCTTCTGGACTGTGATTATAGGAATCAGGGAGTAAGCAAAGCAGTCATCAGGATTTTTCTGGGTTATCTGGCTTTGAAAGGATCATGTTCAAACCTTGAAAAGATAAAAGAGAGACTATGCAGAATGTAAGCTGACCGTTAAACATTTCCATATGACAAACTCCTCTCCTGAGATCTGACCTGCCTATAGATTCCCCAGTTTGCAGATCTAAAGGAACCAGGCCCACCCGTGCCTGCTCTAAAGAGAAGAAGCTCGATCTGACTGTCTTTTGAAAACTGCTTTAAAATTCTCACCAGAAAATACCTCAATAAAAAGGAAAAATATCCATAAAACATTCAAAAGAAAATTCCATTAACCAGGATTTTTTGAAAGTAACTCATCTAAAAATGACTGTAGAAACAATATCCTAAGAAGGCATTTCTGAAAGAAATCTCTGCCCTCTGTGGAAGACATTTATTTTTCTTACAGATTACTGGTAAATTATGTCCTTAGGCAGCAATCCTGACATTTATGCACATGCATAACTCCATGCATATGGCTGATTTCATAAACCACAATGGAACTATCTGCATTCTTAAAGTTAAACACATGTATAAGCATTTGTAAAACTGAGATCCCTCATCCTGAATCAGAACTTATCTGATAGCAGTAATTACAGTAGTAAGATAGACAATTTGAAGAACAAGTAGTCCCAAGTAGATGTTTCTCCTTCAACTGAGGAAATGTTTCTCTGCTACACTTCAGGCATCGACACACTAAACCTGATCTCACCTTCCACTATGGTGAGGGCGAACCTTAGAAGAGTCAAAGGAAAAAGTGGGTCTCTACTGCCTCTCAGGACACACCTATCTGCACACCTACCTATAGAACTTAGTCACAGTGTGTGCTCGCCAGCTGTCATAAATCATATCTGCCCATGGCACATCATCATGTGGCTGATATCAAGCAAATAATGTAGCTCAAAGTCATTCCAGAAACCTCAAGACATCTATCACAAGACCAGGTAGAATTTGCAGATAGCTTGAAATCAATCTGCCTGTAGAACAGAAGAGACACCCTCAGAAAAGCCAGAAGTATTTTGTAGGTGAAAAGATTAGTACAGATATAATGCACTGCTAAATAACAAATATTCATTATTACACCAAACTAAGTACAAAACTAAGCAAACTATAAGTTCGATTAATAATCAAAGTAATTTCAGACATCAGGTTAATATCAGGTGAGCAACCATGTTAAATCCCTTTTAATGTTAATGTTTTTCAAGTTGAAATCCAGCCACTGATTTGCAATACCCAAAATTCATGGGCATATGCCTCTTAAGAAAGTATATCGCTTACGTGTTTTCTATTCTTAACAAATGAAGATCAGATTCTCTGTCAGGTTTCCCATGTGGATTCCCAGTGACTGTTGTAAAGCAACTCAAAGCACTTCTAATCACAATTTCCTGTTTGTTGGCAATTCTAATATTGTTAATCAGCTACATCATTGTGTCCACTGATCACAAAAATTTGTTGACAATTCTGATCAGCTAGTGTTTTGTGAACTGTTCATTGCTAATGATTTGTCCCATGTTTGGGAAAGCTGGTACTCAGTGGAAAGCTAGCCACAGGTAGTCAGTCACTTTAGCTTAATACAAAAGGCTCTTCCTGGCAGAAAACCCCACTAAAATGCATATAAAGCTCAAGAAACTCTTCTACCTAAAGAAACCGAACTGGGTTCTAAAAAAATACCAAAAACAACCTTCTTTCTCTTGCTTTGTATATATCACATAACAAAATAATTTCTCACTTTTGCCAAATCTGTGAGCCTCCTCCCTGTGGCACATCCTTCGGCAATCTCAGTCAGCTGCACATCACTCAATCACAGCCCAGCCATCTGACATCCAAAGGATATTTCACTTTAGGCATCTCCTAAATCAGGATTTTTTCACAACTGCAAGTATCAATAGCAGCTGTAACCATTCTGTGAACTACGGAAGTTAGGAAGATTGGTTTCTTGTGACTTTTGTGGTTGAACTGATCCACGTCTAATGGATTAATGCCTCCATCACACATTTCCACGTGGATTTTCTGATTTTAATATTAGAAAATATGGTACAGCTCTCATTTCTGCAGGCTGTTCTCCATTCTACCACCTCAAAGCCTGTAGAAACTTCCTAATTTTTGAAATCTATTCTTGTAGTAATAATTCTTTGGCAATAATTTCAAAATATAATAAGCAGATTCTTAGATCCCCTTACTTTAAAATGACTTTTTTTTTTTTTTTTTTTTTTTTTTTTCAGGAAACCAATCTGAAAAATCTGCTAGATTTTCATATTTCTGGAAATATCTCTCTGAACAGACCTCTTTTTCACAAACTCATTTACCACTGTAATGTGTTTTGATAAGTCAGTTGAGTACAGCTTATTTAGATCCATATAAATAAACAGGTTTAACAATCGTTAATCAATTACTGATGGTCATTTCAGTCATCTTGAAAATTTTTTTTTATTTTTAATATATAGATGAGTTCTTCCTATTTGGAGTTTCATGTTCTTTGAAATGAGCAAAAAGACATAAAAATTATTTCCCTATCAGATGAATATCACCTACAGGCATCTACTTATACATTTAATAAATGATAGAGAGGAGAAACTGTCTAAAACTTTCAGCCTTTTAGACTGACTGAGATTCTGAGTTCTGGATTATGGGATGTCATTTGATAGGTAGTCTATCAAGGGCACTGACATTTTGTGAAGCTGCTTATAGGACATAAAAATTATGCTTAGAAACTGAGAGGGCATGTGCTGAATATACTATTCAGTCACATGTACTGCAGAAACAAAATCAATTGAAGCAAAAATTTGCTACTATAATGGAAAGAATTGATATTTATTGCAACTGAATATTTAAATAGCTGCATTTATATGCTTATGTCAGGATATTAGAGATCACTTTGACGTAATAATCAAGGCCAGTCAAACACTACAACAAAACTTTACTCAACTAATTCATAATCAACACGCTCTTAACAGTTAACTGTCATTATATGTAATGATAATAGTTAAAATTCTTTAAAAAACTATTTGATCTTAACACGTAACCTTAGCTGTGAGTATACTCAGTAGTTCTGAGTATACACAAGAATAAGCTGATCAGGCTCAAGACCTCTTTGGGAGAGAAGCTGCAACAGAAATTGGCTTATCTTATTTCTTATCTAATTTTCATTGCTTTTCCCTGATTTTTAATGCTGTTTACCACACCCCCAAAGGGACCTGTCATCAGCCTGCTAAATCATGTGTTTTTTTGTCTTCCAAATCTATTACTTCAATCCTTCTTTCCTGCAACTACATACATCTTTGTCCCCTTCACTGTGATATTGTTCACCTACTTACATAAAACGCTTTTATATATTGTGTCTAAACATACCATCACAATTAAATGAAATATTTATATATTCCTGTTGTTTAAACTGTTTATGTACTGCTACATCTATCTAACCATTAGTAATTGTATCCCGATTAATACAATTATATTTAAATATCACAAGTCGCTGGTACAGCTTCAAATTTCATACTACAAGAAAAGACAGAAATGACTTGGCAGAGAACCTAACAAAAATAAGGTGGAGAAGGTTACCTATTGATGTTGGCCACATAAATCTGGAGCAGCCTGCAACACAGGAAATTGAGGGGAAAAAAAAAAAAAGAGCAGAAAAAGGAGAAAAAATGTATAAGGTGAAGTTGATATGTTTGTTCTGTTTTTGAAATGAACTGTAAGTTGTGATTTCTACAATTGCAGACAACCAGGTGTGATGACTCCATTCAAGTTCTAAGTCCTGTGTTGTCCATCAGTATTCTAGATTATAATTTTGTCGCTCCAGGGAGGAGAGAATTTATAACCCTTGCAAATAGGAACTACTGCAGTGACTTGCCATTGAGCACATCTGGCAAAAAAAAAGTTCCTCTAGATCTCTTGGTGACTAAGCAATCCACAATCACTCCTGCTTTGGGAGGGAGCAATAAGTATTTAATAATTAACTTCACGTTCTGCTGACTTAATCAGGAATTGTGTTGTTCCTTTCAGGATTTGGACCTAATACATATGTATTAGCCCTAGAACTGAGACTACTATATGACCATTTGGAAGCTTTATGCATTTGGTTAAATTAGGATGATAGTTTGATATTTCTAAGAACGAAAATATTAAATAACTCAATAGGAAAATAAAATTAATCTTCTGTCTTTCAGTTCTTACTATTGCAGTAGGAAACCAGAAAACATGACACCCACTTTTACTTTACAGCAGCTACTTAGTCAAAGCAGAATTCATAGTAGATAGAGATAAATCATCTGATGGCAGAGGTTAAAAGAAACCTGTTACTATGACAACAGATAGGGTCAGATAACAAAATGAATAGACACTTTTGATCTTCAAAAAATTCTCTTTCCTTTGCTCTCTTTTCTGTTATCTGGACCACTCCATCAAACACCTAGCAGATAACAGAGTTGAAAACCCAATCGACCTTCAAGGAAGACCAGGCAAGTTGGAAAGTCTATGGAAAGGTTACTATTACAGTGAAAACACTTATGATTATATTTTCCATGTGTACATGTGTGTGTGCGTGCATGTGTGTATCTTTCAATGCATTATGAGTACTATTCAAAAGGCTTTACAGAAGCCTTTAACACTCTAACATAATGTAATCTTTTTCATAATGGTACTCAAAGAAAAGAGATAGAATATAACATGATCTGATTTGGTACATAGTCGTATTGTACAGTTAGCATACTATGGGTTAAAAAGAAAAATATTTAGTCACTTTGGGATTTTGGAACAGTGATTTATTGTATATGCCTCACCACTAATTGTTACTTCATGTATTCTATGGAAGTTACAAAAAATACTCTGAATTACAAGTCTTAAAAATATTTCGAATGTCATATTTCAATATTACTTAAAAGTATTTCAGAGATTTATGCATCAATAAGAACAATATGCAATGCGATCGTAAGATGGATAGAAAAAGCGCCATACTGTCACACTTTACTATCAAAATTTGAATTTTTTTTGTCAAAAAAAGAAGAGAAAAGAGCTAAAAAAAAACCCAACAAATCTGTAAAACAGCAATTTCAGTTCACAAGTCTCTAAAGGGAATGACACAACCTGTATAGCAGTACTGCTGTCATAAAGGTGTCTCTCAAGTCAATAACATATTTGTGGGTAAATATCCTTGTGGCCAGGTGTTCTATTCCAACATTCTATTTTCCATTTTTCTTCCCTATGGTAATGTCACTGAACGCATAACTGAAATGGGGTATTGCATTAAATTCAGCTAAAAATGAAAGATCTTCAGTGCTAGATGCCATGGGTCAGAAATCTCTCTTCATGACTCCGGCTCATAATCATCCATGATATTTAGTATATATATCTACTCTGTTTTTCAGAGGGGATATTTATTATCACAATAGCAAAACTTATAAAAATCTCATAGGCATTCTTGCACTAATTTCTCTCTGAGTTTCGCATTAAATCAACTGATGATAAAGTTAACAGTCTCTGAAAGAGGGATGCCAACGTGTGATACCATTCCAGAAAGTACACTGCTACTTTCAATAATATCAACAGAGAGAGAAAAATTGCCATTAACATCACATTAATGAAACTTTTTTTTCCTTTTTTCTGCATGAAATCCAAAATGTCTATCGCTGAGTAAAATTTGTATTCTAAAAAGTATTGTTTTGCCTTGGCAGCCATTCTTGTTAATGCAAGAGATGAGATTTGATTTTAGATGATTCTACACTAGAATCAAAAAAGGCTTTGATTCTTGGCTGAATAAGGCCCTAAGTTTCAATAAAGTAATTTCACAGTTTATAACTGGCAAAATATTTTGTTTCACAACTACATTAGCCTTCCAAATAAATATTTTCAAAACATTTTTGTACTATTTTTCTATCACTATCAGGAAGAATAAACCTGAAAGGTCAGTGTTGACATCACAGATAGTAGACATCACTTTTTGGCCAAATATTTTATTAAAATTTTAGTCTCTGGGATGTTTCAGAGATGTTGGATTCTACTCAGTGATTCCTTTTGCATAGTAACAAGAGTTTGGGCAGTTTGTTTTTTATCTCTTTTAATTTTCAATCTGTAAAGATATATATATTTACCTTAGTGATTGCAAATATTATGCTTCAAAACGCTTACAGCTTCTGGTCACAATTCTGATGGTGAACAGGGACAGAAAATACTGTGCTATGAATATTTTAAAGTAATAACAATTACTGTAAATTAATAAATTATTGACAATCCCTGTGTGAAACTCCTTGTACAAGATGAGAAATAGGAATTTTGTATGAATGTCCTTCCTCTTAGTTGATTTTTGAACTTTTCAAGTCACCTCAAGGGAGTCTTCTGTTCTCAGCAAAATGGTGTCCAAGAAAATACTGATTTCTGTTCTTTCCAAGAGCTAACAACATATCCATAGCTTAGAGTAATAGCAGGTGTGGGGTGGAGAGGGAATTCTATGTTTGAGCAAAGATAGGACTCTCTTGCTAGCACCTGTACGTAAAAGTATTGTGCTGTTTTCATACCATGGATAAAAAGTTAGGTTGAGGCAGCTTTGAATTTTGAAACAATAAGTCATGGTATATGTTTCTTACCTCACCATTATCATGCTTGATAATACTGTGTTGGACCACAGCTGTGACGAGATTAGATTTAACACAGAAATTGTTTAAGAGGCTGTTCTTTTTTTTTTTCATGAGCTTTAATCTCATGAAAAAAAAGCTTTCGATATTTCTAGACCTTCTTTGCAGTCCCTTATAAATTCCTTATAAACTTTCATCTAAGAGGGCAAGGTATTTATTTTTCTTTAAAAATGAAAATTAAGTAATTCCATAATGAGTTATGTTCAGGTGACGTTTGAACAGAAGTGTCATGAGTTGTTTACAATCAGAAAAAAAAAAAAAGATTGTTCATCGAAGTCTCAAGTTTGACTTTCATATCATGACTCTCATGAGGCTCCTTATTCAGTTCTTGCAGAATTAAAAGGCTTTATATTTTTGCTGCTGGAATGCTTTACCAGATATCTCTGTAAATTAGAATTATGCCCCAGAGCTCAGAGGCTACTAGAAAACAAACTAAAGCACCTTGGATGTCATATCTGTGAAAAAATGGAAAATGAGCTACGTAACCCTCCTGTTTGCTCCTACTGACTACAGACAATATCTCAGAGTCATGGTGTGACACAAAGTCCATCAAGGGAAAGTGCTGCATGGGAGAGGCATGGTACTAGCAGCTATTTCAAGGAAATGTAGTTTGTTGGTGAACTGATTTGATATTCATGTTCCTGGACAACTTAAACTTTTGAAATATTTCAGGCTTAATCGAACTAGCTTGAGCTAAAAAGATTATATTTTCATTTCACAATTTAAAATTCATTTTAAGTGAAGCGCAAACATTGTCAGTGTCTGAGAACTATAAGCTACATAACACAAGCAGCAAAAAGCTTTACAAGTGTCTGCTTATACTCCTAATTATTCTTAATTATCAATAAGTCAGAATTGTACATACTACCAAATGAAGTGTGCATACTACCAAATGAATATGAATAGTGGGAGCTGGGTCAATGACATGGAAGCCCATCTCTCATTTTCCAAGTAGCAGACATGTTGTGATAGCAACAGATGCATCACACTCTTACTCCCCTTATCCTGACAGGTCCTCTCTTCATGTTTCTCAGCCTCTCTATTGGTAGCACTAGCAGTGTCACTTATCAGTGACAATTACCTTAAAACCATACTTGGACTGCTAAAAGCCTTTCATTCAGGCTATGGAAGAGCTGCTAGTCACCTTCAGTTATTATTCGCCTGATCTGAAAATGATTCATAAAGAAAACAAATCACATTAGAGCATTTTGAAAGAACATATGCCATATCTAAAGAAGAAAAAAACATTATTAGAGGGAAAATATCTATGCACGTCATGGAATGTCTTGTGTTGGAAAGGGCCCCAAGGTTCATCAAATTCCAGCCCCCCCACCACAGCTACAGCTGTCAAACACTAGAGCAAGTACTAGATCATATTGCCTAGGGCCCCATCCAACTCAGTCTTAAATGCCTCCAGGGCTGGGGCATCCACAACCTCTCTGGTCAGCTTATTCCAGCACCTCACTACTCAGTAAAAAACTTCCTCCTAACAACTAATCTAAATCTCCCCTCCTTTAGTTTAAAACCATTCCCTCTTGTCCTATCACTATCTATCCATGTAAACAGTTGATTTTCCTCATGTTTCTGAATTCTCTTTAAATATCGGAATGCTGCAATGAGGTATCCCTGAAGCCTTTTCTTTTTCCATTCATGCATTCAGACTCATGAGTCAATCTCAGACTTCTTCTGCCCTTACAGTGGGGGAGGGGAACTTTGCTCCTCCAGTTCCCATCTAGAGATTCAGGGATGTGAGGTTCAGGGATGTGAGAAATCTGGCTGCCAGTGAAGACCAAGGCAAAGAACTCATTAAGTAGCTCAGCCTTCTCCATATCTGTTGTACCAGTTTCTCCTTTCTTACTTAGCAGAGGAGGTATCCTCTTTTTGGGCTGTCTCATCTGACCTATGCACCTGTAAAATCCCTTATTGTTTTTAACATCCCTCAACAAGTTCAGTTCTGTGAATTGACTTTCCTAATTCCATCTTTGCAAGTCCAGACAGCATCCCTATATTATTCCCACATGGCACACACTTCTTTTCCCTCATATATACCAGCAAGACCTTGCCAAGCCATGCCAGTGTCCTTCATTGTTCCTATCTCTAATTTTAACTCAGAGGCTCTCAACCTGTTCCTGTCTGTTTCTCAGAGGGTGCTCCTCACAGCCTATCCACTTCTCAACATAGAGGGAAACTCCCCCACCCCTCCTACTTTGTCTATCACTTCTAAAAAGCTTATAGCCCTCAATGGTGATGTTCCAGTTGTGTGAATCATTCCACCATGCTCCTGTACTGGCAATAAGATCAAAGTCTTCCAAGTGCACCACAGTTCCCAACTCCTCTTGTTTATTTCCCTTACTGTATGCATTGGTATAGAGGCACTTCAACTGGGCTTTCAGATGCACTGTCTTCCTAGAGGAAGACGGTGTTTCCTTCCACAAACCTCTGGGATGAATCTGAGGCTTTTCCTCATTGTCTCCCAAGATGACAGCATTCCCTGGTTCTTCTCTGTCACTCAGCAGTACATTGCCTTCCCCCAGCAGCTCTAGTTTAAAGCCCTCTAGTTTAAAAGCCATCGTATGCATTTAATTAATGTATCTACATCCCAAGCTGGAAAGAAAAGTTCAACCTCATATAATCCTCACATCTATTCTTATAGGAAGTTTTCTGATTTTAGACACTGAATGTTTCTGGAGAGTGAGTATACCTGTAACACTTGCTTTTGTGCATGTGTAGTTTTGTGTTGTTTTTTTTTTTTTTTTATATTCTTCAATTTAAGAAAAGCATTTGGATAAATTATTTGTAGCTAATTCCACAAAATGTTTATATCAAAAAATCCATAAAGTAACACTGCTTGGTAAGTCTTAAACATGCCTTTTAAGTAAAATAAAAGTGTGTGGGTGACTATCATGCTGTATGTCAGTATCTGGGGGAAAAAAAAAAAAGAAGTTAAAGCTAGCTAAATAATTGCCTAACAGTACTTGTACTAATGACCATAAACTTCTACTCTGCTAATTTTTCTTTGCACTTTTAATTACAGATCAATAATACTTTGCAGCTGACATTTAAAAATGCTGAACTGCATGTAGAAACACAGACTGAATAAAAATATACAACATGGTACTGAATTTGCTAAATCAATAAACTTTGCCATTTAACAAACAGTAGCATGTAAACAGTCACCAAGATTAGCAAGTGTAAAAGACTATGCTTCAAGTGCTTAATTATTGTTTAATAACATTAAATTTCAGTTCATTGACAGCATTCCACTGCTGTGAAAAATCAGCCATTCCATTGTTTTTTTATTTATGCATAGCATCTTTTTCAAAGGTTTGAGTTTAGCTGCTGATAAAACTAAAGCTAAATAGCATCCGTACGTTTCCTTTAAAATATGAGGTTCTTAAAGATCAAAAGGGGATTAATGGCATAGGTGTTAATTTAATTTTCATTACTTAAAAATATTTTATCCCTTTAAAAATGCTTTGTTGCAACAAGTACATTTAATAAATGAGATCATGGCATTAAACAGTACTTACATATGTGAATATCAATATATCAATGATTCAATTTGAAGCTAAAGGCTTGAATCAATAAAATGCCATTCAGTTTTTCTATAGTACCTTTTGCTAAGTAGGAATGAGCAATTTTCTCAATCTTCTGACCTTGCAAATTGTTTTTCTTCCCCCCCCCACCCTCCCCACATTTTCCTTCTCTCTGTTTTATCTTCATTGCATCACTGGACTGAATTTTCATATGACCACTGTTTTTACCTGACTCCTATACACAAACATTTTTAGTCGTGTTCAGTGGACTTTTAACTTTAAGGAGTATGGAAGAGAACCTGTGTGGTCAGAATCAGTAACTCTGCATTGTTAATTTACATGTTATGCTTTTAAGTTCCACTATTTGAATTTTCTGGCCCAAGCTAGGATTGTTTAGTTGAGCAGAGATAACTAAACATAAAGTTGTAAAGATGAACAATTCATGAATCCCTACAATACTGCATAAAGCATGTGATCTCCTCAATATCACTTCTGACCTAAATGATTGTAGTTGTAATAGATGCTATAACAAAAATATTCATGTTTTGCTACTGTGTGAAATGTCAGGGGCTTTGACAACAAAACTGGATATAAAACGGAAATCACAGTCTATGTAAAATAGTATATTTTTTAAAAGAAAAATATATATGTGTTAAATTACAACACCAAAACAAAACGTATGTCACTGGTGTCTTGTTTCTCCTATAGCCAGATCAGAGGAAAAGGAGAAAGACGCCAGAGGCAGATGTCTGGGATTCTGCCTTCTGCCTATACTCCATCTAATCTATAATAAGTAGCAATGACAATAATCTTGGGAAGCAGTCATTTTTGTATCAGGGCAGTACATCAAAGTGCACAGAAAATTTCAGCTTAGGAAAGTAAAAAAAAAACAAAGATTTTTCATTGGGAAAAGTCATTTCAACAGGATATTATCAACAAGCTGTTTGCTGCTTACTTCCTGGATCTCTCAGTCTGAGAACAGATCAAGAAATCATCTAATTAACGTGCTATTGCAAATTTGTTAATTTGGAACTCACTTTTGCAACTTCTATTGACATTAAGGAGCATTTACTCTTGAAAGCAGTTCAAATTAAGTCCTTTAAGTAATAGATTAACTGTTTCCTAATTGGGTTAAGTACTTCATAGGTCCTGGAACCTACTTCATGGAAAAGTAATTAATTCAAAATGTATTCCATAAATGTTTTCCTCAGGAAATTTTCTCTGAGCGATATCAGTCTCCTGAAGTGTGGAGATGTCTCTCACCCTGCAACACTATCCAGTGTAAGAGTGGGAAGGAAACAGGAATGAACATGGAAAGGTGACATCTGGGGGGGAGGTTCATCAGTGCAACTCCCAGTGTTGCTGTCATGAAAATCACGAGTGGTGAATTGTGAACATTTTCTAAATCTTGACAGACTGCTGTGCAAACTAGTATACTGTGTTTGAAATAGCATGCCCAGGCATTGTCTTTCCTAAAGTAAGTCTTTTACAATGTCCACTAGAATTTGTAGAATTTGTGTTGTCAGGATTTCTCAAAGGACATTGAATGTTACAGAGATTAATTTCAAAATACAGCTAGGTAATAAGATATATACAAATACACTTGCAACTGTGACTGCTTTTGAATCTCTCACATGATAAGTTAGCAGAATCAGACAAGAGAGGATGAACTTAAAGGCAGATGTGTCACATGGCTGCTCTGGAAGAACTGTGCTAAGCGTGCTAACTATTATAAATCCCAGTTTGGGTAAACTCATTGACTCTTTCACTACTGTGAATTACCATCCTAGAATGCCTAGCTGACAACTGTTGTGGCACAAGTTCACTATGCCTTTATTTCTCTCTGGATTTAGTGGTAGGCTGTCTAATTTAATGCCTGAGGAGAGTTAAATGCTCTCTGGTAAGCTCTACTTCAACTGACATACTGAAGATGGAGCCAGACAGTAGGAAGACATTTTAAAGGACCTTAGTCTCATGACTTCATTGACAGTTTCATCTGTGAAGAGATTTATTTTATCAGATGTCACTTATTTTTCCATACAGACAATGGTGCAGAAGGAATACCTCCCCACCATGAGTGCCAAGGTTTCACAACATGAAGGGTCCAGGTTGCTGCTATATTCAATTCACATCTGATCTTATCTTAACCTCATCAGGGACAAAAACATCTCATTATCCTAAGCAGGTTCCTATACGTTCATTTTCATTAGTTGACACTAATCAAAGTACAAAGTAAGTACTAGTTAGACCATGGAACAAGTCAACATAGAGATTTTGTAGGTCAGGAACTAGAATAAATACCTCAAAGTCTGGCATAAGTCTCTTGTACAGAAACATTAAGATATTTCTCAGTAGAAGCAAAAAGAGAATATGAAACACATAACCTCTTCCATCCCACCTCTCCAATGAAAGCAGAGGACACCCTCTGTCTAGGTCTTCTGTGTCTCAGCTGAGTGCTAGTTGGAGTTAGGTAAAAGAATGAACAGCTTCTTCATCTATGTCTTGTAGTCCACTACATCTATGTACTGTCCACTAACCCTATTTTGAGGACATCTGTTGGACTTTTGTCTCACTGTTGTGGCCCAGAGGAACATATAGCTCACAGTGACAGTAGTATTTTGTTCTGAGTACTCTGATGAGGTGAAGTTGCAGTGATCATGTGATCTACATTTTAGGATGTAGATCAAAAGGATGTCTTTCGCAAAACTGCTGGTTCTCATTGCTCAGCCCCACAGTGACTCTCCTGCCTCATCAACTCCCAAACTTAGACATTTGTCCTTGCCTCATGATGCCTGCTCTGTTGTGTTTGTGCAGAAATTTGTGTGGTAAACCAGATCAGGACTCCATCCATGCACAGAGCAATTTCTCAATCCATTTCACACTGTGAGGGTACACAAACACATGTGTTGGCAGACAACATGAGGACAAGAACTGTGGTCAAGAACAGAGTGTAGAAAAATACGAACTTGGCCTAAGTACTTATTGAAAGTAAAGTTATGGTCTGTGTATCTAGAGAAACTTAAAGAGTGAATTCAAACCACTCCAAGGCCCACCACAGCTGGAAAGTGGTTAGGAGGTTCCTTTATCATAGAATCACCAAGCCTGGAAAAGTCTTTCAACATCATCCAGTCCAGCTGTCCACCTGCCACCAGTATTTCCCTCTAAACTGTGTTCCTCAGTAAAACAGCTAAACATTTCTTGAACATCTCCAGTGTCAGTGACTCCACCATCTCCCTGGGCAGCACATTAAGTTGTAGTACTTAAGGACTCTTTTGGAAAAGTTTTTCCTAACGTCCAACCTGGATCCCCCCCAACACAACACAAGTCCATTCCCTGTAGTCCTATCACTAGTTATGCAGGAGAAGAAGCTGACCCCCCACCTTGCCACAGCCTCTCTTCAGGTGGTTGTAGAGAACTATAATGTCTCCTCTGCAAACTAGAATTTCTATGCAGATAAAGAGAAGTCTTACATAAAATCAAAGTAATTTTAGCAAAAGCTAAAGCTCACTAGAAGAACTAAAATTTGCTGAATGTTTAGCTTGACTTGCTAATAAGACTCCACATTCTTCTTAGTTTAAGTTTGTCTACCAACAATATGGTCAATATAAAACCATAACCACTATATTTAGTGAAAGCTTTTGATTCACTTTGATATGAACATAGGCACACCTCCAACTTTGAATGCATTATAACAAGGTCTGATTGATCATGGCAATTTTCACTGTGCATTGCCCAATTTCATCCATGTCACTTGCTTACAAGGGTAGTAGAGAACCTAACTTCAGTAATATTAATCTTCTTTTCCATCACTTCTTCAGTTCTCTCTCAAATCAATGTTGATCAACTTCAATCAGAAATTAATTTTCTCTAATTATCTTGGCACCTACTTCACATATTGCAAATGAACAAAAATGACTTAGGAATTTAAATGTGGAAAAGACAAATAATAGTCACTGCAGCAGTGGTTGAAAGTGTACAGTAAAAGTTTGTCAAAGCCTGAAAAGAAAAACCTATCAGAAGAAAATTACATTTTTCTTCATTCATAGGTTCCTGAAAGAATTCTGATTCTGTTACTCTCTGAGCTAGGACTGTCAAATTAAATTTCTCTTCTCAGCAACATAAGAATGGCTTTTAAATGTAGGAGAAATCAGCTTAATTCTTCAAGTACCTAAATTCCAATCACATCCTAAATACTGTTTCTAGTATATAACTGTATTTGTAAGACCAACATTCAGCCTGGAAAATGTTATTATCATCATGACAATTAAAAAATTCTGAGAAAAGTTCAAGGGTTAGTTGAAGCTATCAAGCTCTTTCAGCCAGGGCATCTCTAGCTTTCCAAAGGCACAGAATTTAGCTTCTCCAAAACTTTGGTGTGTTGTTGGGCAACAGGTGATCTTCACGTACAAAGATCCAGATTGAAAGATCTAGTAGGACCACTCCTACTGCAAATGGTCTTGCAGTAGATAGAAAAGGAATAAGTTATCACTATACAAGGCAATGGACTGCAGATAAAGATATCAATTATAATAAGTAATTATATGACTTCTGTAAATGTCTATGGCAAGATGGAATTTCACATCTTCTTGAACAGACGTTGTTTATCTGACAAGTGTGAATATTTAAAAAGTTTTAATAGTTTGTTTGATTAAATAATATTAATGTGTGCATGTATTGTATGGTTATATTATACTATATGTATAGATATTGAATAATTGTCATTTAATATCTTCTGTCATCTGAAAATAGTATTGCTTTACTATCCCAATTTCATAATATAGGTACACTGCTCTATTTCTATGAAAGATTAAAAGTATTCAATAAACAGGGAAGTTTCAAGAATATAATTCAATTTAATACCAGTAATTTGTGTAAATAAATGTCTAATATGAAAGAATCACCACAAATGGAAATTAAGAATGCTCAATTTTTCATGATACTTATCAAAAAAGAAAGAATCTGTTCATTTAAAAAGTTCTAAAAATAACAAGGTTCAGTTTCTCCTACAAGTCCATATGAATTTTTTATTTTCCACTTTACAATCAGGATTGTGCAATATACATGCTTTTCTGTGTGTATATTAATTGAATTAAAACTTTTCTGTTGAATTATTAACCATGATATTAGTGTGCTCTAAGGTGAGTAAATTAAGAAATCCAGAATTATAGGAGTTGTAGGGAGTGCCTATATCAAAGGATCTGATGTTAAAACTGCCTGGAATTATCTAGGATTTGGTGCTTTGAATTTCTTTGCAAAAAGAGGTAACTTAATGCTTGATTTTCAGGAGAGGCTTTTGCCTATTAAATTATGATCTACAGCATGCAAGTGAATTTCATGCCTGATAGAGTCAACTTGTATAAATAAATCTTAGTGATGGTAGAGACTTCTCCATAAAATGATTCTTTTTTAGTGGGTTTCTTTGTAAGAAATATCTCATAGAAAATGCTTTCCTTATGAGTTTTAGCATGGTCTGAGTTTTAGTGTGAGTCTTTCTATCTATGGAGATAACTTTGAGTTAAGCTTGGATGTAATTAAGATTAGATGTGGCAAAAGGATTTAGCTGATCTCTAGTCTGAGTATCCCATGGTGAGATTCTGGTGGCATTTTTAGACATACTTTCAAATGACAAAGTTACAGTAGAGGAATCTGTTCTCAAGGTTGAAAATAAATATGTGTTATACTGAATTTTGCACCAGCTCTGTCATTCTTGAGCCAGAGAATCTTAATTAATTTGTCTTTAGTTCTTAGGTAAGTAGAAGCGGTTTTCAATTCAGAGTGGTTTTGAGCAGTTGAGCACATATCCATAGCAATCATTTGTAGAGGATTATGAAAAGCTCTCTTTAAATTATGTATCATATCTCTACCTGTGTGCATGTATCTACATATATAAGAAGCTGCAGGATATTCTCAATCTGTAGTTCACTTCTCCATGAAACCTGGATGATTGTTGTCACTTTCTGAAGTTCAGGTGAACTAGGTACCTGGTCATGCCAGTCAAAATGAAGGAAATCTCAGCAGTTTTCTACTGCAGGTGTAGTTGTTATCTTTATTTGATGGATTTCCCAGTATTTTCTCCAAATATCTTTAATTTGTGACAACTGTTTCTGCCTCTGCTTACACAACTTGAACTTAATATAAAAACTGAGGGAAACATTTTTTGAAAACTAGGTGTTTGAAGTGATTCTTGCCACTTGTTGCTATATTAAACCAAACCTTTAGGCCCAATAGGGTGAACCACTGGAAACATTTTTAACTGAGTATACGAGCCATGGGCATGTGAGTTAATGCTGCCATTAACAAAGTCAAAGTATGTAAGTGTGATAAAAATACCAAAGAATATTATTTCATCCATTGTATTTTAGAAGAAACTTTGTCTAATCTTCCCACTTTACATAATTAAATGTTTAATACTGCCAATACATATGGAAATAATTATCTTTATTTGTCTACCATTAAGTTCAGAGGGATGATAACATCAATAATAACATTATTTGGAGAAAATAAAACAGGCAGGCTAATTATAGAATTCTGCTTAATAAAAGCATAACTCCATTGCCTTTAGCACTGACATAATATGGTTTGGTATAATGATTATAGTTTTAAGGGGAAAATAACTACCATGTTTCTCTCAGCATCTTTATTATTTAAATGATCGTATATTATATAATTACCTTCAGCATAGCGAACATATCTCTTGAAAGATCTGCAGCAAGGGAAAATAACTTACATCTAATCATTTTTCTGGCACAGTCAGTCCTTCTTTCTGTACCCTTTCATGTGAATGAGTATATTGATACTGATTTGAAAAGCAGAGACTGGAAATGCATAAGAAACACTTCCGCAAAACATCTAGATACAAGAAAGAAAATATCTTTCTAGACATCTGATATCCAGATCCTATTCCCAGAAGTATATCTAGATCTGCACTAAGTTTCTAGTTCATTTGCTATTTCTACCTATGGTCTTTCAGAGGACCATTACTTTTTTTTGTATTATTATTCTTCCCTCTCACTTCTTCCCTCCTCCCATAGCTTTGCACTTCTCTGTCCCCTCTCTCTTTGTAGGTGCAATTTCATAGGAAAATATCATCTTGTCACAAGACTCTCTTTGCCCTCCAGCTCAGTTACTAACTGAAACTTATTATGCTAGCAAATTTCACTACAAAATCACTGGCACTGCGAACCCAATAACAGGATCAGAGAGCAGAGGGAAAGGGGAATCTCTGTGAGAATGAGAGAAGCTAGCATGGGAGTGGAAGAAGAATCCCAAAAGCTGGAAGAACTCCAGACCTCCTATCTCTGGAATGATACTTGATTTGATAGCTTCCCATAGGCTCCTGAAAATAACTTAAACTATGACATACAAAAACTGAGACTAAAGGATGGGTAACAGTTGCTTCTTCTGCTAGCCAGACAATTTTGTAAGCAGACAGGGCAATTACAATTTGTATGGTATGTCTTTTGTGTAACACAGAACCCCTAAATTTGGGGGAGTTTACACTTTTTTTTTTTTTTTAAATTAAGAACTTGGAAAGCTGTTCAAGGAGAGCTTGTTATTCCTCCAGGCAAATCATCTTTCTGTCCATTACTTCTGTTCCTTAGAGAAAAAACAGCAGGTGGGGAGTGCTGTCAGAGACAGAGGAGAAGGCCTGTGTTTGTCACAGCAACATTCCTCATTCTTTATAAAATAGAGCCTGCCTTTAGTCACAGTAACTTGACAGTTTTCTGTTCACAAGACCTTTCCTCAGCATAGGCTATATTTTTTCTCAGGTTTTCTTGAGAGAAGATGTGTTACCTTATCAGATGATGTTTATCATTTCGTGTAACTGAATAGAAGGTATGCAAATTATCTTATTAGCTAATGCCAAATATGGAACTACAAAAAGCTCAGCAAATAATTCATCTGCTCCTGGCCAGGAATTTGGCAAGATTGCAAATAATTATACTCTGTGCTATACAGGCATAAGAAAGAATATTGTAGTGATGTCTGAGTCATTCTCCAGCACAGAGGAGTGAGTGTGCATCTACTTTGGGAAAATACAGATGACTGGGAACAAATGATGGATTGATTAAAAAGCATACGATTCTGATGAAATTTGAAGTATCATGTCACAAGTAAATTATACTACAGTTGGTGACTAATTGAAACCCCTTTAGCACATAAATATCTCTGTCATGTGTGAACCAGAAGAGACCTAGATTCCTACAGTTTCAAACCTTGAAATCGAGTTGGCATCAGACTGTATCATGGCATGGTGATTAGCCACACTGTCAGTAAGCCTACAGCAATGGTTCCGTTTGAAGACAGTTTCTCAAATCTATCCAAAAGCCACATGCAGTGATGTCACCTTGAACACTGACAGGGTAGGCTTTTCTTGATTTTTTTAACAGTTGAAGTCTAGGGTTGTGAACCCCACTTTCTGGATCCACCCAAGAAACAGGAGATCATTTAAACTAAAGCAGCAGGGTAGGATGATAGAGGCTTAACAAGCAGAGTCATCCATATGTCAGTAAAAGGAAGCTAGTGCATCTAAACTGTAACCATTTGAGAACTGTCTCCAGCATGATGCACCCTGCTCTGCAGGTTTGCAAAAGGACACTTGATAGACCTTTTTCTCAATACCTTGGAAAAGGTTCTTTGGCAGGGCACAAAGAATGAGATATGATAGTCCTTAAAGCAGTATTTTTCACTTTGAGAGCCTAGTTTGTACTGCAGGATGAAGGAAGTCGTTGCCTCCTTAGTGGCACCATCAATAGCTTGCAAGTATTCAACATGAAAGCTGTATGTAAAGAACAGAAATGAACTTGCAGATTTTTTTTTTGTTTTTCAAACAGCTGTTACCAAATCTGATAATTGTAGCTATTGTGTTATTGTGTTCAGGATGTTGTAATCAGGTTCCTTACTTTTTTTTTTCCCTAAAAAACTTTGTGTAAGTAGTGCCTGACAGCAATTGGACTATGTGGCAGACCCTGAAAGGAGAGGTGATTGCTGTGTTTTGTGACATGAGAACCACAGGAATGTGAAAAATGACAATTGGGAGCCTTTTATGTTTGTGCTGTTATGGATTCCATGAAGTTAATGTTACTGTTCAGAGTGTCTAAGATTAGTCAAAGCTTTCTTTAGATAGGACATTAATATAATGGATTGTTTTCCATGTCTGTTTACTTTTAACAAATTGTTCAGTTGCCTCAATATTGTAAGTTTAAGGAAATCCAGCTGTCAATTCCTATTAAACTGTCCTGAGTTCTATATTGTTAATTCAGTTGTCTTTCACACTCAGGCTGCTAAACCTAAAGAACTCTTTACAAAGGCAGATTTATGATGGATGCCATCTGGCCTGATAGAAGGAAACAGATATTGATTTTTAATATTTTCTCCAAACTTGTTTACTCTAGGATAATACAGCAGCTGTGTGGCGGCTTGTCTCAGAGTGGAAAGGATTATTACCAGTGCCTTTTGATGAGATAAATTACCTAGAATGACTTGAATGGCTAAAGGGTATACTTTGATGTTATGTCGCTTCATTTACCCTTATGACTAAATGATTATTGATTTTATATTTTTAAGCTCTTGGAACGTGAAAATAAGTTGGTAGAGAAGCCTAGCTGTGTTAGTTTTATTAATTTATTTCTGCAGGGCATAATTCACTTTGGACTAGGTTGTGAAGGTTTTGGGTTCATGACCGACTCCAGATACAGTTGCAAAGAAATGGCTTATTTATATAGTCATTGCAAGTAGTTCCAAAATCAATACAGTCTGGGATTGGATGATTAAACTTAGTCCCTTTGTGGGATTCATTCCTGTAGCTACCTCTGAAATGATCTTGACTGAAGCAGATTCATGTGATCCAGTCTACAAATAGCAAGTTTGTTCAAGTTGAAATATTATTTTTTGCTCATCATTTTTTTATCTGCTATGTTCACACAGTGACATTTTAACAACCAGAAAAAAAAGCACTTGATTGACTACTTCAATGAAATCACTAATCTGCATTCAAAGAGTTGCCTCCAAAGACTACTTAGATTTTCCATGGATAGATTTAACTACTGCTTTGATCAGTTAGTCCCAGTATGCAGTGGATTTAGGTCTCTGTACTTCTGTAGGCAGCAGGAATCCAAGGTGTACACTAAACCTTTAAATAGTCTTTACAGTTCAAAACGGCTTTTTGTGTACAGCAGACACCTACATATTTCTGTGAAGCATTGCCTTTTCTATCATCATTTAACATGTTGGTACTATTTAATGTTTGTCTGAAATGTGACTCTGTTGTCAGCCATTGAAGTATTTTGTAGACTCTGGAACAAGTGCAGAAATGGGCTTGAAAAAAAAATTCCAGTTTCCCACATTGATTATTTATATATGTGTTTTGTTTGGTGCTTTGTTATACCTTAAGGAGCTATACTTTTTAACTTATTTCTTTCTGGAAACGTTCAATAACTAAAATGCTGCTATACCTTATTTATTCTCAAAAACTGAGGCTTAAAATCCTGACATTTCATTTATTTAGACAGTGATCAAATGATTAATACTATTGCTAATAATATTTCAGCTATCTAAAAGGAATTGAATGCAATAAACTGTGACAAAGCCTACAATTCTAACAAAGTTTATTACTTGGAAGAGTTAGCAGTCAATAATACCGCATAGGACTGTCTAAACTAAATAATAATTATATAAGACCACATATCTATCCCTCTTCTGTATAGACTATCAACTATCTTGTCTCATGTTCTGGTGTAACTGAACGTGGAGATAGTTTCTTTCAAAATACATGTCTCACCTAAACTTATGTGTTTCTAAAACAGACAGATCTTTCTAGATGTTTTTATGTGGATAATTCTATTTGCTTGAAGAATGGAAGTGTGTATGTGAGAGAGTCTCGTCAGTCAGAAGTATCATTCCCCCAAAGGATCTTTTATTGTTACGAACCTTGGCAGCATATTTTACGGAGTTAAAAAAGGTGTAAAACACTTTTCCTTACTTTAGCCACACTATATGTATAATTAATGTGTAGTAAATTATATGGCCCAGTTTAAGGCTTGTTTAAATGCATAGGATTTGAAGTCTAATGCAGGAATAAAATAACTTTTGGATCAGTGTAATGTAATATGTTGATCCGTTTTACAGGGTGGTGGTGATTATTTAATTAATCACCTTTTGACAATTATTCACACTGGTCCAAATCAAGGTCTCCATTAAAACCAAAGAATAGCTTCATTACAAATGACCCATAAAAGTGTCAAGTGCTGGCAGTGAAGACAAGTAATTTCCTTTCCCTTTAAAACCATTAGATCGAATGATGGAGGTGGGGAAGGTGATGAAGTGCGTAATAGTGTGATTACAAAGAAAAGCTTAAACAGTAAATTTGACAGCCATGTTAGAGTGGATAGGAGATAAGGGTTACAGACTACTGTTGATTCTATACCTCCAAAATCTCTTAATTTTATAATATAGGAATGAGTGGATTATATTTTTGAGAAACTTTTTACCATCTTTTGGTGTTTACTTATAAATTTAGATTTGTAAATTGTCTGACTTGAAGCCACATAGTCATAAAATAAACATTGAATTACATTCTGAATGTTCCTTGAGATAATGCTTAATTGAGATGAAACAGTTTTTTCAGTTCTCCAACTATATTCAAAGTCTCTTTATTGATGAAATCTTTTCCATATCTTATTACTTAGATAAGCAACAGGACTTTTACGTCAATGCAGTTATACTGAGCCCTTTCTTTTACAGATGAGAACTAAAATCTACCAACTGATTTTGTGTAGAAGTAAAGCTGCACAGATCTTTCATTAAATGTGAATGCTGTACATCATGCTGAAAGTTCTTCCGTTATTTTTATGTCAAAAAATGTGAAGAGGTTTTAATTATTATATTCTAAGAAAATCCTAATGGCCACTACAGTTTCTCTACAAAAAACATTAATTTTTGCACTTTGCAACTCAAACTATCATTTCTTGTCTTCAGCAGTTAGTCCTCACATATACACATAGAAAATAGACAGGAGTGTAGTTTCAGAAAGAATAACAAGAATGTCTAACTAAAGTGTCACTACATGAACTGAACTGGAGAATTAATCATAAACCGTGTTCTGGTTTTGAACATATGTTTAATAGCGGTTGTAGCCTTCATTGCTGTTGGATTTTTTGATGTTTCTCTGAGTGTTTTGTTTGTTTTGGGGTTTTGTTGTTGCATTACTTCAAATTGTGGAAGAAAAAAGACCTTGCTGAAGAATTTCATTTAGTGACCTTACTCCTTATAAAGGCACACCACTTAAAATTTTAGAAAGCTAGCAGATGGTGGTGTCATTACAACCAGACCTGAAAATTACACTTTCACTTTAAGGTTCTGGGTAATCTTGCTGTCATAGATTACACTTACTACAGAAGATGAATATTTACTAGTTTTTCAAAAGAGCAGCAAATATTGACCAGTTTCAGAGATATATTTGTTAAATCTACTTGTCATTCTTTCTTTGATCTTCATTTGTTTTAAAATCTTGCACCTAGTGTTGGACCAGTTACTGTAAAAAATCCCAAAAGTTCAAGTGCTGCTTCTAAAAACTAATGGCTATTGACTTTCATTTGGATTTCTGTGATGTTATCTAACCCTGTAAAGACATTTGCGGTATGCAGTTTACATTGTATCTAGTGATTGTATAATCATTATTGATTTTCCTTGTGTGTAGTACCTATGTCAAACAACCTAATATATTTAAATGGTGATTATTTCAGCAATATATCTATTATTAGATAAGATCAAAGGCAGCTAAATGTGTAGCAGATAGGGTGATAAGATGATATAATATGTATTTGTGCCAGTATCTATGCCCTTTTGTGCATAAAAGTGCAGTTCGTAGTCTTTAATGATTAACTCTCTGAAGCATGTTGTGATTTCTATCCTGTAGCAGAATAAAGTACGACAGATGGATTAAAGGAAACCCAGTTTTTAAGCAAAAGGCCTAGGAGTTATGTAAATGTAATACAATTAGATGAATTGCTTTTCAAAGACCATGGGAAATCACTCCGTATACTCCATTCACTTCTTGTTTTCCTACCAGTACTTCAGAAGAAAACTAGAAATATATTTAGAAGGATACATGATTTCCCAGAGGATATAATCACTTTTAATCCCATGAGTATAGATTAACAGAATAAGTCGGCCCATAAGAGCAAATGATTTCTCAGGCTAATCTCATGAGTAGAATGGTTATTGTATTTTATTAGTGATCAAACACTATTCTACTTAGGCTGTAGTAGAAAAGTGGCAAATCTAATGCACTCATTTAATATCAAAGAATCCTATACTTGTAGAGTTTCTCTTTTTTACTATTATGGTTTAATTAAAATAAGTTTCTGGTGAATAAATAAATGTTGCACTGTGCATTTTATGCAGTTTTTGAAAGTACAAATATGTAAATACATCTGTAGGGTTCAGGTGAATGTACAAACCAATCCTTTCAGTTTTGGTACTGCTTCAATTTCATCACTTTCTGCATTGCTCTACAAGCAGATGCTGTATTTGAAAATATATTATCTGTGCATACAAAAATGTACTCTTGAAGATGTTAATGTATTTTTTTTCTGACAGCTTTATTACAGTTTTTAACTAGTTCTGAAAGACAGAGCCTGTGATGTTTAAAAAAGCATCCATCCGTCATCTGTGGTTCCATTTTCAGTTTTGAAATAGTTTCTGTCCTACTACTAAGCCTTAAACTTGAGTCATTACTCACAGTTCACAGTACAGCTATTCTATTGGTATTAGATTGAGATTCTCTGCCACTGCCCATTCATTACACAGTATGGAGATGTGTGCAATGTCCATCGTTTACTTACTACTTACATTGCTCTTTAATTTTGCTCTTTACATCTTCTGTACTATCTGTAAGAATGGAAGCTATTGCCATCCCTAGCTTCTTAACATTTTTTTCCACCTAGAAGTTATCAATTTTGACAGTCAAATGCTGGAGCAACCCATAAATCCATATGGATGTTCCCTAATTTGTCTCAAGGAAAATCAGACATTTTAGTTCTGCAATTGATACGACTGTGTGCACTAACCTGTCTGAGTACACCTGAAACAGCCAAGGAAATGATCTTCCAATACTTTAGCAGTAAAGGTGATCGTTCTAGTGACCAGTATCAGAGAGGTAACTCAAAGAGGAAGAAGTGACGCACAGTCAGAGCAATTATTGATTAATTGGTACAGCTGGATTAAGAACAGGATTCAGGTTACCAGTGTTCTGCTCTCAGATTAAGTTGGTCTGCAGTTAAAAAGATGTCCACCTGGGAATGCCACCTCCTGGCTCTCGTGAAAGATCCCACACAGAGTGTTCCTTTACAGTAGTTTGCAACAGGGACCCAATCTTAAATTACTCTGGTGCTCCAGGCTGATCTCTATTCTGGATAAATATAAGTCTGGATGGTAGATATTCTCATCTCTGTCCCACCCCTAGAGGTATTCAAGGCCAGATTGGATGGGGCCTTGGACAAACTGATCTAGTGCTTGATTTAGTATTTGGTCCATGACAAGCGAGGTGGAACTAGATGATCTTTCAGGCCCATTCCAATCTGGGTCATTCTGTGATTCTATGATTCTGCAATAGGATAGTAGATTTCAGTTCGGAAAACGTTTAGACTAATGGCTTAATGGCTTCTCAGTTTGTTTCTCAATTGTGGAAACCTAAAGCCTTTTATATTGGAATGTTTCCATGTGGATCTCCATGCAGGAGCTGTGTGATTGCATTATGCTTAATCATTTTTTCTAGATTCTGATTGTGCAAATCTTGTCAAAGCAACACCGGGAATTTGAACAGTTTTGTTGAGGGTGATAAAGCAGCAAGTGGGTGTATAAAGCTACTTACCGAATGGGCATCTGAATGGAAGTCTAATGACAAATTTTAATTGCAGAGGTGACTTCATCATGTTCCAGATTAACAAAAGATATCATTTTCTGTACAAAGTGTTGCAGTCCGAAAATAATTATTGACTGGTCTTTACAAATTGGCATAGCTATTCCTGTGTAAACCAGCCAGATAGGCTTTTAATTGCAGGTCTAGGACCTATGTAATTATCTCTGTTGTACATACAAATGCTCCAGCCGAACCTGTACTTTGTGCAGTCCTGTAACATGCCATGAAGGTAAAGAGACATAGGCTCTGTTGGCTTGAAAAAGAGGAGAGTCCTAAATTAAGAAGATTCCTAAATAAACACAGCTTCACAGAGAATGTCCCACCAGCACTTCAATTCATGTACCCATCATAATTCACCATTGTGGAACTCTATGATGACTTCACACAGGAATAGGTGGGAAAGTGCTAGTAAGAAATCCTCAGACTCATTATTTTTCTGCAGGAAGTGTAATAATGCTGCTACAGTTAACATTAAGAAGATGAATTGTATGAGTTTCCTTTTTGTCCCGATATATCACACTTTGAGTAGCAGTGAGGATATTCATGCAAGACTGTAGTTCATCCCATTGCAATCACTGGTAATAAAATGAAGTAAAAAAGCCTACTGCAGTCTTCTCTTACAGGCAGTGTGTGTGAGAAAAGAGCAGTAAGCAGCCAGAAGCAATGCTATCAGCAAACTTGCAGGGGGTAGCCTAGCTGTGAAGATATTCTTCTATGTTTCTGAGGGTGATCATTCAACTAAAATGTTCATTTGTTTATTTTAATGTGGTCTTTTCCATCTGCAGGAAACAGAGCACCCAGACAGGAACAAACTTGCTCTTTATGTAAATGTATATTTTAATAATGTTTGTAATGTAATGTTTTTTCAGTTGATACAGTTCTTTCTCAAACTTCAGGCATACAAACAATCTAAATGAGTCTGTATTTACTGCCTGAAGCTTTAAAAACGTCTGTTAAACAAGTTCAAGTAAACCCTTCAAACCTTAAATCTTTTTATGCCAAATACTAAATCTCATAGGAAAAGGATCCAGAGGCCAAAAGGATGCCATCGGGCAAATTGCACAGAGTCTGTAATTCGGTGTGTCCTTGAATTTTATTGCACAATTTCTGTCTCTTTCCAAAAGGGTGCAAAGAGGAAGATGGGAGGAACACATTGAGAGTAGGGCTGTTATTATGTCTCTGCATCATGCAGAGCCGCTATGCAGAGGAGTTCTGTAGTGGTTGGTTACAGAAATAAAACTTCTGCACTTTATAGCTTTGGGCTTCAGGGAAATACTTCTCCTCTTCCACCCTCCCCTTTAACTTCATATTGTTTTTTGTTCATTATTAAGTCCATGTAGTCAGATTTTGTATAGAATACAGGAGAGCTAGCAAGAAACTCCCCTCACCCATTATCACAGTGCTTAAGGACTTAAGTCTGGGAAAGATTCAACCTCCATGGTGTCTTTAGGATCCAGGTTAACTTTACAGCAAGTTTTTGTAGGGTAGGATGACCAGATATGCCATCTTAGTCTTTTATTTTTGCTGCCTTTTGCAAATTGACAGGCAATTCTCTCCTCTCCTCTCCTCTCCTCTCCTCTCCTCTCCTCTCCTCTCCTCTCCTCTCCTCTCCTCTCCTCTCCTCTCCTCTCCTCTCCTCTCCTCTCCTCTCCTCTCCTCTCCTCTCCTCTCCTCTCCTCTCCTCTCCTCTCCTCTCCTCTCCTCTCCTCTCCTCTCCTCTCCTCTCCTCTCCTTCGCTTCTTCGCTTCATTGCTCTGGTTGTTACCTGTTCCTAGCTACATGGAAAATCCTGGGAGACTGACACCCTGACTTTTGTGCTTGGCTACAAAAAGTTTGCCTCCAGATACAACACCAAAACAAGTTCTTCCTTCTGACTTCCGTGTTCATTATACTCTGGCCAAGGTTACTCCATCCAGACCTGTGAGGCTTTAAAGTGAGAGACAGTGGGAAGAATTCTTGGTATCACCATTCAGAACATAAAGTCTGGTAGGAAATGTGTTGCCTGTACATCTCCCATGTGAGACCTGTATGAGTGTTCCTGCATGGGATGACATGGGGAAGGGACTGTTCCCTTGTTGTGAAGGATTGCACTCAGAGCTGCTTCTCTGGATATGTCTCATTGCCCTGTTTATGCTTCATCAAGGGGGAATAAAAATGTACGCAGTTAGCTGTAGATCCAGTCTAGTCTCACTTTATTGCACCTAAGTACGTTTACTGCAAACACTTCTTAAGGAGTTGTAGTTACAGTATCTGTTGGGTTTTTTTGTTTGTTTGTTTTTAAAAGAAAAGCCTATCTTTTCATATGTTAAACATGGAATAGAGAATATTTTACTGAAATTAAAAACACAGAGTATTTTAGGTTATAGTCATTACTTATACAAAATAAATGATCAAAACTCAGTAACGAACTCACATCTCTCTTTTGAGATTTCTATACACAAAGAAAATGGGTTATCTACAAACACATTATGGTTTTGAAATGTGTTACTGCATTCTAAATACTTGAATTAGAACAATTTGGTTTGAATTGTACTATTATAGAAGACTCCAAATCCTTTTATCAGAGGTTCTTTTTCCCCCCTTTCTTTCTTTTTCTTTTTCATTGTTATTATTAAAGGATTTCAAGCTTTGTTATTTGAATGAGATAAACACTATGGTAACTAGGAATGTTAGCATGTTTTAGAAGTCTGCAGTTTCGAGTGCTTCCCAGAGAGACAAGGTAGTATCTGTATACTAATATTCTCTCCATGCATGAAATATAATAGAAGGGAGATATTTCAGTGAGATTTCTTAAAAACTATTAGGCATAAAAGTCCTGAAGCAGTGGAGATATTGCTTGAGGCACACCTTCAGGATCAAGGTCAGTCCTTATGCCAGAGGATCACACTGTAGAAAAATCTTGCTTTTGCAGAATAGAATATATCATTTCTTAAGTAAATGTTAAATGCTAATAAAGATAAAAATCACTCTCATGATAATTCTACCTATATATATTTAAAAGTTATATTTATTTTTCCAGTTGATGGGTGGTTTAAATGACAATATGTGAAAAGAACACCATATGTTTTTATTTATTCAAGTGAAACATGAAGTCAATATTAAAAAGTTACTGGCTGAAGTTTACTGAGTAAAGATGGCCAAATTTCAAAAATCTTGAAGTCCCCATTTTTAAGTCTGGATACTAATCTGAAGTCTTCTGAACTGTCCAAATATTTCCAATGTGAAAAATGTAGGTGCACATATTGTGAGAATTGGCTGTTTCATTTAAGAATCTGTGTCCCACAAAATTTTGTTATTTCCTTTTTTGAATCACAGCCATGTTCTTCAGGACATATGGCATCTTGAACTTGCTAATGGTCACAGATCTTTCAGAAGGTGTGTAAAAAAGTAAAAAGATCTAAATATGTAAGATACATACACACTGTCATCCTGACTGACATATTATTTCAGTGCACAGAAAAAAATATGCAAATATCTTAAACATAATACAAAAAAAAAAAATTACTTTTTTGAAAGTTTGGGGAGTTAAACTTCACTGAATTTTTATTTTAGCAATGTTTGCTTTTTTTCTTTTTACTCATTTACTAGTTAGGCATATTCAAAATACATTGCATTTTTAACTTTAAAAGTCATTGTCACAAGATATTGAGGTCAAGACCTTTGAATTTATTGAACTGATACTTTTATAAGAACTGTAAATACATATTTAATCTTTTTCAAGTTATTTAAATTTATAAAGACTGTTTGCTTGAGATCATCTATCTGTTTCAAATCAGCTGGTGATATGAAGAAATTCACTGAAACAGTGCAGCATTTTATATACCTTCATGGAATGACAGAAGTCAGGTTCCATACAATAGATCCCATAGGTAGACATCCAGACAGGTCTTGAATATCTCCATTGAAGAAGACTCCATAATCTCTCTGGACAATGTGTTCCTGTTCTCCATCACATTCTCTGTAAAGAAGTTCTTCCACATGTTAGTACCTTCTTCTGGAACATCTCTACCACATGCAGAAACAGACTGATGAACTAAATAGATGACTGGGATTGTTTTGTTGGTTGGTTGGTTGTTTTTTTTACTCTGGTGGAATTTGATTTTCACAAATACAGGTTATGAGAGTTCAGAGTTTGAGTGAACTCTTCAAACCTAGTCCAAGCCATCTTAGCCCTACTCCTATCATCAATATGAGCAGGTTTTTGTTTTGTTTTGTTTTTTGCTTTTTTTCTTTTTTTTTTTAAACAAGTCACAATGTATTTTCATTAAATGAGAAAAAAAAATTGAAGGAAATGCTTCTCTTTTGCTATTTTTTTTCTGATTTTTGCACAGTCGAGGCTTTCTTATATGAGTTTATGACAGGAACTAGTGAATGTTCAGTTAACTAGTAAAGTGTGTAAAGTATCTTACTTTATCACAACAGCTGAATATTTAAAAGTTTATGAAGTATCTTTAGCTTAAAAAATAATTGCTTGTCTCTCCCTTGTTCTGATGATCTCAGTTTTTACTTAGAAAAATAAACCTTACAGCCAAAAAGTTTCACACAACACCTTTGAATACAACACGCAAATACTTTCTTTAGTGTAAAGCTGTACCTAGACTTGTGCACACAGAATTTTTATCTGAACTAGAAACTTATTTTATATACACTCAAAATCATTCTGAGGGAACGATAGTTTCTGTGTCTTGATCTGTGGATGGATCTGCTAGAGCCTCCAATTCTTGAACAAAGTGAAAAAGAAAGGACTCAGATTCATTTATGTATTCTTCTTCATTTATTTGGGTTTTGTTTGCTTGACGGGTTATTATGATCTTTGTTTGCTGTTGTAGGTGTTTGTTTGTTAGTTTGTTTTGACCATGCAGTTTGCACACCTGTGCTGAAAGGCATGACTGAAAGAGGACCACTTGGATAAGCTGCTAAAATGTCTGTATATTAATATTCAAAGTACCATTACATGATTCAGGCTTTCATTTAGTAGAATAAAGCCAATTAATAAAACGTCCCATACAATATTTTCCTACTTAATAAAAACATTTCTGGGTTCATCTTACCTTTTTACTATGATAGTTTTGAAGAAAAATAGCAGCTAGTAAGCTTTTAACAGACAGATTGCAAATTCTTTACTTCTAGAGGTACCTCTACTATTGGCTACCTCTCAGTTTACTCAAGCTTTATTTTCCTCACAATGTTTTCCTAAAACACTACATGCTGTGGACATATTTCTTTCATCTGTAAGAACCAAAAAGTCTTACATAAAAATGGAAAACACAACTAGTTTGAGTTTGTAAGTATGTCAATGGATCTGCAAGCATATGAAATTATTTACTCCACATCACAGCCTAAATATGAGTCAGTAGAAGAATGAGATTCTACTGTTCTTTTCTGCGAGTCTTTGATCAGCATGTGTTTTAACATTTTCATGACTTACGCTATAAATAGCATTTAGGATGAAAAGTATCCAAACATTTCACATTTTCAAGATGCTTGAGGCTTGATTTTACTGCTTACTTAGGATTATACACTACATTGTATTTCTAGTTCTAGATTTTGTCTGCTGTTCTGAGTTCATATGCTAGTAAAAAATTAAATGATAAGAAAAACACTGCTAGTGAATACCACTGATATAATTAATTTAAGTAATCTTCCCAGCTTGGTAGAAGGGCAATAATGCAAGATTGCCTAAACACAGACCATTTTAGATGACTTCTGTCATTCTGCCTGATCACCACCTGCTGTTCCAGAAGCACATAGATCTCCTGTGGCTTCCATGTTATATCTGCCATCCTCTTGTGGGGGTCCAATACATTTCCTAGACTCTGTGTTTAGGCTGAATCACTCCCAGGAATGCTAGAGTAAAGGCACAGGGAATATTTTTCTGCAAACATAGCACATGTTTCTTTGCTATGTTACTTTGAACAATTTCAGAAGCAGAATTCCTCTAACACACACAACAGTTTCATATTGTTGATCTCTTAATCTATTTTTTCCATAATTATCCAAAATCATGTTTACGTTAGTCATTTTAAGAAACGGAAATGTTGGCTTACCTTTCTTTATCACTAGACATAAATGAAAAACCTGATGGCAGTCATTGCACCTATACATTAAAGCACCATCCCATTGTGCTCTTACCCCACCTCCAATTAGACAGAATATTTGGAATATTAGGAGAAAAAAAAAGGAATTGTGAGAAATGGAAATTGTAGAATTGTAGAATAATTATGAGAAGACATATGAATTCTGTTTGGAAGAGAAAAGAATTATATAGGTAGAGTATTCTATGATAATGAAACACTTTCTGCTGGAAAATTTATTACCTGGATATTACACAGTGTCTGCTAAAGCTAGACATTTTTTGAATCAGTAACTTTAGAAAACATGCAAGTTGTGAAAAGACCTAAAGAAAGAACTGTCTAGACTACTAAGACTGCTCTTCAGTAACTCTAGAAATTTGGTACATTATTCCCAAATGAAATGGAGCTATTTTAGTCACCATATTTTAGAAAAATAAATAGGATTATGGAAATTATAGATTTTCTAATCTGACACTTATCACAGGTTAATCAGCATGACATGTGATTAAAAAAAAATTAAGAATAATATAATTGATTGTACTAAACATGGACATAAGTAAAATTGCTTAATATACTACACCATGATAATATCTACTACTAAGGAAAAAAAAAGAAAAAAAAAAAGAGTTTTTTTTTTGCAGAATAGTTGACAAGATACCACATACTCTAATATTCTAATGAAAAAATCAAATGAATATAAAGTCTAAATAATAATCATTAGTTGACAGTATTTCTCACTTTTCAGTAAAATCATGAATTGAGAAGTATTACTGATAAGTTCTTGTCTCTTCCTACTTAATTCCTGTGTTTGTGACCTGAAAATAGTTACTATTGATAAAAGTTCAGAAAAGAGCCTTTTGAATCACTTTTAAAGAAACTAAGCCACAGGAAGTTCTCTAAATGGATAATAATTTTTTAACAGACACTAAGAGTAAATGGTCAGTTTTCATAATACAGGGAAATTAGCTGAGAAGTCTCAAAGGAGTCTATGGTGATCAATTGTCTGAAATGGTATTAATAGGTAGACAATGGTATAATGATTCTAAGGTATTAAGATTAGTAAGGATGATATTGAAAGATCTGTTGTTAAAGTGTAAAATGACAAACCATGGATGTTAACAAATGTGTTTGGGTTTAAAAAAACAAAAAAACAAACAAAAAAAACCTCTAGACAGTTTCATGGAAGAAAAATTCATCAGTAACAGGATAGAATTTAGGCTTGGGAAATCCCTGTGTCATATATTGTTGGTGACTGGGAGAATGCTTTTCTGAAAAATACTGATATTTGATTCCTCTACTTTCCTCTGAGCATGTATGTTTGGCTATTGAGGTTGCTTTACGTTTTTGTGCTAAGCTAGGAGAAAACTCAAATGTAGTATACCAGTTTGCAGCATCTGATGAAATCGTAGGTACAAACACATCTGACAGGATTTTTACTGTAAGAAAACAACTTCTGTCCTTCATGTTACCCCTGCCAAGAAGCTTAAGACTGCTAATAAAGGAGTATTTGGCTAGACGGCTCACCAATCTTGCCTATAGTGGCTATAATCTTCTACAAAAAAGGCAACATCTTGTCCTATCTTGCCAATAAGACAAAAAGTAGTAGATTTAAGTTGCACCAGGAAAGGTTAAGGGTGGAAAAATTTCTTCTCGGAGTAGTGAGCTGTTGAAACGGGCTGACCAGGGAGACAGTGGAGTCATCATCACTGGAAGTGTTTAAGATACAAGTAGATGTGGCACTGAGAAACATGGTTAGTGGGCATAGTAAGGATGAGTTGGAGGTTGGACTAGATGATCTCAGTGGTCTTTTCCAACCTCAGAGATTCTATGATTCTGTGATAACTTGGTAAAATCATGAGCACAAGCATGAGTGAAAACCCACTTATATATGATCAAATGTAAAGTATAAATGGTTTGTTCAAATATAAGCGTAAAGGAATAAGTAGCTAAAATTTCACTGATAACAAAGGAACAGCTTGGAAAAAGCAAGCATCATACAATCGTATGAATGTGACTCTCTGCATTGCTTTTGTAGCCAAAGAGGATTGTTTCCACACTGCAATCCTTTTCATGTGATCCTAAGAGATTGGACAGGTTGACCTAAATGACTTTCAGTAAGCTGACATTTAGAGCAGTGATGTATATTATGGAAGAGAATACAAAGTTTCATTGAAGAAAATTTGAACTCAGTAAGATCTACTAATAAATAAACAGAACTCAGGTAATTTATCATCTCATTTAGATATTCAGTAACAGAGACATTATGAGAACAATATTACCTGTTCATGCTGAGGAGAATCTCAGCCTTTACCTATTTTCTCCAGCCATAGACTATACTACAGATGTGTGCCTGTAAAACTCTGAAAGATGAAAGTAACAAACATTTAAAAAAGAATAAGAATATGTATGTTAGGTACAAAATTTCTAAGCACTCCTAGCTTGCTTGGTAAAATTAAAAAAAAAAAACAACTTATCTAGAACATCTACATTACACTTCAGTGAACTATTTCCATATGAAAAAAGCATTTTCCAACCCCCACATTTCATATATATGTTTGTCGACAAAAAGCAAATTGAAAAGTAATTTTCTCTGATCTCTAACACACATAAATCTGAATTAGTTTCCTTAAACCTTGTGAAAAACTTCCTTCAGGATAAAAGCCATTAGCAGGAAATTTCAACAAGAAAATGAATGCATACTTAAAGCATAAGACACAAATGGCAATGTTTTGTGACACCGAGTCTGCCATATACTTTCAGCATTCAGTTTTGTGCACCAGTTGAGCTGAAAGGGCTAAACAGAAATTAACAGGTTTGAGGTTTTCTTTGGTTTTGCTTTTGTTTTTCTGAAAGATGTCAGGACAATGTTAAAGCGGGAATTCTGGAGACTTGCAACATCTAAATGTTGGACTTTGAAGGCAGGTCTTTCAATGATTAAAACTAGAGAATTCCTCTGAGTTCAACATCAAGACTGAAGTCAAATATCAATAAGAAGAGGTATAAGAAAAACGGAGACTGTATTTGCAACCCCAGTGGTGGTACTAATATATGAAAGAGAAAAATAATTTTTTTTGCCTGGGGCTGGACACAAAAACTGACTGACAATACTTGATTAAAACATATCTGAATAAATTTATATCTTCAAAATGTCTTAAAAAATCGAGTTACTATAATATTTTTTAACTCAGAGTGTTCTGAATAACAGCTGAAACTTACATATTTTTCTGTACACCTTTCCTTTGTCTCTTTTTCCTTTGCTTTTCTCTTTTATTTTTAATGTATTTATACAAAAAAAAAAAAAAAAAAACCCTACTACTTTATGAGAAGACAAATAGCAGAGTTTATTCTACAAGAGTGTGGCATATAGATTTTCTTTGACTTGCTCTTCATCCACAGACACTAAAGTGAAATTAAAGCTGCTGAAGTATGTAACATTAGATTTTACTAATAAAAGACCTTAAGAACCTAGAATATAACTCATACTAAGCTCTTCCATTCTCATAAATTAGCCAGAGGTCGTTTGAAGGCTTACTATTGTGTATTAGCACTGCAGTAATGTTTACTGAGTAATTTTACTGTGAGCATTAGAATTATTGCATGATAAAATGATTAATATATTAATATATAATTAAAAGGCTTTTCTTTGATGATATTCTTTCTTTTAAAGTATTTGAGCACATAGTAAATATATAAAAGTTCTTTTTAGGGGTAAATTTATTCAGTATTTATTTTTTTCCAAGAAGGTATTTGAGATATCCCTTCCTCATGTTGACTAAAGCTACACAGAATCACAGCTAACAAATTATAAATGGTGTTTGGGGGGCAGAGAAAGTTCAGTATGTTATTTAATCAGGTGGAGGCACTAACTGGGCTTCATTAAGCTTTATCAAGCTAGTAACCTTTGCTGTAATTGCTACATAAAAAGAAGTGACAATCAGTGTTACAGTACAGAATAGCGGACATAGCAAACAAGTGGAAAAAGCAAGTGGAGTAAAGGTATGAGAGACAGTTACTGGAAAAGCAAGTGAAGTAAAGGTGTAAGAGACAGTTGCTGCAAGGTTGGCAATTCTTTTTTTTTTCTGTGAATTTCCTCCAGATGTTACACTAGTCATTTCTCTTGGAATTTCAAGTCTGGAAGCATCTAATTTGAGAGATGCAGTTCACCAGTCTTCTTCTGTCATCAAGTCCTCCCTGCCCAAAATAGTACTGTGGAATCTCTTCACTTCCCCGCATATTTCAAGTGGTGTACATCCAGCCTTTTGGTTTTGTCCTCCACAGCAGTGTCAGTATACTCCAAGATGACATTCAACAGAAGCTGGCCAAGAAAAACTGATATTTTTTCAAGGCAGAAGAGAAGCAAAGGACTAACTAAAGAACTCCCCAGGCTCTGCTCTCCTGTTTGGTCAGGAAAAAGACTTAGGCAGGAAATGACTTAACCTCCCCCTGTAGAGATAGTGGTCACGAGCATGTTCTTTTCAAGCATTTTTTACATGAACTGGGTGAGGTCTGACCACAGCCATAAAGAAGTTAGTTAAATGATTATCCTGTTCTCCACCTAAGAAGGCTGAGGGATTCAACGTAATGAACACACTGTGGCAATGCTGCCCAACTTTTTTTGCTGCAATACAATTCTCATATAATTCTATATATCAATTTCTATGCAATTGCTTTATTTTCACCACATTTGTCTCATGTTTGGAGACATTCCACCTGGTGAGATTCTACAAACTCCTGCTTTTTACAACTATAAACCCTTCTGCCCTTACAGGGAGTAGAGCAAACATAGATTATAAAACCCCATTTCCTATTTAAATGATCTATTTCCAACAGTCTCTTAGCAATTTGCTATTTTGACCTTTGTACACATTTTCACAGTCAGAAGATAGGAGGAACCAACCTGAGACAGGTGTAGGGAAACCGAGTTATAAAGAATTATGTGCAGCAGGCTGACAGATTTAACTGCTAATTCCCAGACTTTTTTTTTTTTTTAATTGGATATACCGTGTTGATTATTTAATGGCAGCTGGTTTCCACTTATAATGGAAGCTAGAGATCTGGCCCTTAATCCTTTTTTTTTGAAAAGTGTTTTGCATATAAATAAATGTACCTGGCATTATCACAAGTCTCCAGACCATATTTTGGTATCATAGGGCAATAAGGCTATGTAAAAGAAAGCATAGAGTGAATGGAGATTTTTTCAGAAGGGGAGCAAAACAAAGGATGGAGTGCAGCCCAAATTTGGTACCATGATGGCAAGAGAACCCACTGCAAGGGGCTATATGAATGAAACAGATGGGTTTAGGGCCCTCAGTCACCTGTGTAAATTCATTACTGCAAGTTGTACTCCAAGAACTAATGGCTGGTAACTGAAGAAACAAACCACAGCTTTACTTGTGCAAATGACATCCAGAGAACCACTTACACACACATGAGGCTCATAACAAGCTTACTTGCAGATCTAGATCTATTCCAGGTTAAAAACATATGTTAATATATTATTCCTCGTAAGTGATTTAGCTGCCTTGGAGAAATGGGACCTGAAGGGCTGGGCAGAGGAGAGAGAGGGGAGTTCCCTTGCTGGAAAATATGCCCCTTTCCAACTATGCACTTGAGATGGTGGAAGGGCAACATCAACTTATGCATACTATGCTTCAGGCATCTGCTGAGGTTGCCAGCACTGTTTTTTTTCAGATCTGTTTCCAGTACCCCAGGTAGTACTTTAAGAGTCAAAAGAATACTTCATTCAGTTGCCACAGACAGCCATACACAGCAGTTTTTGCAGCCAAAAAATTTTAAGAAAGATAGCTTTGCCAAATTAAATTTGCAGAAGCTATGCCATCAGTAGAAAGCAATACCTTGTATAGATATGACATGGTATGAATTCCATCAAGCATAACACGGTCAGTTGCAAGCATGGCAAAGAGGTAGTTAACAGTTCTGAACCTACAGTCTTCTTTCCCTTTTCTCTGGGAGCCTGTGGTGCCAAAGGCTGGTGCACATTGTGGAAATAGGACATCTTCATGCATAGGAACAGTTTGCCCCCCCCAGAAAAAAGCAAATTGGGTAGGAGCAAAAAAAGAAAATATTCAAATCTCTCAGCCTCTTTCCCCAGCTCTTTATTTAATTCTGCCCTTTCCTTCTTTCCTTCCCACTCAGAAGGGTTCCCACCCTTGTTCTGATCCTGCCATTCTCCTTATGGGAAACAAAATTAAGTTTGCTCTACAAAACACTGAGAATCCCTGAGCCAGATTTAGCTAATGAAAAGTTTTCCTTCTTGCTTCCCATTAACTAAGCTCTACTAACTGTGTTAATGTCCTTGCTATTTAGACTTGGAATACTGCAGTGCCTTTTTGCCACCCTACATCCTGCCTTGAAGCTCATGTTGCTGTGTAGTCAAGGGTTGATTCCATTGTCACTACAGGTCTTAAGAAAATGTTACTGGCAGGTAGACTATGGTCCATGGAATATGGCCTCCTCTTACTCAGTTCTTCTGGAAGCAGAAGTTTCCATGAATATATGCAACATCCTATGCAAAGCTTGAGTATTACAAGGCTCATATTTTAATCAAAGCAGATGTTTTATTACCACTGTGCATTCAGTTGTCCTTTATCCAAAACATGACTGAAAGAGGTAAAACACTTGGGACAAGAAGAAGGTATGTAGAGAAATGGAATACACTTTTCCTTTGCCACATTTAATATACAAGTGAAATAACTGCACTGGATTGGCATTCACAAACTCTCATTCAATACACACATTGAATAATCAGGTGGCTTTTGGATAACACAGGCCAAATAATCTGCCCAGCTTGGTTATCACATTTCCTGGCAAAGACATTCTGGCTGTCACAAATTATGGTATATTATTGTCTATTATTGTCTGCCTTTTCAGGGATGAAAACCTTCCTCCTAGACAAGACATAACATATGATATGATAAACTGTGCACTTATGGAACTTTACAACCCCTTGCTATTAATAAGTGGGGTGGGCAGCATCCCTTATATCAGAACATTCAGTTTTGAAATACAAAGTAACCACAACACATGATCTGTCAGAAACTATCATAATGATAAACAATGGGGTGAGGTCCAAAATAAATAAATAAACACTGCCAAAGAAATTATTTGCATATTTTTCTCTCTCCCCAACCAGTGCTTGAAAAATATCCTCATTCAATGTGCTTGCTCATCCACGCAGCTGCCAGCTGTGCCTGCTTCCTTCAGCAATAGTCACATGTTACATGGCTTGTAATACTGAGTCCATATTGCTGCAGAAAACTAAGGTATGAAACACAATTCTCTCTGGACCTTTAGAATTCATGTGGAATTATGATTTCAGCACTGCAGCTAAAATTTGACATTCGGCTGAGGACTGTTCCATGCAGGAAACCAAGACAGACAGAGTACATGCAAAAATGTCCAGACATTAAGAGACATCTCCAGCAACCCTCATGTAATTAACATAAATCTGGGCTGCCAAAAGTACTAACAGCAGTTGAAGCTGCTTTGAAATCCCAAATGCATGACTTCTAAATTTAGAGCTCTGTTCTTAGTATATTCTGTTATGCACATGTTTAGATTTCTGTTGATTGTTTGCAGAAGAATAGGAATGTAAAGGTTACTTGTTTAGAGCTAAATTATGGCCTACAACTGCAGCTCAGTACTAGGGATGAAGAACAGCCATACTGCCAATGCAGGAATTTAGAGTGGCATCATGATTCAAAAGGCTCAGCACTGAGGCAGCTGTTCTGCTCTTAGAGAGGGTGAGGCTGGCAACAGCAGTGTTAGCTAGCATACGCAATCCATTCTCTCCCCTATGCCCTGCCTTTTGCAGATGCTAAAAGAAGTGGTAGGTCTGCACAGCTGTTACAGTGAGTTTGAGATTCTGAATATAGCTATGCCCTGTGTGGATGGCACAAATATGGGAAGTAAGATCAGAGCATAATTGTGGGGTAACTGTGGAATTTTGCAGCGAGCACTTAATATAAAGACAGATCTCAAATGTGGAAGAAGAAGGTAAGGACTAACATGTTTTATTTTTTATTTGGAAAGATCACTCCTCCAGTGACCATGCTCGGTAAATGTGCCAATATATTGCATCCCCCCTGACACATAAGAGGCAGCTACAACTGTGACTGCAAGTCATTTGTTTTTTGTCACCTAGTTATATATAAGATCTGAATTTTTAATTGCACATTTTAATGTCTGAGACGTTTTTCCCATGGGCTTTTAAGGCACACCTGTGCCATCACATAGCTGACACAAGTAGCTCATATCCTACTACTGCCATTTTGTTTGTTTGTTTGTTTGTTTGTTGTTTTCTTTCCTATGTGCAAAGAGATCAACCAAACATCATATTTTCCATTTACATACTGAAATCTAAATCTTTATGATTTCTTGTTTCTAAATTTACCTGCAACTTCATGAAGCAAAAGCTACTTTTATGTGTGCATTGCTTCTTGTAATGATGAGGCTGCTTTGCTTTGTGATTGTATGTGCTTTTATGTCATTAGACATCCTGAGATGAACTTTTCTTTTCTTTTCTTTTCTTTTCTTTTCTTTTCTTTTCTTTTCTTTTCTTTTCTTTTCTTTTCTCTTCTCTTCTCTTCTCTTCTCTTCTCTTCTCTTCTCTTCTCTTCTCTTTTCTTTTCTTTTCTTTTCTTTTCTTTTCTTTTCTTTTCTTTTCTTTTCTTTTCTTTTCTTTTCTTTTCTTTTCTTTTCTTTTCTTTTCTTTTTTCCTTTCCTTTCCTTCCTTTCCTTTCCTTTCCTTTCCTTTCCTTTCCTTTCCTTTCCTTTCCTTTCCTTTCCTTTCCTTTCCTTTCCTTTCCTTTCCTTTCCTTTCCTTTCCTTTCCTTTCCTTTCCTTTCCTTTCCTTTCCTTTCCTTTCCTTTCCTTTCCTTTCCTTTCCTTTCCTGTCCTGTCCTGTCCTGTCCTTTCTTCTCTTTCCTGTCCTATCCTTTCCCTCCTCTTTCCTTTCTTATTCCCATGTAGTTTTGTTAACTCAGAAAAAATATTTTTTGGTGCCTAATATTACAAAATTTCTCCCTTTTCTTTTCTCCTTTGGTATAATTCTGTACAACTTCTCTGCCTTTCTTAGCACGCTGTTATTTATTTTTTTTTTCTTTTTAATTTTAAATCTTTTTATACTAATATCTGTTCCCTTTATTTGTAAATTATTTTTGTGGTAATCTGAAGGAGCAAGAGCATGTGCCAAATGGAGTAAACAGATATGGAAAGAGGCAAATTGCATGATTCTAATGGATATTATCTCAGTAGTAGAGAGAATAATCTCTAGGTAAAGTATTAGGTTGCTGTTAATGTAACCATGAAGACAGAGGGTGGTAACAGGATAATCCTAGTAGATATACTCAAGTGTTTAAACCAGTTTTATGGTATCCTCCACATGATAATATAAGCAAAAAGAGAGCAGATAAGGAACACATTTTTAACCATTTTTATATTAGCGAGAGGATCCTAGATAATAAAAATAACAGCTGGAGATGTTCTTGCCTGAGAAGGAATATTCTGCATTTGGTGTTGGAAATATGATAACATGGTTTTTATTACTAAAATAGCCTTTCATATTTCTGCTTCTTCCAAAAGAATAAATAGTGGAGGAAATAAATTAAAAAAAAAAAAAAAAAAGAAGAAGGTCTTCACATCAAAGATGTTGTTAGTTGTTTCTGATAGCTCGGAATAGAAGGCAAATGTTGTGAATGAAATGTTTACATAGCAAAAAGTAAAAGATTGAAAAAAATATCTGCTGGTCTGTTTGTAGAATCCACAATAGAAAACCTACTCACAGTAGATAACAGCCTGTATTGCCCTTTAACATCTGCCCATAATGTGTAACAACACTAAAAATTTTAATAGGAGTGACTTCATCCTGGAAGATGCTTGCTCATCATCTCATACATCACAACATTTTCCAGAATTTCTAAAAATAATAATTGGCAGTTTCTCTATGCGGACACTCTGAACTCAAACAAGATAACTCAGTTTTTGATCTTATTTAAATGAACTAAGAGTTAATTGCTACCATAAAGCAAGTGGTTTCCTAGCTTTAGATATCATGATCTAATTGCATTTACCATGTGCAAATAGAATATATCATCAAACTGTATATATACATACAAATGAACTTTTGTAGGCTAATTTTTGTGATATTTTACCTATGCCAAATATATCATATATTTGATGTGGTATGTATTAGCAAAAAAATTGAATGGAAACCATTAAAAATAAAATCCTGGATACCCACAAGTACGGTTCACAACTAAACCAAATTGTACTGAACTGATCATCCTAGTTAAAATACTGATCATCGTAGTTAAAAGGAGATTGAATACAAAATGCAAAATAAAACATTAAAACAAAATCTAAGTAAATAACAAAGTATTGTAAGCTACAAGCTGAATTTTATTCAGCTGGATGAGTAGACTGTATGTCCAAAAACTTGTCTGCTTCTTCCAGTCACATCTGTTGATTTAGTAAAAAGCATCCCTTCTCCCTGCTGAATTTGCACTAAATATGTCCTCAAATAGCCATGCCCACAATGAAATATAATAATAAAAAGGAATTTAAACATGGAATAATAGAATAAACCAGAGATTATGTTTATATATTCTGGATTTCAAACCACAGATAGATGCGCATGTTCAATAGATATTTTGGGGTTGTCGTTTTAACATAACGCTGTGCCAAGCACATTCAGCAACATGTCAGGGAGTGACAGATTATCACCATCAAAAGATGGCACGCAAGGAAACATATGCTAAAATGGCATAGATTTAAATTGGCTTAACTTATGAAAATATTTACATGAAAAAGCTGTATAAAAATTAATTACAGCATTTTGAACAATCACTTCTACATTTTTATTATTCAGGAAACATGAAGGAAATTCAAAGATATTGAAAAATTTTCTGTACCTACAAATTCTGATATTTAAAACACAGAAGTTTCTTCCAACTTGATTTAACTTAAACATTTTTTTTCTATATATAGATAAGCTTGGATGAAAGAATTGCCACCAAAGAACCATTTTTTGTCAAGATAAAATCTTTACCACATATTACCATAATAAACTCAGATTTCTTCAGAGTACAAGACACTTCAAAATTAACAGAGACTATATCGGTCAGGTTGAAACTATCTCACTAAAACATCTCAGAATAGGTGGTCCTGTTTCTAAGAAAGTCTTCTACTATTGACTTTTATCCATATTATTTTACATATGCTCCAATCATCTAAAAATAAATCAAAATCTATGTTATTAAGTTTTGCATATAAAACAGGTTAGTGGGATAGATAAATGAAGAGGATCATCAAGAATGATACAAATAGTCTTAAAATTCCATATCCGTTTGAAATTAACTTAATACAATATATATATATATTTGGAAATAATTAATGAAAATGAGTCCTGCTTTAGCAGACCATGGCAAAACTATTTGTTCAGAGATATTGGGTGAAAAAAAAAAAAAGGACTTGTGATTCACAGAAGCCTAACACAAGGAAAAAGCAAAAGAGAGAGGTGATTTTGCTTCCACATGCTGCCTCAGCTTTAACACATCTCTAAGTTAAGACCTTTCTCTATCTCTACCCTGTAGTCCACAGACTGAGGCAGTCTACTCCAGAGATAGGTCAGCAGAAGAAGACCAACTCCACCAGTGTGGTTTGTCTCACCAAGCAGTGATTTAACAAGGTTCTGCTTTCCTTAGTAACAACAGTGCAGGGACCATTAGAGAGGAGATCTCTAGCCAGGAATGTCATAGTCTTGGTCTCTCCTATAACATTCAGTTTAGCATGCCTGAAAGCTGAAACGTGAATCTAAATAGTTTGCTTGAGAGAGCGAGTTGAATGGAGGTACCTGAGACACTTCTGGCAGTGACAGTTGAGACAGTGGAAGCAGAACAGCTGCAGCTGAGAGCTGCTGTGCCTGGACTACATTAGCTGTACCGCTTTCAGCACTGCTCCCAGCTTAATGCAGCTTTATTGCTTCCTGTATATGAGCTAATTTGTTCAGAGGTAGCACGAGTATCTCCGTATGGCACTGCACCGTGTCATGTGTATATACCTTTTACAGCCTGCAATGCACAGGATGTCAGACAAAGATGATCTAATAATCCTCTCTGGCCTTAAACCACATGAAACCATCATCAGTCAGTTCCATTAATCTTCCATGAAGGAAAATAAGAAACCTGAACATAGCAAGACAGTGAGATATAGCAGTAAAAATGTTGAAAATGTTTCTCAAATTCACTCGTTTCTCTCTCTAATTCTGCCATAAATTACTGGCCCAAGTCATGCACTGCCCATGGAGTCAGCAAGGCATTCTCAGACTTCATCTCGCTGCTGCAGGGGCCACAGACTTGGCCTTGTAATCCAGGCTGTAGAAATTAGCATAAATTTGTTGGAAGATGAAGAATCACAGAATCACAGAATCACAGAATCACAGAATCACAGAATGGCCAGGGTTGGAAGGGACCTCAAGGATCATGAATCTCCAACCCCCCTACCACAGGCAGGGCCACCAACCTCCTCATTTAATGCTAGACCAGGCTGCCCAGGGCCCCATCCAATCTGGCCTTGAACACTTGCAGGGACGAGGCATCCACAACCTCCCTGGGCAGGCTGTTCCAGTACCTCACCACTCTCTCTGTAAAGAATTTCCCCCTGACATCCAACCTAAATCTCCGCTCCCTCAACTTAAAACCATTTCCCCTCGTCTTGCAGTTATCTACCCTTTCAAAGAGTTGATTCCCCTCTCCTCTGTAGGCTCCCTTTAGGTATTGAAATGCTGCGATAAGGTCACCCCCCAGCCTTCTTTTCTCCAGGCTGAATAAGCCCAGCTCTCTCAGCCTGTCTTCATAGAGGAGGTGCTCCAGTCCCCTGGAGAAGAAGAAGAGACAGTTGCACACTAGTATGCTCATCAAAGCCTCCCTCGCACTAGCCCAAGAATTTTCAGCCTGCCTTATTTTTAGGACCACAGTGCTCAGTACCAGAGGCCATCCTGTTTTGCTGTTTTCAAGAGCGTGAGCAAGAAACAAACAGCCTTGGATTTACTCCTTCTGTTTTCATGCGTCTCGTGTAAAGTACACTAAGTAAGTTGCAATCTGGAAATGGGCAAAAGCTTTGAATCAAAAAATCTGATGGATCTTGGCCAGTTAGTGCAGAAGTTACCAGAACACAGTCTCATTGCTCCACACACAGAGAACAAACAGCTGGAGGGCCTAGGCATCCACGTGATGGGGTTTCTGAGAGAATCAAGCCTGGGAGATGTGCTGATTTTCTCTTCTGGCATGGGAGTAGGTTTATTTTGGACAGCATCTGGTTTATTTTTTTGTTCTCTGTTGTATGTCGTGTTCCTTTAAAAAGGGAGTGACAAGGTCAGATAGACCCCCTGGAGGGAGAAGAGATTCCTCCTTTCCCTGGAGAGCAGATGAGCATGCTTGGGGACTGGGTGGGAGGAGGAAGAGGATAGGAGGAGCTCCCAGGCTTTGGGGTGTAGTGAGAGAACGGGAGCCCCAGAGAGAAGATGGGAGCCTGCTGTTCATAGAGAGACTAATGAAAGGGGCAGGGAACATCTGCACACTCTCGGTGACAGGAAGAGGTCTTCCAAGGGATCAGAGGATTGCAGGGAGTTTGCTGCAATACAGAAAGTCACAGAGTGGGCTGAAACCAAACCTGGAGGAAAGCAGCCACCTCACACAACACAGAGGGGTGAAGCTGTTCATAAACTTTTCCTACATTTTTCCTTGCAGAGAGAAAATGTTTCTCTATTTATAAAGTTTAATGTTCTCGTTTCTATTCCGTACAAACTGTCTTTGAGTTCAAAAGATCCTTTGGTCTCTTCAGGAAGCTCATAGGAAGGAAAATATCTAGATCCTCATCAAAGCCGTGGCTGTCCTCTCATGAGGTGAAGAGCCAGAAGTGACCCTCCGTTTCACTCATCGGGACTACACATACGTGAATAATAGAAATACTATGAAGCAGTTAATTAAATTTCACCCATAGCATGGAATTGCCTCAAAAAGGGGATGAAAAAATGAGAAAAACATGTTAGTTAGCATATCCTTAATAATTCTTCATTTAGGTTGAACAGAGCAAAGAAACGGATTTTGGTTCATCAGTAGTTCAAAAAAATATAAAGGGTTTGTTTTGGATCAAATTGACAATTATTTTCTTTTTCAGAGTTTCATGAAACATTGCAAAAATGATGCAACCCAAAATACTTAATGTGGGTTCAAACTTTTCAAAAGTGTTTTTCTCAAAAACACTGAAGGAAATTTCAAAATGGGAGGTCATTTCAAATGAAATAATTGAAGTGCTTCACTTGCTTACCAAATTGTCAGGACAATTTGATTTTTGATTCTTTCAGAATTTTACAAGGTTTTTCCAAAGTGAAGCACTCAGCAAGACAGACATGATTTTGTAAATTGTTTTGGTATCTATCTGCCTCCATTTCCAAAAAAAAAAAAAGTCAAAAGATTTCATTCAGCTTTGCAGACAAGCAAACACTAAGAGTTAAGAAGTATGTGAGCACTGAACTTTTTTCTGGCCATGCAGACCAGAAGTGCCCCTGAAGAGTTAGTTAAGTCATTACCAGAATAGCCTATCAGAAACTCAGATCTGTAAAGAACAAAAATTAAAAACAGATATATCGTGAATGTTTTTGTTGCTCTTTATTATTTTCCATTTTCTTCCACATTCTTTCTCTCCTCCTTTTGCCCAGTCCTTCCTTGATGCCTGCGTACCAGACGTTCCAGGACAAAATGTCTTGTGATTTCTACACAAATACCTCCCCCAGAAAAATGAGTGGTTAAATCCTCTGCCTGCATAAATTGGCTCCATACTCATACACTGTGTTGTGCTACCTGGGAATCTCATCTGATGGCTTCAGATGCAGTGACTTCAAAACCTTGTTTTATAAAAAGAATCAACGTACAGGGGCATTTTTTATTCCATAGATTTTTGTAGGCATGCCAGAGGTTTCCTATTTGGATTTCAGAGACAAAACCAAGTGCCAGCATCGCTGATGGATTTCAATTGTTTAAGAAATGAAACAATTTTTAGGACAAGGTGAAGGACACGCAATACTCCACTGGCAGGCTAAGAATTCACTTGAATAAGATCTGAGACATAAAGCAGAAGTGAAAAACTTGTGGCCTTTAGGACAAGCTGAGCCTACAGAGTATTTTCACACAATCCCAGACCTCCCAGAAATCTACAAGCACATCAAACTGTGTTGGGGGAAGAGTGCCTTGAGCTAATGCTGACCTGAAGAGCTAAGCCATATGGCCTGCTGCTGTGCCATACAGATGCCCCATTTCCAAATGTAAGCTGAGTTTACTACTTTCAATATCACACCTCAAGAACAAAGTTACATTGCTTTTGAATCCACGCAGGCTCCCAAAGCAGCACATGGGCAAGTTTCTAGGTCACAGGAAAAAGTACTGTGTAAATGTGTAAATATAGTTCAGGTCTGTGCCATCCCTGTTTACTAATGCTGGATGAATGTGGACCACAGCAGGTGCCAGGATATTGGAAAATAAACCAGGTAAAATCAGTTTGATGTCCCAGAGATAAAAAGCATTTGTTTTGCTCTAAATTGACTGAGTCCTCTAGTGTTGATGAATTCATATGGGGGATTTATGTTGCTTTCAGTACTTCTTTTATCGACATATCTTCCTTCCATTAAATCAATTTTATCTTTTTTTTTTTTTTTAATCTGCAAAACAAAATTAACTGCAAAGCTCACTCACTACCTTTTCCTTCTTTCCTTCTTTCCTTTTTTCCTTTTTTTCTTTCCTCTCTCTCTGCATCATTTTCCTTCTTTCTGTCTCTCCTTTTCACTCTCAGTTTAATTCTTTGAAGTCTTTTTAACATTATAGGAATACCAAATTTGGTCTTTGCCATTTAATGTTTTTCCTGGAGCAGCTCTGGGAAGTCTTGTGTTCTGGGTGTTCTGGCACTGTTGTATAAAGAATGAGAATCTTGAACAAAGACTTTCTTTGCCCAAAATTGTAATTAGTTGCTGAAGCTGCTAACAAAAGCAGAGACAGATGAACAAAATGATTCTAGACATTAAAAAGCTTGTATGATGACAGATTGAAGAGATAGGGACTCTTTAGGGGGGGAAGGAGGAAAAAAACAAAAAAAAAAAACTAGGTCATTTTTGTTCAGAAGAACAGTCTTATTAAATCAGTAAAATTAGATAAAAATAGTATTAGCATAATTACTGTATAACTGTGTAATTAAGCATTGTACCTTTGCATTTTACCTTTATATTAAATATTTTGCTCTGTTGGCTAAGGTACTCTCACAAAAGTGAAGTTGTCTTTAAAGATGATTTTGTATTTCTTAGTTCTTGCAACACTGAGGACTGCAAGACCCTATGAGTGTGTGGAGCTTTTGATAAGAAAACCCATGTCTAACTCATGAGATTTACAGGGGTAATTTTGTCATCTGTTGCAAAAGTCCAAATAAATTATGTCTTCCAATCTTCTTGTATTCACTCTTTTGTTATCACACCCAAACAATTAAAAGAATGTGAATAGCTTACAGAGGCACAGATTTCTTCTACAGAAGCCAGGGTGATCTGTCTCCATCGTATTATTTTCAGCTGGGTATTTTATAATTCTGTTTTTAATTAGCATTTCAACCAACTTTCTTGGTACTAAAGTAAGAATTCTCAGCCCTGAATTTCCCAGAATAACCTTTACAGTAAAATAATATTTGCAAGAGCTGTTTGCTGAGACAGCATCTACTTAATTCTGATTTCTTCTACTTGCTTTTCAAACACTTTTGAGTAATTCTATTTTTCAGTTTTTGTTTCAAAAAGCCGCTATGCTATTTGTCTGTGTGTGTGTGTGTGTGTGTTATTCCTCTTTTCCCAGAGCTTAGATAGTACCTACTCCCTTGTAGCACTATATTTACTGTAAAACGGAAGAAACTCTCCTATGGAGAGGCCATAGACAGAAAGGAGTTGCATATGGAGTAAAAGAGGATCAAAAGAAAGGCTGAGAGAGAGCTCAGCAGTCAGGTCACAGGGCAGAAAGGTAACAATACAGTAGAGAGATGGCTTGTATTTTCAATAGGTGACAGAACCAATTTCAGTACTTCTTTGTGGTTCACATCTACTTGTCATGGACACGTAGGACTCTCTGTGCCTCAGCAGTGTGTCTGAGTACAGCATGCTGTATAACTCAAACAGGACCTCAAATGAACAAAAAAATTAGTAGACTCTGCCCAAGGTTCAGAAAAAAAAAAAAAAAGAAGGAAAAAAAAAAAATACCAGTTCCAGTACGAACAAAATCAGGAGATCCAATTTTTATAGGCTTTGAGTCTCGTTGCTATTTAAAGTTTCTAGGTCTAGGAATCAAATTTTCAATCAGCGCATTAGATACTCAAACATTTCAGATATTTTCTTTTATCAAATACTGATTTGGGCCAGGATCAGAACCTGATCATCGAGGCCACTGAGGTATGATCTGCTCAATATATCACTATCTTTGAAAATATCATTTAGGTCTGGAAATTGTGTTGAAGCAATGTCAAAAATTTCTTGCTTTCTAGAAGTAAGGCCAAGATGCTGGCGCAACTTCTTCAGACAGATCTCTACCATGGAAAATTTACATGTTGTTCTTAATCTTTCTTGATCTTTAACCCAAAAATTAATGTGATCGTATTTTATGTACATTTTGTAGAGGAAAACAGTGTATGCTCTATGGTTTTAAACTATTTCATACAGACACATCTTATTTGATAGATCTTCTTTATATTATTCTACTGAAATCTTGAGTTATCTATTATATAGAATAACGTGTACAAAAAGAAAAAAGATTTTTCTCCAAGAAGAAAGGCAATAAAAATACAATGTTTAAAAACACAGAATTGTCATATCTAATAGCCAAAGTAGCAACCTTCTCTTGGTTTGGAATCCAACTTTTCGTCCCATAGATGAATTTTCTCTCGTGTTGGTGCTGACATTCAGGCATGTTTTAAGAATCAGGAGAGATCAAATGCTCAACGCCAGACAAAGAAAGTACTCTAAACAGCAAAATTCAGTGAGCTTTGCTGAAAACATAAATAATGACATTCTGCAAATGAATTAAAATGAAATACAAATGCTGCAAGAAGGAAATAATCTATGATACATTTCTAATAATTGTGGAGAGAAGAGTCTTAACTGGTGATGCTTTCTTCTGCTTTAAGATATGAAGAGAAAAATATAGTTCACAAAGAGGCCATTCTTGCCCAGCTGCAGATACTGCGGTTCAAGGATCCCATTTTGCTTGTTAAAGCAGGGAGGAACATCTCAGAATTTCCTTTATTACCTATTCACTGATATAAAACTTAATTATTACAAGACAAGTGAATGTCTCTAATTTGCTCCGTCTCATGGCTCATTCAGTCTATAGCTTCACCTCACATGTATGCTCTGTGGTTACCCACACAAGATTAATCCTGCTGTGCTGTGCTCTCAGACCTACCTCTCAGATGGAAAAGTTGATTGCTTCCACAGCCTTTCACCTATTCATATCTTTTTTATTCATCTGCACTTGACATCTTTTTTATGACTTAAATTATGCTGAAAGTCTAAACTTTTAAAACATAATTTGTATTCCTGAAGTTAATAGCAGGTTTGTAAAAGCATGTAAATACGGCTACCTCTTCACTAGGATTCATATATACCTATTCTACTCATTTTGTGGATTTGTAGCAGTCCTTTGTTGTTGCCCATTTGTGCAACACTTGGTGTTAACAGGATTTGACCTCCTATAAATTGTACAAGTCATCATGAAAAGTGGTGAAATAATTATTTTTTCTACTTTTTTTCTTAATTTCATTGAGTTTTCCTTTGAACAATGTTGTTAACATGAATATTAAGGCATAATCAGGGCCCTCATGCTCCATTGTGAAAACACCAAGTGTTGACTTCAAAAAAATGTGTCTGGTAGACTATCTGACCATCTGAAGTGGAAGAGGAAGGAAGAAAAAAATAAAAGAATAGCTCCAGGAAAAAATCACAGATTTGTTTTCATTTCTTTAAGCAAACTCTGTTAAAGAAATGTCAATTAAGAAAGTTGAAACAGACAATTCTATTGATGAAATAAAAACATAATAAAAAATTAAACAAACACACATATTCAGTGTACTGTTTCATGTTTCAATTACCTATTTGAATAATAGGTATATATTGCCCAGCTGCAGACACTGCGGTTCAAGGATCCCATTTTGCTTGTTAAAGCAGGGAGGATATATATATACCTACATTCATTGTCTAGGTATATATATATAGTATATATATATAGGTATATATATATATATAATTACCTATTTATATTATTATATTATTTATAATATTATAGGTAATATATATATTATATATATATAGGTATATATATAAAGTATGTTTTAAAACATACTTAAAGGGAAAGGATTCCTTTATAATCCATATTTTTGACAAAGGTTAGAATTAATGCTTCATCCTTTGATGGATAATTTTTAATCAAGTTTATGGAAATATTGTTAATGAATAATGTTTACAAATCTGATAAGATTCTCAAATGCAATTGAAATACAATAGATGTTTAGAAATTAATTATCTGTCCTTAAAAAGAATGCGTATTTTTACTGACCTGAAGCTGCACATAGCATGTTAACTTTGTCTATGCTAAACCAAAAGCCTGTCATACAATCTTACAAGAGTGGTGATGAGCCGTTTCTTAAACTGATATATTTACAGAACACAGTTTTGCTAGTTTACAGTGAAATCCTACTAAAAGTATTGTGAAGATCTATCTGATGTGTTTGACTGTTAATCTGAAATTCAATTGATGTTCATATTGTTTTGTTGGTGAGATTATTCCCTTCTGAATGTCATAAAGGCAAGTCCACCATAGCCAAGTCACAGTGTGCACTCAGACCTCTACCTTCTTGCTCAGCTAAGTGAAGCTGAGGGAACAGTAGCAGGAGAGGAGAAGACTGAGAAGTAGAAAGGAACTTTTATATCAGTGTTGAGTCTTCAACAACATTAAAACATTGAAAAGACTAGAAAACTAAAAAATTGGTGATCCCTGGACAAAATTATCTGAGACAAAGTATCATGGTGAAGGCTGTTGGTTTATTGGTTGTTTTTTCTTCCCACTCCCATAACTTCTTTTATGTATGAGGTCTCTGACAAATAGGTCCCAGATGAAACAGCTGAGTGGTGTATTTGCATGAGAAATAAAATTAAAACATTGTGTACCTCTGGTGTTTGAGGTAATGACATCACACGCTTCTCAAAAATAGTTTAAAAATCTGTGTTCAAAAGTGCAGAGGAATTGTAACCTTCTAGATCTTCACTAATTAGTGATTGGGGAACATCCAAGAAAAGAAAAAAAAAAAAAAAATCATTTTACTAGTTTCCTTGTAGAGGTGCACTGAAAGGTCATGTGTTTAAAGGTTGAGTTGCATAAAGCAGAATTCATTGTCTCCTGATAAGAAGATAAGAATGAAGAGATTTGTTCTTTTAAAGTCCTGGCACCTATACTTCAATGTAAAATATAACATATTCCTGAAAATTGAAGGAAAAAACTGTTGATGAACTTGAATTAGTATTAATTTAACAGATCATTCAGAGAGCCACTGTCAAGTAGTTTTTTTCCCAGATATCTTACTAGCAAAGCAAGACAAGCTCTCCAAACTCTTCATAGAGTGAAGTCAGCCTATACACCACATTTTAGCTATGACAGGATCCCACTGTAATGCTGAGCACAGCCAAACACACAACAAAGTCCACAGTTCGTGTCATTCTGAAAACTATGTTGATATCAGAAGGAATCAAAGCACAACTCTTCAACCAGCTTTTGTTCTGTGGTTCTACTGACTGAAATGAGTCAGCTGTGTGAGGAGAAACGTGCATGTGGTTAGACTTCTCAAGGGCAGGTTGGCCACCAGCCTTTTCCAGAAGAAAGTGTCTTAAAACTTGAACAGTTACAGGTTAAGGGCCAGATGGTCTGGCTGCACTTCCTCTATGTGACTTGAAGGAAGGTTGTAAAGAAGATAAAACTGACAGTCTACTTTAGCATTGCTGTAAAGTGGGGAAAAGCAGTGAGATCATATCAAGAACATTAGATTGCAATTTTTTAAGAAGGTGGAAATGTGTTTTATTTCCATAATTATATTCAAATGTAACATAATTTTTTACCATTTTTATATATGATGAGTTACTGTTATAAAAAGTCTTCCTTCTCCTCCTCCCCCTACCCCCCTCAAAAAAAAAAAAAAAAAAAAAGAAAAATCAAAAATTCTAACTTGCAGTGAAGCCTGAAGATAAAGGATAGCTTTATTGCTATTCCCTAACTAGATGCAAGGAACAACAGAAGTTTGACAGTGATTTAGAGGAAACCTTAATGAAACTAAAACCTCCAAACACCCTTGACTCTGCCTACTAGTGGAAAAGAGCTACAAAATTATTTTAAAGCTACTTGAATGTTTGTGGACCGTGCTGCATCAATTTAAATAGACATTTTTTCATAGCTCTTGGCATTATTATGCACATGGATATTTATTCCTTGCCCTGAGTATGCCTGCAGTTTTCCTGCATATTTTTCTGTTTGGTTTCAGGATATACCAGCAATCTTGAATCTTTCAGATACAATGGGGATAGTTGATTATTCTGAAAAAGGAAATTACCTGGTGTCAAATGGATGTGAGAAACTTCATTTTTTTCCTAAACATTGCTTATTGGAAAGAGTGGGACTTTCTGGATTGCAGTTGTGATCTGGAAATGTATTTCTAGATCTATAAATGAAGGATATACACATACACATGTACATGTGTATAAGTGACTGAATGTGTGAGCGAATGAATGAGGGAAAAGCACAAAGCAGGTGAACAGGTGCTCTCTAGTGTTAAAAGCAGTGATCAAACAGATGATGGCAATTACGAGAAGGGGAAGGGGTCTGGCAGAGTGGCTTCAAAACTGTCTAAAGCAATTTTACCTTGACAGGAGGCATCCACAGTGCCAGCATCACCATGAGGAAGAAACAGTGGGAGAACTCCATTTATATACATCTCCTTCAAGTGAAGGAGGCCAGCCTACATGTCCTCCTTAGGCACCAAATTGCCCAGACCTACTTCTTGCCTATTACTGTGCCAGAAGAATCCGTTTTGACGTGAACCCTTAAAACAGAGTAACCTCTGTCCCTTCCTTTAAATAGCCCCATTTTCCCCTTACCCCGTCCATCACCAACTTTGAAGGAGCACCAGGCACTGAAGGGACTGAGCCTCCCACTAACTCTGAAGCATTCTCTCCAAGACGCGTTGGCTGAGTATGAAGCCCACAGGCCAAGATGAGGAGCTGACTGCCTGGTATTGAGTGAGAAGCACTGCTCCTCTCGGCACAGAACCCGGCTTGGAGCCGCAGGCGGGGATGAGATGCATGGTGGAGGCAGCGGCTCAATGAGCCCCTCGGAGCGAGTAGGGGAACCTCTGTGCCTCCACCTCCCCCACGTGCATTTCTCAGTTCAAAAACAAGATGCAATTATTTAACATTTTTACATTTTTCTCCTTTTTTTTTTCTTCGTCCCTTCCCCCCCTCCCCCCCCAACTTTTTCCTGGTCAAGAAGGAGGAACTATTCCACCTGTGGATCGTACACTTCTTCTAGCCCTGAGAAACATCGCCTGCCTTTCAGGTGAAAATAGCAGGCTCCGAGAAGGCTTTGGAGATCTTTTCTCTTATCCTTACAGATACATATTTGCTTGTATTTCCCTAAGCAGAGGATGACTAAGATCCTAATAACAGTGTGACATATGGGAAGAATATTTTCTAAGCCCCAGATCTGCTTTTTAGAGATCCACTTTAGTTGTTTTTTTTTTTTTTTCCCCCTAACACAACACCCCCTTCCCCCCCCCCCCGGACACACACACACCATCCTAACATCCCAAAAGGGGGGAGTTAAATCCTCCTGAAGGCTGCCCGTTGTGAAAGCAACATTTCAAAGACACGGATACCCTGGAGGAGAACAAAAGAAAAAGAAAAAGAAAAAGAAAAAGAAAAAGAAAAAGAAAAAGAAAAAGAAAAAGAAAAAGAAAAAGAAAAAGAAAAAGAAAAAGAAAAAGAAAGCCGTAAATAAGGGATGGAAGGATAATTTTTGGCTATTTGAGCGCGTTTGTGTCTTATGGAGAAGCGTTAAGCGCTGAGCGCTTCCCTCGGCACAGCCTTCTTTCGCTGTGTTTTGAAAGCAGAGTGAGCTACGGCACTCTTACTATAAAGGAAGAAAAAGAAGAAGGGGTACGGGGAAGCGGCCACAGCTCCTGCGAGCAGTGCGCGTCTCTGTGCAGGTACCACGGGCGACAGCAGATAATAGAGTTCCCAAAGGCACCGAGTGCCATGTGAAAAGAAACCCGGGGGAAAGCGCTTACATAAACAACCGCGCTGCGAGCGCCGGGGAACCCATTGCTACAGCGCCCCCTCTCATGCACGGCTCGAAATAAAGGTTCCATCCCGAGGAAAGGGAAAGAAAAGTTCTTTCTGTCCGTTTCTCCCTTTTGGTTTTGCCTGCTTGCTGCTGTAACCCTGCCCGGCGTAAGGGCTCGGCCGGCTCCTCGTTGGCTCGGGGCGCGCCTCGGCCGGAGGAAGCCTCGGAAGGAGGGCTTCTTGTACTGGAAAACTGGACAAGTCCGCTCGCACAGTATTCGTGTGTCATTTGTTATTTTTAAATACAATAGCCTATTATTTCACGTCGTTGTCCCCGGGAGATGGTGGCGGCCCCCCATTTCATGAGAGAAAGGAGAAAGCCTTCCCAGCCCATTGTGTGGTTATGTCACAGGAAACTGTTTGTGCTGCGCATTGTGTTGCATCTCCAAATCCCACTAAGTTCCACTTCGCTCTGCTTCAAAAGTTGCTGGGACCGGTGTCACGGCAATTGGGTAACCGGCATTGTCCGGGCGATGGGCGACTCTCCGGGCCGCGGGGAGCATTCCTGAGGCAGGGAAATCTCCGCGCCAGCGCGATTTGCTCTGTTTTGCCCTCCCCGAATGACATGTCGAGGAGCGGGGCCGAGGGTACACGGCACCGAGCGCCGCGCTCCGCGCAGCCGTGCGCGCTCGGAGCGCGCAGTGCGCAGAGCGGGGGGAGAGCAGCTGGGAGCGGGCTCTCTCCTTTGGCTTCCAACTTCACCGCCCGAAAACTTCACACCCTGGCACTGGGGAGAGCTAGCTCAGAAATGGCAAAGAGCAAAACCTGCCTCCCGGGAGGGCGGTGAGCAATAGCTGGGAAGGGGCAGGGGTATGGAAAGCTCTCGGCTCCCTGCTCAGCTGTGCAGGATGGAGCAAAGTGAATTAAAAGAAGACAAGGCGAGAGCAGAGCTTAAAATCTAGGAAGGTAAATGCTGACCTAATGAATAGATGATTCAAATAAAGAACGCACTGTGTAAAAGCCTTAATGTCTCTGTGTAGGCATGTTAATTTGCCACAGTTATTACCAATAAAAAGTGCATGTAATACTATTTTAGTGTTTGACAGCTCAAGTTAGACGGCGTTTTATTAGTATTACAATGGGAAAATTAGATTTCAGCTGGGGAGCCGGGCAGATGAAAGCTCCATTCCCTTCGAAAGGCGTTCAGATCTCAACCGGGAGAACTCCGGCAAGAAGTTGAACACAACCACGTATGCTGAGCGATGTTTAAAAGCGTTATGGATGCGGTTTTCCCGTTCGTTCCATGAGAACAGTTCGCCCGGGACTGTCTCAGTGCCCCCAGCAGCTCCCCGCTCTGTGCAGTCAAATTCGTGGTGTAATCGTGGAAATAAAACGCAGAGCATTGCCTCGCAGTGGGTAAATCCATGGCTTTCTGAAGCCCGACAAAAATGATGCAAATCAAACCAACACAAAAACTCGCCTTTTGAATTGAGAGTGTATTGCCCCATTCATCCGTGATTGAGAAATTAACCCCGTTTCAGTGTATAAAACAGTGATTTTTGGACGGCAGATATTTCAGCATCAGACATATAATCTGTTGCTCATTGTGTTTGGAGGAAGGGGCTGATGGTCTTCATTTAAACATTCGTCCCATCGAAAGCACAGGCAGAAATATTTTCACTGAGAGAAGCAGAAGGAGGCTGGAACAACACCTACAATTGCACGGAAGTGCTCGTGAACCTGTGTGTGTGACACATGGATGTGCATGGGGCTCTGCATGGAGATCCCTATCTGTGTGTGCGTGTGTGGCTGTGAGGATCTCCGCACACTCTGAACTGAATTACATCGATTCTCCCGGGATCGCGGTATTTATTTAAGTACTCTTCCCAGGTCATAACTGTAACACTCACTTAATAGCATTAATCCCCTGTTATAATGTAAACACAACGGCCATTGTATTCCCAATCTGCATTGTTCCACTAATTATTAAAGAGGAGGAACTAAAAGCAATCAATTCGCGGAGCTGAACGCTCTCTCGCACCACCCCTGCTGGAAAGAACAGAGCTGGCTTTCCAAATCAAAATGCGGAGGGTATGGTGCGTTTTGCAAGGCGGGCAGGTTGACTTGCAGAGATTCATGTATGACTTTATAATATTATAATTAATTTTGCATTCTTAGCTCTCCAGCTGCTGCTCCGTTCAAAAGCAGAGCTCATATACTTAGAAACCGGTGTGCGGAACACAGGAATTGACTATTCAGATGTAATCGCGTGATATCGATTATTCCACAGAATTACCGAAATACGAATGTGCTTTATATAAAAGCCCTTGTTTTTCGAGTTTCTATTTTTATGTAATATATGCGCATTCATCATCAAGCTGGGAAAGAAGCGTCTTTTCTGTAATCTGTTGCTGTGAGTTTAGCAGTGCTTTATCACTCCCTTATCAGGAAGCCGGGGAGTTAATGACAAGAAATACCTGTTGGTGTTAACCTCCTCCCCTCACCTGCCTGGCTCGGGGCTGCCTCTTCCACAGGCCGAAGCTGATGGAGCTGATGGGAATTCATCCCTCTGCCTGCTGGCCAGATATCTGCTGCTGCTGTGCACAGGGGCAAACTGCTACGTGGGCTTCACAGGAAAAAAAAAAAAAAAAAAAAAAAAAAAAGGAAGGGATGGAAAATCAGATAGAGAAGGAAAACGGGAACCTCAGATTGTTCCAGCATAGGCATCCCGATGCCTGAGCAGAGTTTTCAGACGGCATTTCCCCCGCTGCGTCCGCGGGACTGCAGCAACGCCTTCTCGACGTGTATTTTTTTTCCATTAGCCGCGTGTTTAATTGATTAACAATGGGCTGCCTTGCTCGCCCGCAGCGAGCCACCCCCTCTTCCCAGCTCCGAGCCACTTCGTCGGCATACCTGCGCGCTCCCCAATAACATTACCTCGGGTATTCCCTGAACTCGGCCGCAAACGCGCAGCGATATGTTTGGTTAAACAGGGGGCCACTGCTCACTTACAGATGCTGCAGAAATAAAACGCATTGTTCGATGAACCTTTTTTGTTTTGTTTTATTTTGTTCCACCCCTCACTCCCACCTCCCAGAAGAGCAAAGGCTCCTCATCCTACGCTCAGTGCGGCTGAAGGACCGCGGCTCCCTCCGGCCCCGCTTCCACCTGCGGGCGACACAGGATGCGGGAGCCCAGGGCCGCGGGCCGGGTCCAGCGCGGTGCCCTCGGGCGGAGATAGCCGGGGATGCGGGGGGTGAGGGGACGCCGCCGCTCGTCCCGAGAGCCTAAGGCCGGAGCTGTAGTGCGTGTCTAGCGCGGATGTCTGTAAGTCCCTGTGGGCTGGTCATAGGAAAATGAACGTATGCACCCGCTGATGTATGCGTATGTACTTATTTATATCCGTATTAAGAAAGAAAGAGCGGTGCGTTCGTCTCGTCCTCCTGTATCTGGGGCTGGAGAGGAGCTGATGGCGGCCAGGGCCGAAGGGAGAGAGGAAGAGATTACGTTATTTGGGAAATCAATTACACCGTGATCGTATTCCGGGAGCTTTCTCCGGACTCCAATGGGGGGAAGGGAGCAGCGAGCCCCCCGGAAGGAGCCCCCCAGGCCTCTCCCCCGCGCAGCACACCAGGAAGGACAGAAATGAAAGAAAGCTGAGCATTTTTTTCCCATCGTGTGCAAACGCGCTCCACGCCTCGCTCCTGCCTGTTCGTGGCAACTTATACAACTGTAGAGCTCTGCTGCCAGGAACAGCGCGAGATCCTGGATGTGGCGATCTGAGCTCTCCTCTTCTGCCATATAGGGCAGCACTTTTCCCCAGCTCTCTCCCCTCGTGCACCGTCGAGCCTGTCTCTGTGCACCCACACGAGTGCAAATGCACACGGGATCCGTGCGCGCGTGCGGCTCTCCATATCATGCGTGTGTGAAGGGACGTGTGCGTCTGTCATACGTATAATTTTTTCTTTTCTTTTCTTTTTTTTTTTTTTTTTTTTTTTGGTCCCCCTCGTGGATACAGAACACGCGTGAAGGAGGGTCCGGCGAGGAGCGGTGCGGGCGCTGAGCTCCGGCCGTGTGCCGGCGGCCGGGAGCCGCCTCGCAGTACAAAGCGGCGCTCGCTGCCTGCCTGCTGCTGCCTCCCGGCCGCGGGAGGAGACGGGGCCGGAGTGGGAGGGGGCGGGTCCGCCGCGCTATGCAGATGAGCGGCGCTGACGGACAGCTCTGCTTTCCAATGTCCCTCAGAAACTCGAGTGCTCCTTCCCTCAACTCTTCACTTCAGACTCTATACTTCCCCCAAAATTCAAGCTCGCAGGCGCTGGGGGAGCTGGCTGGCTGGCTGGGAGAACTCCATATGCAGCAGCAGCCACTTTTCTGATTTCGGGGGCTCGTTTTCTCTCTCCCCCTCTCCCTTTCTGCTCCTCTCCCTTTTTTTCTCTCTCTCTATTAACCCTCTCCTCCTCCGTCCCTCCCAATGCCCTTCCCCTCCCGGTTGGATTTTTGACCGCTCGATTTATTTTCCCTTTTATTTTGGGGAGGGGGGGGTGGGGGGGCGGGTGGGTGGTTGTTCTTTTATTATTTTTTTTTTCCTCCTGTTTGTTTTTATTCTGAGCGGGTGCGCATGGGGGGGAGCATATAACAATTCCGATTCTCTACATAACTGCACAGAGCCAACTGGGGCGAGAGAGAGAGAGAGAGGGGAGGGAGGGAGAGAGAGGGAGGGCGGGAGAGAGGGAGAGCACGAAAGCAGCGCCGGGAGCAGCGGCAGCAGCAGGGCCGGTCACCCTCGCCCCCTCCCTGCTCCTGTGCTCGCCAGCGCAAGCCATGTCCTATCCTCAGGGTTACCTCTACCAGCCCCCTGGCTCGCTTGCTCTGTACTCCTGCCCGGCGTACGGGGCGTCGGCGCTGGCGGCCCCCAGGAGCGAGGAGCTGGCCAGGTCTTCATCGGGCTCGGCGTTCAGCCCTTATCCGGGATCGGCAGCTTTCACCGCCCAGGCGGCGGCCACTGGCTTCACCAGCCCGCTCCAGTACTCCACAGACCCCGCCACGGGATTCCCCTCCTACATGGTAACTACCGAAGAGAAACCCTCTCCTTCTTCATTAGCATCCGCATTCTCATCCTCCTCATCATCTTCAGCCTCTCTCCTCACACACTCACCATCACTCCCTGGCACGGCCGCCCGGAGGCCCCGCACCGCCGCCTCCGCTCCGCCAGCGCCGCCCCGCAGCCTGCTCTCGCCCGGGGCCGCCGGAGCCGCGCGGAGCGGAGCGGAGCGGAGCCGAGCTGGGGCCGCCTCTCTACGCGCCGCGGCCGAGCGCGGGGACGGCGGGGGCCTGGGAGAGGGGCTAGCGGAGCCGCGCAGTCGGATCTCTCGGTCAGTCGGGCTCGGTGCTTCCATTCCCCCCGCGTCCTCCCGCTTTCTCTCTCTCTCTCTTTTTTTTTCCCCCTCTATTTTCGCTGTGGTAGGATACAGGAGCATTTTTGTTTGTTTGTTTGTTTGTTGTTTTTCATCTCTTTCTTTTTAAGTCGGTGTTTCGAGGCGCTGTGGGCTTTATCCCCGTGTGGTTTGATTTACTTTCAGTGTGTTTTGTGCTAATGGTTTAACTGGATTTTAGGAATGAAAAGGAGCATCTGTTTGCGATCTGGGAGCTCCGCTTAAGCCCAAGATGGTTGTGGTGGCCGCAGTTTCGGATTTCACTTTCTTCTTATTAGTTAAAAGGAACATTTGCAATCGCGTGCGTGTGTGTTATACGCATAAACTATATAAATAAAACCGTAAACTACGTACATTAGCTGCACGGCTAGATGGCCATAGAGTTTTACAAACGCGCAGAGAGGGTCGGGCGCGGAGCTCGTTCGCACACACAAAGCCCCGTACCCGGAATCTCAGCTCGGAACCGCGGCGGCGATGTGAGGAGGGGGCGGCAGCGGGGCAGCCCCTCGCTTTCTGCTCGCGAAATGTGGGGCATCGCTATCGTGCTCCGTTCGGGGCGGTGAGAGGGAGCTGAGGACCGCGCTTGTTTTTCCCGTCGGCTGGAAGTTGCAGCGGGTTGGGAGCTGTGCGGTAGATCGGGTGCTGCTATGCCCGCGGGTCGCCGTTCCGCGGGGTTCGGGGCTGTGCGGGAAGTTAACGAGTTCCTCCGCGATATCTTTAACTTTTCTCGCATTATGCAGTCTTAAATAAGCGCAATTTGAACGTAAAAGAGCGAATTAAAATGCTAATTACATCGCATTTGAACAATTCGAAACGGTGCATATCTTCTGATTTGCAAATTGGATTTGCAATGCATTAGTGCAGTGAATTGCTAAGTGGCGGCTTTGTTGTATTTTCTATAGCAAAAAAAAAAAGGAAACATCTTTTGAACCTTTGAGAGAAATGCAGATATCAAGACGTTACCTGTAGGGCCTTTAAAATGTCTGCGCGGTTCAAACCCGATATTGAGAAATATTCAATTAGGAGGAGCTGAAATTAATCAGAAAGATCAAAACATAGCCGATTTTAAGCACGTGTGGCGGAGAAGGAAGGGGGGTGGGAGGGTGTCCCATCTTAACGCCTTTGGGTGCCGCTTTAACCCTCATAGAATATGGATGCAAGACACCGTCCCGGGGAAATACAAACATAACCGCCGATCTCGCCTTGACAACTCCCTAATGGCTCTCAGCAGTAACAAATTGCCATCCCCACCGTTCTGTTCTGTCCAGGGCTCCCCTTACGACGCCCATACAACGGGGATGACCGGGGCCATCAGCTACCACCCGTACGGCAGCCCTGCCTACCCCTACCAGCTCAACGACCCCGCGTACAGGAAGAACGCCACCCGCGACGCCACGGCCACGCTGAAGGCCTGGCTGCAGGAGCACCGCAAGAACCCCTACCCCACCAAGGGCGAGAAGATCATGCTGGCCATCATCACCAAGATGACCCTCACCCAGGTCTCCACCTGGTTCGCCAACGCCCGCCGCCGCCTAAAGAAGGAGAACAAGATGACGTGGGCCCCGCGGAACAAGAGTGAGGACGAGGACGACGACGATGGCGACGGGGCAAGGAGTAAAGAGGAGAGCTCTGACAAGATACCCGAGAGCAACGAGACCTCCGCCGAGGACGAAGGTGGGCGCAGGGGGAGCGAGGGCGCCCCGAGGGCGGCGGATTGGCCCCGGGAGCGGGCGGCGGGGACCCTTAAGCGCGCTCCTTCCCGTCCCGTTGTCCCGGGCTGACAGTGCCGGGGAGGGCCGGGGGCGGACGGGGGGCGCCGACCCGGGGGGAAGGGTGACCCTGCATAGGAAGGTGGTGACATGGCGAGGCCACGGCTTCTGCCTCCTCCTCCCCCCCCCCCCTCCGGCTGTGCCTCACTCTGTGCCCCCGACCCCGCAGGGATCAGCTTGCAAGTGGACTCGCTGACAGACCACTCGTGCTCCGCCGAGTCGGACGGCGAGAAGCTGCCGTGCCGGGCCGGCGACCCTCTATGCGAGTCGGGCTCGGAGTGCAAGGACAAGTACGAGGACATCGAAGAGGAAGAGGAGGACGAGGACGACGACGAGGAGGACATAGAAGAGGACGACGGCGGCGGCGGGGAGCGCGACCCGCCGGCCAAGCCAGCCACCTCCTCGCCGCTGGCCGCCGTGGAGGCCCCTCTGCTCGGCCACCCGCACGCCGACGCCGCCCGCAGCGCCAGCAAGGCGGCGCTGGGCGGCCGCGCCTCCCCTGGGCCCCCGACGCCGGCCAGCAAGCCCAAGCTCTGGTCGCTGGCCGAAATCGCCACCTCGGACCTCAAAAGCCAGAACTTGGGCCAAGGCTGCCCGCCGGCGGCGTTGGCCTCGGCCACCCCCGCCTCCGCCCCGCACAGCGCTGCCTACTCGCCCTCCTCCCTCCTGGGGAGGCATATTTATTACACCTCACCTTTTTATAGCAATTACACAAACTATGGGAACTTTAATGCTCTCCAGAGCCAGGGGATCCTGAGATACAACTCGGCGGCAGTGGCTTCAAACGAGGGACTCAGTCAGACTGTCCTAAATGCCAGCTCTGTCCACAAGCAGAGCAGTGACTCTTTGAAAACGATCACTAACCAGCTAGAACAACATTACAGGCCCTCTAGTTATGACTCTAAGAAAGGTAGGTGCCTTCTTTTTACCTCTTTCTTCCTCCTGCCCCCTCGCCTCGCCTCCCCTCCCCGCCCACTGTAAATTCCCCATACGCTGTGAATACTTTGGACAAAACACGCGCGCGGTCACCGCTGCCACCGGCCGAGAGCTGAAGATGGGCAGCAGTGTAATCCGGGGATTAAAATTGCATGACCCCGCTGTACCGGTACCTGTGATGTAAATGACAACTTTTAGATCACTGCTGCATGCTGCAGACACAGCTTTTCATGCTAATTTAAAAAGGAAAACTAAATACAAAGATATCCAGAGAGCGAGGGTGTCGTTAACTTTATTATTATTATTATTAATACTATTATTACTACTATCGACAGACTGGTTTTGCTCTCTTTGTTGCCAGTATTCTCACGGTTTGTGCAGATTTGGGTTTGGGTAATTGCTAACCTTGGACATAAAATTTTGTGGAGCGTGACGTTTTTAGCTTTCTTTTTTTTCTTTCTTTCTTTTTTTTTTTTTTTTTTTTTTTTTTTTTTTTGTACTAAGTTTTATGCTAATATAACCGTCAGCTTATTCTAATGCATTTATACATGTACATATGTAATACTCGAGACAAGGGCAGAAATGGAATATGGCCCAATCTTTTAAAGGTCTCAGCTCCGACTTCTGCATGAGCGAGCGCTGGGCTGTGCGCGCGGTGTATAATCTGGTTAGCTGGCTGTGTCCTGTGACTAACTGACGGTTATATTTTGACAGATCCCACTGAAGTCTGCACAGTAGGAGTACAACCATACCTATAGAAGTACAATCACGCAGCAATGCAAGTAAGTGAGAGCATTTTCTATTACGCTGATCATTTGGCACCAGGTCTAAGACAGCGCGCAGATCGAGACTTGCTTAGTGTTAATTTCTTGCTTCATTACATGAGGCTCTGATTACAGAGTAAGACACTCTTTTCTGCTATTTTTAAGCCTCTCATTACAGCTTTTCTTTCTCGTGTTTGTCTTCATTTTAAAGTCAGGTTAGACTTCCTTCACCTCGCGTACTCTTTGCTTGTGTGAGGCAAACCTGTAAGGACTATTTAAATGCTAAGGAAGAGCGAGCTTGAAAGAATATTTTTGAAAGTATTGTTGTTCAGAAACAAAGTTCTCGTGCTCACGTGGTAGTGCTGCAATGGCACATTTTAAGTGAGGTTTCACGCGGCGATCGTGTATTTGAAATGAGAAGGGATGATTATCAGAGATCCACATGCATTTCAGCAGGGTGTGTTGTCTGTGATTTGCTCCTTGCCTGGCTATCAATGCCATTCTTAATACTCCCATTACCTGGGCCTAAATAAACAAACAAAAAAATTACCTTGTCGATATTTTCTCCATTTTTTTTTTCTTTCTGTTAGGGGAAAAAAAAAAAAAAAAGTAGATGTGTAAGAGTTTTGCCTTATTTCCAGTATTTTTCGAGTTTAATGGCGTTAGTGTGTAATTGAAAGATTTTTGGATGATCTGGTTTTTTCCTTGGTCCACAGGTAGGTGTCACAATTGCTTTGAAAAAAGTCAGCAAGCCATCATCTCTCCCTGAGCTAATATATATAACAAATCTCTAAATCCGGATCACATCTTGTGCCACTGTATAAAAGAAGACCACAGAGCACTATTAAATCTTCAGACTCTAATTATTAAACCAGAATTTTGTTGGACATAATGTGAGTTTGCTGGTATAGTATAGTTTCCCCAATGTACGTGTGACTTTTGAAAACAGATCTGTTTTTCTCAGGATATCTCGAATTGATCACTTCATTGCCACGGTATATATTCAATAGGTGTGATAGGATTTATTGTAAAATTTATTTGTAAAAGATGTATACAGTAGAGATAATAAAGATGTGATTGGAGAACTTGAGTCCTTACAAAGTGGAAACAAATTTGATATTTATTTTTGTAACGATATAAAGCTTCTAGTAATTTATGCAAGTTGTATTGCAATGGAATCTGAACTTTTTGTAAATAAATTTTGCCTGGTTTTTATTTGAAACGTTGATGGTTATACAATCTTTGGTTGTTTAACGAGAATTCTTTACTAATTTATATCTCTAATTGTAAATAAAAACAGACTAGTCTGCAACAGTATGGTGTTTTTCCTTCATTTCCCCCAAACTAGTAATCCATTATCCAGAAAATGACGAAAGTTGTAATTTCACTAGCGCAGCTTAGACCATAAAATGAGTAAGCAATTTAAATATGCTGCAAAGATATACCCCTCATAAATTAATTCGTTCTGAGTCATTCTGTTGTACTGAAGCTTTAAATGTGCACATGTGTGCAAATACGTATTTGTACACACACATGCAAATGCGTAGAGGGAGCAATGTGAATACATGCATGTTTCTTATAAACTATTTGTGTTGGGCGTGAGGTAGATCTTTATTAGGGTTAATGTTCTTTACATCCAACATTTCTAAGGAAAACAAAAAGGAATTATAATCAGCTGCAGTTTATTTCTAATTTCTTTGTTTCTGCTTCTAGTTAAAATATGCAAGTACAGAAGTATGAAGAGAAAAAGTCTGATTCCTGTTTTTAATGATTTTTTTCTTCTTTTCCCTCCATCCTTAATTTGCTAGTCATTGAAGAAATCCACCTAGATTGAGCTCATAAAATCAGCTAACTAATCATCTTAATTTTCAGTGAAATAATGGGAATCCTCATATAATATAATTTCAGAAAAGAAACGAACAATCATTTATTTTCCCCAAAAGATAAATTGAGTGAATATAGCTTACGGTTATAAAACAAGAATAATAGCTTCTTAGATTGCCCTTTAATCAATCATACACTTATTTTTCAAGAGGCTCATCTATTTTATTCCGTGATTAATAATCTTCCAGCGTGAGAGCATTATTAGATCCCAGCAGGGGAGATCCTGAATGCTTTTAGCTGCTTTGGAATGGTCAGTTGGGGTTCATTATGGTCTGATATTGAACAATTTATAAAATCTTGTCTAAACATCTGCCAGCTCAGATAGGCCGATGTGTCTGAAGATGGGAAATTGCTGGACCAGTTGATATTGACAAACGGATCTCTCTCCAGTGGCTTTTTGTTCACTGAAAATTAGTGGCCTCTTGCTCAGGTCTTGTTAGAAAGGGCATTTGAAAGTGATCTTAGATACTTCAGGCATCAGCCTTGGGAATGTTAACTGGATAAAGAGCCGTGCTAGGCTGGAGTCAGGAAATATGTTGCGATTCTATTAAACGGGGGGAAAAAGACATTGTGTTCTTATGTGCGTAAACATAATCCCCCTGATCTATCTCCCCTGGCCCCCTCCGTCATATTTTACCCCTATAAAGCTGTCTAAATGATTGAGAAAATGCATGTGTTTTTCAGCTGATAGGACAGAAATTAATATTGTAATTCTGGGAAACTCTGGGATCCATCTAGCTAAATATAAAACACCGAAGATCTGTGCAGCTGGAGGCCTGCTCATCTTCTTGTGTTGTTGAACGATGCTTCTCTCCCCCAAAACATCCTGGTTCTCATTGAGGTAACGTGTCGTTCTGTCCGTGTGCACAGAGCAGTATAATTAGATAGCGGCTAAAAAGCAATTCTGTTTTTCTCTCCAATTTAGCAGGCGATGTAAATGCAAATATCGACTAAAGTCACCCTCCAGAGCGCCTTTTTCTGTGCGGTTTGGGGAGATTTTACAGGGGAACTGTTTAAGTTTTGGGGGACGCCTGAACTTTCTCTTCGACACTCTCCCTTCCTGCTCAATCAGCCCGCACCTCCCACGTTTTCTGTTCCAGGTCTCTGTCGGACACAACGTGAACATTTCAATTGGTAAAAACCAAAAGCTGTGGCAGAGATTAAAAAAAGGCTAACGACATTCCTTTGATGTTTATACGCCCGAAGACTTATAAAAGATTTCCATAATTTACCCACCCTTGCTAGTATTTAGACCTGGATTTCTTTCTGGAAAGAAAAGTAGAAAGACTTGGAAAACTCGCTTTTGAATATTCGCTCTGTATGTTAAACCCAGTGGACTTTTCTCATCTCCCGAGAAATTCACGAGTGGCTCAGAAATGCAGATGGGCGACACCCAAACGATTTGGCAAATAAACTTCTTTTTAAAAACAGAAATTAATGGGCGAGGAGCGCATATTCGGCGTCATTTGAGATTTAATAATCGAAATTGAAAGCAGGAGGGAAGCAGAGCCCTGCTGGATCGCTGGCACGAGCAGTGCGATTATTTCAGGATAGCGAGGAAGAGGCGTGAGCGATAAAATGCAGCACTTTGCGTACAGTTTATTTCATAACGATGCTAATCACCCCGCCGGGATTAAAACCTCACACCCCGTCTATATCTGCTCCGCTCTTCCCCTCCCCCCTTTTCCTCCCCTCGTTTCGGAGAGGGAGAAACAAACACTTCCCTCCGCGGGGCCAGAGGTTTCATTAGAGCTGATTTATTGAAATTCAGCCTTTAATCTCAGGTGGGATCCCCGAGGAATCGGCGCTGTCGCCAAATAGGAAGAGGGCAGCTTTCCACCTCGCACTTCCTGGGCTGCGCTCTGCCTCGCTCCCTGCGAATGTCAACATTTGTTCTCAATAAGAGAGTTATTGTTTCAGGAAAGCTGCTCACCAACTGCTTGCCAGAGCGGAAAAAAGCGTCACCCACCTTTGTCTGACGGGCGGCGGGGGGAAGGGAAGGGAAGGGGACGCAGCTCAGGCAGCAGTGGACAGACAGACGGACGTGGGAACTGCTCCTCGCAGGGGAGCGGGCTAAGGGAAGTTATTTGAGGGCAAAGTTAATAGAAAGCTCAGCGATGGCTATAACGGCAGTAAAAACAGTTACGACAAATAAAAAGGGGATCTTTCCCAAAATCCCTTCTCGGAGGAGGAGTCGAGCTTTTTAGGGGAAGGATGGCTTCCAGGTGAAGAAGTGAGTCGCAGTGTGCAGCGCCTAACCTGGCCGAGCCCTCCGCTAACGGCCTCGCACTGAGCTAACGGCGCGCGGGGGTCGGCCGCCCTACCGTGCCCACCCTCGGGTATAAGGGAAAGAAAATGAAAAAAAAAGAAAAAAAGAAAAGAAAAGAGAGAGAGAGAGAGAGAGAGAGAGAGAAAGTAAAAAGAAAAAAGAGAGACGAGCCCAAGCCTCTCGCCATTGGAAGTTTCTGCCTCTGCCACATGTTACATCTCACTTAAAGGCAGTTCAGAGTCACCGCGCCGCTGAGAACCCGTGGCGGGGATGTAATCAATACCGGAAGGATTTTATTGCTTATTGAGTTTTGGAAAAGAAAAGGAAAGGGGTGAGAGAGAGAGACAGAATTTACACTAGATCGATAGGTTGCTTTCGTGCTTGCTGTATTTCCCGGTGCTTAGGCAAGCTTCTCACGATTCGCTTAGTTGAAAAGAGCTTTTGCAGTGTAGGAATTGAATAACAGAGGCAAAAGAGATTGTTAATAACAGTTGCACTGCACATGAAATAAAATGAAATTCACTCTTTTGTTTTTAATCCATTAACTAATAACTCAGTTATGCTCCTGGCTTCTAAAGAATTAAAAGGGAAGAAACAAAGAAAAAAAAAGTTCAGAAACAAAAGGGATCCTCGATGCATATTCAAAGCATCCATGCATCTAATCCCCGATTATTACGCGGTGACTCCGAAGCAGAGCCTTTAAGAACACCGCGGAGGGGAAGTGGTGCCGGCGGGGCACATCGGGGCTGCGACCCAGGGCAGCGCTACCTGCTGGCACCCCGCCGAGGGGACAGGAGGACCTCCGCCTCCAGCCGAGGGGAATGTCTCTATTTCACATCCAGTCCCGGCAGAGCACGCTGTGTTTCCCGTAGGAAAGCAAGAGACGGAAGGACAGGGGGGGCAGGCACCGTGAGGCCCCAGAACCGCGCCCTTCACCTGACTCCGGTCGGGATTTGGGGGATCTGAAGAGCAGGCGCGGGGCCACCAGGGCCTGGCTGCCCTCGGAAGGCAGCGAAGAGTCGGCCGCGATGCTCCTGCTCTGTGACTGGGGATCTCAAAATAGCGAATGTTAGGGAGGAAAAGTGGGGGGAAAAAAAATTCTTCGCGCTCCCCGCACGGATACTGTCGTTGCTCGGGCTTTTAAAAATCGTCCAGAGGAATAAAAAAAGAAAAAAGAAAAAGATAATAAGTATGTGCATTTTTATAGGGAGATAAATTGACAATTTATTGTGTATAACTTCTGATCAATTATTAATCGTTAGTGTCAACAACAGGGTTATAATTACCTTCTGTTATTTAAAGGAATATTTATTTTTTCGTCTCTCTGATCTGGTAATTAGTTAATGCTCTGGAGTAATGAATTCAAAGCTGATTTGATAATGATTGAGACAGTTTTTTCCCCTCTCCTTTGGCAGCCCCTATGGCGGGGGTCGCGCATGTCTCACCCCCCGTTTGCAGAAGAGTCCACGCGAAGGTAAATCGCGGTGCGGTTCACTTTTTAGACCATAAATAACGATTCCGGGAGAAAAAGGGAGAAATGACAAACAAATAGAGCGCAGCTGGGATGAATAAGGCCGATCAAAGTTAGCAGGGGCCGGCACTCCTCGCAGCCGCAGCAGGTCTAAGTCCCATAAAGGTGCCAGCAACCCTTACCTCTCTCCCTGAGATCAAGGGAGAGGGCGAGCGGGGCATTTTAACCCCCTGACATCTTCTCGCGAGTGGAGGAGGGAAGAAAAAAATATTTAAAAGGGGAAAAATAAAAAAGAGGCTGAGGAAAACAGGGGGATGTGTCTGGGGTAGTTCTCAATGCTTTCATGCTCACCTAGACAAGGGGTTGGGGTGGGGAGGGACCTACCTGGAACCCGTGCAGCCTCTAACGTAGGATGCGCGGGGCTGACTGCGCTCCTTAGAGCGGGAGAAGCATATCGTTGCGCGCTTAAACGCTCAGCCCTGGGGATGGGGAAATGAGAAATTATAATTCTTTTTTTTTTTTTTTTTTTTTTTTTCTTCTCCCTCCTTGCGGGAGCTCCATTACGAAGGTCAGCCCTAAGGGACCGCGGTTGTGCCTGGCTCCTAGGTACGAGGCACGGGTAACCCCTCCCTCGGGCCTGGAACCGGCAGCTAAGGGCGAGTGCCTCCCCCCCGCCCCCCCCGTCCACCTCGCCCGACACGCGTGGGATGCTGAGCCGAGGAAGGAGCTGCACCGCTCCCCTGCCCGCCCCCTCGCTTCGCTTTCCAGTCTTCCACCTAATGCAGATGAGATCTCAGGGCCAAAGAGCACTTCTCGTTTTTAGCGCGGTGAGGCTCGTTTCGCGGTAGATCTGAGTGAGGTGTGTATATCTAATATATATAATAGGTGTAAGCCGTACGTATAAAACCTTTCCCCCGTGCAACAAAAAGTGCAGTGGGAATTGTAGCGCGAGATGCAAGTTCTACAATTAATTCATCCTGACAGGTTTGACATCGCCAGGCTCCCTTTTTCCTGCAACTCTGTCCGCAAATGAATGCCGCTTCCAGAGTGTATGTTTTAATTTGTCACATCAAGGCAATAAAAGGCAGCAATATATACTTAAGCCAGTTAACATTGTAATAACAGGTTTAAAGGAGCAATTAAATGGTAGTGAGTCGCATGTCTGACTTTCTATAGGCATTACCACATCAATGGTACCTTTTAGACTGGCTATAACTTAGCATGATTGTCTCAATTAGTTTAGCTACGTGATAGTTATTGTGAACTCTTTGTGAGTAATCAATGTTACGCAAGCTTATGGGAAGGAGTCCTTAATAGGGGTGAGCACCCGCTAACTAACGTGGACCTCTAATTTCCAAAAACACCTTTCTCTTTTCATCCTCCCCCCCCACCTCTTCATTTCCTTCTCCCCATCCCGAAAGAAAGAAACAGTTAATTTATAGTCTTATAAATCTGTTTCCGCGATCGGTGTTGCCGAACGCCGATTTATAGGCAAATGACTGCTTCTGCCGAGACGGATAAACAAAACAGGCTCTTCGGTCCAGCGAGGGACCCTTGCTACATCTCTCATTTCTTTTAGTGTCGTCCGTCCCGGCCGCAAATAGCCCCGAGGGAGGCTCATACGCAGTGATTTGTGTGGGTACAGCCCTCGAGTGCTCCCGTGTTCACCTCGCTGACATTGGAGGGAGCCCCGCGAGTGCGTGTAAGCACCAACCGGGGTGCGGGGAGGGGGGAGAGCGGCGGGGCTGCAAAGCCGAGATGGGAATGAGGAGTAACGCGGGGAGAGAGGTCCTTGCCGGAGCCGCCGGCCGCTTAGGAACTTTGGTAATTCGTCTCCACCTCTGGATTCCTTCATTAAGTACTGAACCGCGGGTGGCTAATGCATAAGAGAGGACTGCAAATTTGGCGTGGCTTATGTGAGCTGCTTCAAAACACGACCAAGTTTGTAATGTTTTCTGTCAAGGAAAAAAAAAAAAAGAAAGAAAAAAAAAAAAATAAGAGAGAGAGCAAGGGAGCGTGTACCATTAAAATTTAAGATAAGCATGACACAGGGAAATTTCTTTTGGTGAAGTTATTCTCATTAGTCCTAACAACGTCTCACCGTTAGACAGGGTTGGAGTCAGCCTCAGTCTCAGGATTTGAGATCTGCAAGCCTTTTTTTTTTTTTTTTTTTTTAGTTTTCTTTTCTTTTTCTTTCTCTTTTCTTTCTCTTTTCTCTTTCTTTTTCTTTCTCTTTTCTTTTTCTTTCTCTTTTCTCTTTTCTTTTCTTTTCTTTTCTTTTCTTTTCTTTTCTTTTCTTTTCTTTTCTTTTCTTTTCTTTTCTTTTCTTTTCTTTTCTTTTCTTTTCTTTTCTTTTCTTTTCTTTTCTTTTCTTTTCTTTTCTTTTCTTTTCTTTTCTTTTCTTTTCTTTTCTTTTCTTTTCTTTTCTTTTCTTGCATGTGCATTACATTTCTGTCATGCTTTGCAGCATAACATGATATCCCCAAAGAACCCAAAAAAGAAAAAAAAAAAAACTCTGACAGCAACCATTAGTTAAGAGTGCAATGAATAAACTCCTTGCACAAGAGTATCAGGACTAATTAAGATTCTGTTTAGCAGTCCTGGATGGAATGTTAATGTAGCTTTGACTAACTGGGAATAAGCAGGGGGAAAAACTGCATTTTAAGAGGAATGCTGGGGTGATAACATCTCTCACTTCTTCTGTCCAAGGTCTGCCCAAGCCTGTTACAAAGTCATTATCTCAAATTACTCCTGTACTTCATTTTTAGAGGGTTTGGGCAAGATCCCTTGGCGTTGAAGTGCTGCCTAGAGCCTCACAAAGCCAATACTCTCTAAGGGGATAAAGGCTGAATCAACCCACTATCTCCGCCTTCGAGAGTTTGCTGGTACCAGTTCCTTGGACAAATACAGCCAGGATTCTGGAGGCAGATTAGAATCTATTGCTGGCGTCTCCTCGCAAATCCCTAAAGGGTTTTTGACCCTTTGAAGTTTGGTCTATTTTGCTTACACAGAAGTTTACATGATTAAGTCAGGATTTTACAAGGCTCAACAGGGCAAATTTAGTCACTTCGGAACACTCAACACCAAAAAAAAAAAAAAAAAAAAAGTTAAGAAAAAGTAAAATATCCTGTTGAGTTGTCCTGATACTCATTTAACTTCAGAAATAGCAGGACACTGGTATTTGTGACAATTAGCCTAATAAAAGAGAATATATCTACAAGGAGAAAATACCTGCAAGGCTGATTCAGCAGGGAAGGATAACAATCTCATACCCCCTTTGGAATTTATTATTATTATTATTATTATTATTAAATTTCACTTTGAAAGCATATATTTCCCTTCCCTCTCTCCCACTGACTGTAAATATAGTTACGATTCTTTTTCTAGGAGGATAGATATAATTTCCCCAAGTCCTTCTCAGCATTTCTAAGGTTTCCAGCCTGCCTTTTCTCCACCCAGGCAGTTGCATTTTGTTTTCTTTTTCTTTCACTGTTGAACAAGCATGCCCAGTACTTCTTTCCTAAATAAACATTTGTAAGTACTTTACTCGCTAAAAGCAGCCTCTCGCAGTGCAGATCTTTGCTTGGGAGCAGAGGGCTGTAAACTGACAGCATAAACAGGAGAGGAGGAGTGGAGCTCTGTCTCAGGAATACCTATTTAAAGAAGTCTCCCGCAATCAGAGAGGGAGGGCTGGAGCTGGAGAGTGAGGCTGCATCTGGCCCACCACACTTACATCACCATTTGTGGAGTACATCCAACCTCTCTTTTTCTCTTCCTCTTTCTCTTTTGCACCCCTTCTCTCCTCCTCTCCTCCCTTTCCCATCAGATGGAAGCTCATTTTGCCAATGGATTACTGCTGCAGAGTTATTTTCTACAAAGGAAGGAATTATCTGTTCAGGCTCTGAATAATTAACAACAATAATAACAGTAATATGATAAATAAATAAATAAGCAGACCTGGCAGGCTGGAAAGTTTCTGTAGCTGGATCAGTGAGTTGCAGGGACAACAAGGGCAATCAAGCGAGCTGCAGATTTCCCTTCCTCAATTGATTTATAATTGATGAATGGATTTTCTCGTGCAGCTGCAGCGTGGTTAAAAACTATTGAAGAGGTAGATGTCCTGGGAGGTGTTATTTTGTAAGGGAGACAGTTAGGAGTAACTGGGTGCATTTATCAGCAGGAGATCTGAGCAAGCAACATGATTACATTAGCTGTTAGTGGCTAGGATTCAACTTTCCACGGGCCTCCAGCACCTGTAGCCAAGGAGGTGACTCACATGGAAATAGGTTGGTGCTGGCTGCCGGCCGTATCAGGCATTGATCTGGCATGCAGCTCCCATTGATTCAGCCAGCAGTGTCACCAGCATGCCATGGACCGCTGGGGAAGCAGCCAGGTCCGGTTGTGCTAGTGAAGGGGAGATAATATATTGCAGCATTTCTCTCATTCATTTTAAGGAAATTCCTGAAAGTTAAAGCATTTTTGGTGTATCTTACATGGCAAAACTTTAAAATGGGTGTTTAAAAGAGATGCAAAGCTGTTACTGTGTCTCTGGGTGGTGGGTGTTCACCACAGGCCATGCATTCTGCAGTCGCACTGTAAATTGTCTGTGCTTCGTTGCGGTACCTTGTTAATGTATTACTCTTTGAGGGGAAAAATAATCTTCAGAAAGATAAGGCCTCCAGCCATCAGGACCTCCCCCAATACCTCTTAAATTTGATCAGTATTCAAGAAGGGGACAAGATGTTAAGGTAGATGAAATAGCCAAGTATCCTACTTTATTTTGTCTCCTTGAGTTCATTCATGCTGTTTAAGGATCATGTTCTTTTTGACCTTAAATTCACCCAAGAATTCATGCACTGTTTTCCTTATGTCTGGAAAGGTCTCAGCCTCTTCAGGGTAAGGAGGTGATGCCTAACTGTGTTTGTGATCCAGACCCCAGAGTGTCCCCACCCCGTATCCTTGAGGGTTTCGTGAGGCTGACAGTTTCCAAGCCCTAGCCACGCAGAGGAGGCAGCAGTGGTCACCATTTCCTTCTACAGCACACCTGAGATGGAGATGTTCCCGCTGTTGACAACACATCACAAAGCAAATACAAAATATTTGCAGCAGGGATACAAATTCCCAGCAGAGCAACTCAACCACTAGGCAGTGCAGCCACACTCCTGTTCTGTCTCCCTCTGCAGCACAGTGTTCCTCATGCTGCTTTTCAGCACAGCATCATCGAAGAGGGGGAGTAGGACTTGCTGGGGGCTGCTCAGAGGCGGTGGAACAGATGTGTGCTCACTGCTCCTGGGAAGGGGGCATGGATGCTTTCTCATGGAGGAGGGCTCTTGCATATGGACATTGTCTTCCACTAGCTTGGAGTGGTGGGAGGGTGAGTAGGGGAGGGATGGGGTGGAGTGGGGGTTGAAGATTTAAGCCACATTTTGCCACTTTTTGTATTTGCTATTGGATAGCTGAACACATGATAGGTGGCTTCACGCCCAGGGAGAGAGCTATTTTGGATTCAGATCTGAGACACGTGGCCGATGTGTCTCAGCCGCATCTCTTGCAGCTGCCAAAAAGCAGGTGATGTGCAGTCCCACTGGCTGACTGGTGAGAGGGAATGCAAGGGGAGAGCTGTGGGGCTTATTTCCTCTCTGTACCTTCGTGCTTGATCTCCTGCTTGATGGCAAGCATCCTATTCTGAGCACATGTACCTTCTGAAAAAATACAATCCAACAGTGTTCAACTCTACATGCTTCTACCGGTCACAAGATTTTCTTCTATTTATTTGCTTATTTAATTTTTGTGTCTTCTGATTATTTTTTTTTTAATTTCACTCATGCCAGATTTCATGCTGTAAGTCTGAGGGGAATTCATTCATAAAGTAATGAAATGTGAAGACCTTACCTCGTTCCTCAATTCCAGGCTCCGGGCTTTGAAGTCAAAAACAAAATATGAACACAAAATATAGTCAGACAAATATGAAATTTTCCACAAAACACTGAAACCCCTCTTGACTTTGTCATTATTTTCAGCAAAATGACTAATTACATCTTTTTTCCTTCACGTTCAGCCTGTGTTAATTTTCCAAAGGCAGATCTTGCTTCATTGGCGCACATACATATATGTTTTAATTCTCATTATTGCTGCAAAACGTGGTCATGGAAGAAGAAAATTTTTCCTTCTCCAGATTTTTCATGGGAAAATATTTGAATTGCAGAATATTATTAGTGAACGCATAAGAACCCATCTCCTTGCTTTCTACTACTGAATTTGAAAAGTTGACTGTGACATATATATTGTTGATAGTTTTTACAACTGTTACCAAAAGTATGTAGTGGAATCCTCTAAACTGCCTTTGTGCAAAGCCCTTTCTATATTACAAACCTGCATAACTCTACATTAGCTGACTTCAGCAGGAGTTAAATGTTAAAGAAGTAATATTCAAATTAACATTTCTTTATCTGTAACAGCAAGAATGATATTATTGCCCCGCAAATGACACAGCAGCAAAAAATGTTTACACGAACTAATAAAAAGAAGAAACTACTCAGTTAAAGCACAACTTTTCAGATGTTTTAAAGGACTAGAAACAATAAAAATGTCTGTGGAAATATGGTCCATAATATCCTTGAAAAATCTATACAGCTGAGTCCAATTTCTGTTATTGAATCCAGTCCTAAAAGAAGTGGTAAAGTTGAACTATTCATCCTTAAGTTATTTTAATATAGTGTGCCTATAAGCTTAGTTTTATTAACAGAGTAGGTTTGTGATTCTGAAGACAATAAGTCACGGAGTAAATCCACAAAAAACTTGTTTTCAAGCTGATGGTGGGAAATGACAGCAGATCCGTACATTTTCTCTTTGCTTTTCTCTTTTTTCTTATTTTAATTCCTTTAAAAAATACCTGAGAATATTAAGCATCAACATTTTAGGTGCCTATGTGAATCAGTGGGAAATACAGCTTCAGTCATCTTTTTCCATTTGATTCCATGACTACACTGGTGCTAGAAAACTATTACGAAAAGGAAATAATGTTGATGCAGTAAAAATATTAATAATGTGAAATATACTCTTAAAATATGTCAAATAGCTCATCAGTGGTGAAAAAAAAAATTCTAACATCATCCCATTGTGAAATAGCCATTTTTGGAATTTAGAGAGAAAAAAAAGTGCATGCCAGTTATAAAATCCAAAATTTAAAATGCACAGACAGAATACAAACCTTTTTAGTTAAGTAATTGCCAGAAGAATTTCTGTTCGGAAAGTGCCATCTTTTTAGCTGAAAATTGTTACCATGAGTATCCATCATAGATGCATTGTACGAAGTCCAGTGGAGAATATTTGTACAGTCATTCAGTTAATTGCTTTATTGTAAAAAATATGCATAAAAACACAAAATTGAAATACTGCAGACATTATTTATATGATAGCCACATATCCAAATGCCTGAATTTGAAAGCTAAATAAATTAAATGCACTTTTTAGAAATTGATCTATTTTTTATAGTAAAATACATGAGATTTCTGGAATCATATCATGTTGTAAAGGTCTGAACTCCAGTGCCTCTGGAGCCCCAGAGCACGCCACAATCATGTCTCCAATGCACAATGGTTGTATGAGGAGGAAGACTATTTATTGTTCTGAGCTGAAGCTGGAGGTTTCACGGATTTTCTTGCAGAAATCTGGTACGAGGCACTCCTCCATCTCCAGCTCTGTGCCGTAACTTCTCTCCCTGTCTGTGATTCCAGATGCAGCTGGTTAGTAGACTGCAGATCAGGTCAGGCAATTGCATTTGTTGTGTGGGGGTCACATGTTAGACCCATATGTAAAGGGCGAGAGAGAGAAAAAAATAGCACTTCATTGCAAATTTGTGAGGCCCTACCATAGTAAAAGTAAGATGTGTTGGGAATCCGATAGTGCAAAATGTGTGAGACCTGAGATTTCCTTATGAATGTAATTTCCACATTTTGGAAAAATAAGTTATGCTTTGACAAATTCTTACCTTTTACAATCATCAGTAATAATCCAGCATATTTTTATATGTTCAATACATCGAGTAGAACTGGGTGGAGGAGTGGGAATGTGTGGGCTGCTGGCAACCCGACATCCCTGTCTTCTCACCTCAGTTGCTGAAGCCATTGGATGTTTCTGGAACAGCATCTACAGATGTAAAGACTTCTTGGCCATTATCAGACAGACATTGTAGCTGGCCTAGACTGAAGATGGGAAAGTAGATGCCTGGTATTTAGAGCACTCTCAAGTGAAATGTGGTGTGTGTATACTGCAGAGAGGAGGAGGAAACCACATTTCTGTCAAAATCAGAGCCAGGATTTCTCTATATCCTGAGATGCAGCTACCAGCTTGCAATGTAGTGTTGTCAAAGCCCAGATCCAAGGAAAAAAATGTATTTATATAATAGGTTTTGTTTTGAAAATGTGGCATCATATAGATCAAAAAAATTACACATTAAGCATATTTACCGCTTTAAATATGTTAATAATCAATGAATCAATACATGAGTATCTGTGAGTTGACTTTAAAAGAATATGGTTGCCTTTATCCATGAATATAAACACAATGGGAGTTAGGTTTTCTATTAATTCATTTAAGATTTAAGCTTGCAACTGCTGTTATGCTCTGCGTCTCCTATGTGCATCTCTTGAAAAATAAGTAAAATCTTGACATAAAACAGCAAAATATATTCTTTACTTAACTATTCAGAGTTTGTTGTCATATATAAAGAGAATGATATAGACCTCTGTAATTTGAGAAAAATTTCTAATTTTTTCTTCATAATTTATCATTACATAAGTTTTCACACTGGAAGATAATTACGTGTAATGATATTCCAACCAGTGCAGTCAAGGTAACACCTTGAAAAAAAATGAGAACTATTAAGATGTTCAAACCACACTCATTACATAACTTGAAGTGCTTTTACATTTCTACACTGGCCTTAAGTATATCATGGGTGACTAGTGGTCATAGAATCACAGAATTGTAGGGGTTGGAAGGTACCTCTAGAGATCAACCAATCCAATCCCCTGCTAAAGGAGGTTCCAAACAGCAGATTACACAGGAAAAGATCCAGGTGAGTGTTGAATATCTACAGAGAAGGAAACTCTACAACCTCTCTGAGCAGCCTGTTCCAGTGCTCTGTCACCTTCGCAGCAAAGTTTTTCTTCATGATTTGTATGGATCTTCATATGTTTCAGTTTGCACCCAGTGTCCCTTGTTCGGTCACTGGCCACCACTGAAAGGATGGCTGGTGAATTTACTAAAAGGCACCTGGTCAAATGTGTTTAATTGGAACTTACCTTGAGAAGCAAAGATCATGTATTTGACATGATTACACACTAAAACAGATAAACAGAAAACCTTTGAAATGCATGAGAAATTATAATGATAGGCCATGTTTAAAAACAGAGAACACTCAAAAATGAACACACATTTATATATAAGCTACAGATGTAACTGGAAATGAGATCCCTAGTTAAAGATGTATAGCATTTTCTTATGTAAGATTCTGGTGTGTTTCTTATTGTTAGATGTAATCATTCAGACAAGAATTTTTATGACTGATGTCTGCCTCACACTGCGTGTCTCGCTTTTATATAAAAAAAAGTTCAGCAAAACAGTTTAACTGTTTCCAGGAATGAAGATAGGAAAGAAATGATTTGGTTTGCTAATGTTAAAAATCTGTGTGACATTATTGGATAATCTGCTTCACAGTAAATTAAGTAAATTTAGGAAAGAGTGTACCTTGAGGCCAGAAAGAGATGCATTTTTGCTCTGCCAAAAAAAAAAAACAAAACCACATTGGTTTGGTAGAGTTATCATTGGGTATACCTTCTGTAATATTTTATTGTTTAATTCTTTGTAGATTTCATCTTTACTGTGCATGTACAAGGCTGACAATCTCAGTGCAGTGAAACATGTCATTCCCTTTAATTGTTCCTCTAGAATGAGGGCAAGAAGGCTGTCTTTCGTGTGCTTTCATTCCTTCTTCGTTGCTGTCCGCATTGCTACAGGGCAGCCTGAAGAGAGATAAGTTAATCATACTTGAATAAATGTTTGACTGGGGAGCAGAGATGGGAAAGGGGAAAGCATCTGCAGAACTTAGGGTTGGAAAGGGGTGACAACAGGCTCAAGAGGATGCTGCAGAAAAGGTCAGTCAAATGAAACTGAAAGAAAGAAAATAGAAAAAAAGATGAAGACAGCTTGTGAAGAGGAAAAGACAGAGCTAGAATCAGAAAGATTACAAAAGCTCTGTAGCCATTAAAGCACATCCTCTCCCAGGACATGGGATAGTGCTCAGGGTTTTGGTTTATCAACATTCTTTTGCTATTTGCTAAATAGCTAGGGCATCACTGGCATAATAAATCTCTTATTTCCTGTAGTAGTGGATCCATAACTTCCATTAACTGTACTCTTGTCTCAGGTGATAAACTTTTGCTTGAAATTCAGATTCCAGCACCATTGTTCACAGTGCGAGAATTGGAAAGATTTCACGTGATTAACATTTTTGTCAGACTAAGAAACAAAGAAGAGATTGTGTTCATTTCTTTATAGACCCTACTTCATCCGACTTGATTGTCTGCTGGATAGACAGTTCTCTGTGAATGAGGAACAGCTTCAAAAATTAGCCTTTGCTTACACATTTCCTAATTTAAAATGTTTGGTCTTGAAGCCAGAATGTTTTGTTTAAGAATGGTTCTTGAATGCAGTAAGTGATAGAGGAAAATGACATGATCAGGCATTTTGACTCTCATCAGGCATGCCATGTGTGTTTATAAGTGTGTGTGCATTTGTGCACATGGACAAGCATTACATACATGTGTATGTGTTATGTATTCTCACTTTTCAAATATTCTTTGTGAACTGAAGATAGAACAAAAAGAAGCAGAGAGTTAGATAATCCAATAAACAACTCTGGTGAAGTAACTTACCTTATTTGAATGAGAACTGCCAAATCCAACATGAGAATTTGTAACAGTGATGTTGTTCAGATGTGAGAGTCTCAGGGATTGCAACTATTGGCTGGAGATATTTAGAGACTTTCTGCTTCTTCCAACAATGTTAGTGCCACAATATGCTGTAACTAACTGATTGCAGAGAGGCTCCATGCTAAATTTATATATACAGAGCTTCCATATCAATCAAAAAATGTATGTAGATAGCTAGTGTCAGTGCAGGCACTGAGCCATTTGTAAGTTTAAAGTTACTGGTTTACATTAACATTTGGAGTATTTGAGTCTTGGTTATTTTGTTGTTTTCCTTAATGTGAAAGGGATATGGACAAGCCAGGCCTGAACTGCCAGATGTGTTAGTCCTGCCAAAGCATTTGTGGTGTATCTAATGCTTTCCTTCAGCCAGTTGGTCAGTCAGTCAGTGATTCTCTCCCCCTAGATTACTCCTCGGAAAGAAAACAAACTTAAGAATTTAACAGCAGAAGTGGAAAATAAGAGAGAACGCACTTTTCTCTTGCTTCTTTTCTACTACTCTAGAGAAATAAGACATGATGTAATCTATATAAAGTAACAAGCATCTAACTCTTGGTGCCATCCAAGACATAAGGATTTAGAGCAATATCTATTTGTGGGAAATCAAGTGAAGGAAAATGTTAAAGCTCTCAGTTCATAGTTCAATGAAAATTTATAATCACACCAGCAAGAATTCAGATATCTTGTTTCCATGTATACGTTACATATATCAGTGTTTCCTGGTACTTTACAGAGGTGCACACAGACACACATTTCTGTATTATGTGATGGAGGTTATTACTTAGACACATCTGCAGGAAAGGCTCATCTCAGATGCATTATTTCACAGTCTTTGGTAAATCTTTCATTAGTAATTATATTACTGGAAAAGTTATTTCAAATTTTTTTTTTTTTTTTTTTTTTTTGCAATAGTCAGTCAAGAGTGATAAGGAAAGTATACTGTGCCATATAAAACCATCCATCAAATATGGATAACTTTGCTATCAGAATAGAAGACTATTTTTATCTAAGAAAAATGCAGTTTTCATTAAGGCAGTTCAAAATAGCTTTAGCAGATCTAAACTTCATACTTTCTCTGGCTTTACAGTTTAAAAATTCTACTTTTGATGTACACATGTCTTTCCAGCAGCTCTGCATTGCTCCTCTTTTGCACTATACAATAAAGTTTAATATGTTCCTAAAAGTGATAAAATATTGTTTGGATACAACAAAGGTTGAGGAACTAAGCAAGGAAAATTTAGGGATAGCTCCTCTGCTGTATAGACTGACTCAACGTGCTCATGACCTCAACGGCCTGTACCTTCTAAGATTGTCTCCAGTGGGCTCTGAAGTATGGCAAAGGAGTTCTGTTTTGTTACATCTTGTTGTTTGGCACCACATTACATCTGGAGATGTATCATACAAAGGTTAAGCTGCATATGTTTTTCTTCTCTCTGAAGTCATAGGAAAAGAGTAGCATTAGACTGGGCGTGCTCCTGAAAGTGCTAGATTTAGCTCTATGCTGGTAATTAATACTCCACTTGGTGCCATTAAAAACAAAGAAAAATGGACACACAAAGTGAATTTGAGTAATATTTTCTTTTATTTATGTCTCAGAATATACATTTGGACAGACCTGTTTCCAAGAGGATCTCAGTTTTATTTTCCCAAAATTGAGGAGCTTGTCTCCTAACCCTTTTCTCTACAGGCAAAGCAGCTGAGGAAGAAATGGAGTAGATCTGGAGAACAGGGACAAATCTGAAAGCCAGGCTTGCAGATTCTGCTCCACGTGGAGGGATGTGGTGGCAGTGGCTGCATCATCTGTGTTCAGTACTGTCAAGCTCAGTTTTGCTTTCACCCTTCTGAATGCATACATACAGCAAGTTACTGTCCCAGGCAGCTGTTGTGTTTGTTATTGTTGTTGTTTTTCTTGTTTATTTTAAATTTTACTGTAAGTCAGATTAAAAATAATTAAAAAGATAGATAATATGTCATGAGGATCTACATTAAATTTTGTTTGGAAATTTCTAGACTTTATAGGTTCCTCCTTGTACACATTGATAGTGTTTTACATAATGTGTTTTCAGAGGTAGAAATTAGGGTTTTTTTTTGTGGTTGTTTAGATTATATTGTTGTGATATTCCCATAGAGGCAAAAAATTAAAATCAACAGGAACTGAGCAATATTAAAACAAACAAACAAACAGAACAGTTATAACATACATTTTAAATGTCATCAAAATCCTGGAAGCCTTGAGAAATAGAAAAGGAAAAAAATTTGATTCAACTAGATGCAGCATTTTGTGCTTTCCCTCTGGAATTTATTAACGTGTACTTCTGTGCTATTTTTACAATCTGTTTAGCTAATGATAGAACAGGACTCTTCACTACTTCAGACTAAGCAATAAGATTCTACCAAATCCAAGGACATAAAGTGCAATAGGTAGATGTGACACTTCTTCAGACTTCTGCTAATAGATTAAAGTCAAGTGGGTTGCATAGGTTTGCAGTCTTTAACAAAAGTCAGCTGAAACTGTCAGAAAATATCCCTTCTGTTTAATTGTGATATGGATGAAGTTGTAAATGGGGTAGGTTTTCCAGGTTAAAAATGCTTGATAAGAATTTATGCTGTGACTACTCAGCATAGTAGTCTTTTCTAGGCTGAAGAAGATGAGGCTAATGTCTCCAGAATTTCACCTATTCACAGTTCAACAAAATGAACCCATTTAACTTGTCAGTGATAGGTAAAAACATCTATAGATGTTAGTATTTTTTTTTTTTTAAGAATATTGAACTAAGAGTTTTATGAGTGCTTTTGAGCAATAAGGTGAAAATGATTATTCAGTATAAAGTTTGGTACAATTAAATTGTTATCAGAACCATGTGACTGGATGTCCAAATAACCTGACTGTGCCTTATGGGGCTTTTACTGAACTAAGTTTACCCCATTTTGTTTATTTATTTGTTATTATTATTTTATTATTTTATTTTATTTTATTTTATTTTATTTTTGTTCATTCAGTTGTTTTCTTCCTTTTTTTTTTTTTTTTTTTTTTTCCCTTTTCTTCCATTCTGCAAAGGAATGGCAAGTCTAGTTTGATTATTTAGCCAAAAATATTTACTTCATGAAGTACACTATGATTTGATTATAACTAAGAGGAAGGGTGAATTCCCAGAAAGTTAATATTTCTTGTTAAGCAAATCTGGAATATAGATCAACTGCAAGTACCAAACATGATGAAAGTGAATCTGGAATTTCTTACGTTTCCTCTGGTAAAACATAAACAGATGCAAAATGTCCAACATCATATTTCTGGTCACATTTTGATGCCTTCTGTTATACCTAAACCTAAATATGCTTACTGTATTTGGAGAATTTTACAGTATGCAGCTTCAAGGTTTTGTTTTGAAGAGCTATATCTAACCTATGGTGGCTCTGTAGTTACAATCCTTTGAGCTTTATATTCATTACAATAGAGCATTAAGAAGGTCCTGACAGCAAAATATATTCACTTAGCTTATTTATTTAACTTAATCACTTCTATGTATTTGGTTGAGGTGAGACATCCAAAATAAATCAATTAAATTGTATCTCGATTTAGTGTCTTTCAGGGGTCTTGAAACAATAACAACAACAACAAAAATAGAATCTTCTAAGAACTCACTGCATACATTTCACTTTTGAATAAGTTTTCCTAAGTTTACTGAAAAGCTAAATCTCACTCAGAGAGTCGTCTTACATTCAGGACAATCATCTTTCAGCAAATCCACACAGGAATATTAGTCTTATTTCATTTAATCACCAAATCCTAACAACTAAGTATTCACTTCATTAAAGGCACTCAGAAATTCTGACCAGCTGTTTCCTGCTGCTTGGCTGAGGACAAGGTGGAGAAAGACAAGCAGCCCAATCCTCAGCAACCCTCAGTTGTGTTCAACGTAATTCTGCCACATAATTATACTTTCATGATTTTATTCATAAGCTAGAATCCAAGATGGGTTCTGTGACAGAGGGATTTTAATTCTGACACGTTTGAATTTCATGTTTGTGAAATGTATGTAATGAATTTCATGTATACATGAAAATTTCCAGAAATTTTGGTAATCTCATACTAAGTCCTTGACTCTCTCTCTCTCTCTTTTTAAAAAGCATTTTAAATTACACTTGTCAAACAGATTAAAAAGGGAGCTATAATTAACATGCTGGTTGTATATACAAATGATAGATTGGTTACTTGCTCCATTCCTGGAAACCGTTTTCCGTTCTGGTTCAAATACAGAATTCTGGAGAATTAAGGACTCTCTCTGAGATCAAGGTGTTTTTAAAGCTGGTAGTAATCTTCATGCACTGAAGGTAAAAAAAAAAAATAGTGATTACAAGTGAAGAGTGACTAAAAAAATATATCTCTATTTGATTGTATGAACTGGCAGACCTGGTGTCTGTGAAAGTAAGTGTTAAGAAATCAAAATATAAATCCATATTGCAAGTAGATGTAAATCAGTAGAGTTATATGGACTTCAGCTAAGCTCTGCTCATTTTTACAGCAGGGTCTGGCTGTTGTTTGCTGCAAAAGTGGTAAAGTTGTCTGATTCTGTCATAATTCAGAAAACCTCCTGGAAAAAGTTGTGCATATCTCTGGAAACAGAATTTAGCATTCTGTACTGCTCATAGAAAAAATCAGGCAATTCCAAATGGGATCACAACCACTTCCTGCCCACCAGCACAGGAAGCCCTGAGCAGGGTGATGTAAAATCCTGGCTCTCCCAGGAGTGCAAGCAGCCCAGCCCAGGTGCCTGCATCCTCTTCTGCACCACAGGCTCCTTCTGTCTCTCTGCTATAAGGCTGCTACAAATTCTCTTTGAAAGAATGAACAAGGACTTTTTTTTTTTTTTCAGTAAAGCATATGATTTTTTTTTGCAAAGTTTTGGTAATTTTTGTCTGTCCTCTGCATCTCCTTTTCCAGTACAGTCCTCTAACCTTTGAGCTAAGAGAGTGCCTTGTGGTGAGCTGTGTACCCTATTACCACTATGTAGGTTAACTAAACAACAAATGAAATGCATTAATTTCCCCTTGCCCCAGCATTTTGGAGTCAAGGAGAAACTTCTCACAGTGCTGTTGGCAGCTTGGTTTTATTAATGCTCATTGGTCATACTCTGAGGCTAATGATCTGAGCCAGGGAGCTCTGCCAGAAAAGTCTCCCTTAAGAGGTGAAGAATACCAAATTCTTACTGGACAGCATCTCATGGGGATCCAAGCCTAGTCTGAGACTTCCTTCAAGTTGGTAAGGAAAATTCCTAGCTCTTCATCCCAGCTTGAACTAGAGCAAATCTGAGTTTATACAGAGGAGCGTAAGATTCCCATTTCTTTCAGAGCTGGGAAGAAACTGAGGAAATACATTTGGATACAGATTTTGGACTTAAATTTGTCCTATTTTCCAACTCAGACATTGTATTCCTAATTGGTTTGCTTCTCTAACCATTTACTCTCAGGTGGTCTCCAACTTGTGACTGTATGTTAGCCGAAAAGTTGTTATCACTGAGCAAGAATGCTCTACTCAGCTTACGTGACCAATTACGGCTCCAGGTAAGGATCTTAGAAAACAGCATACTGATTTATTCCTGACACAGTTTCCAAATTATGTGCCATGATCTCCTTTTTAGCCTTCAGTAAAAAATACTTGAGTTTGCTTTTGTTTTGATTATAGTTTTGCAGAAAGATTCTTAATTATTCAAGTAACATTCAGTTTTTTAAAAAAATTTCTGTGTTATTTGGTGGAGACAGAAATTGAGAAATTGTAGTATACTGCTTTTGTGGAAATGTGTAAGAGACTAAGAAAGAGGAAAGGAGGTAGGTGGTAGTCTGACACTACTGAATAGTCATCTGCTTGTCATGGTTACTGAGTTTATACTTAGTTGTTTGCAATAAAGATGAGCATCACCAGGAAGAAAAATAATATTTGCTCAGTGTTTCTTTTCTCCTTCAAATTCCATTGTAACACTAGTTTTTCCTATTGCTGCTGTTCATTTAATCAGTAACTTCATCTCAATGGGCTTTCATGCCCTGAAGAGATATACAGGCTTACAAGGATCAGGTGGTGTAGAGATATAAAACTGGGAGACTTGCTGACTATGTTGTTGATCCAGAAAACTGCAAAACTGTCACCTGCAGTTTGTTAAAGTGTAGCTTTTGTCAGAACTGTATATTTTTGCCCTACTTTCTTAACAGGAAAGATAAAAATGCAGAAGTTTGGGGTATGTTTTCACTTTTTGGGTCTTTCAGATTTTCTGAAGATAATTTCTCATCCAACAAGAATTTTAATGATTGTGAATAAAATCACTAGTTTTTCCACTAGATCCCTGAAAGGTTGGAAGGAAGTTAAAGAGCCTTCAGCATGGTGAGTACATTTTCAGGGAAGAGAGGATGGTTAGATATCCAGGCTGGCCCCCAGTGAAGTCAATACATTATTCCAAAACCTGGCCTTGAGCATGGGAGAGTGAAAAGAATTTTTAATATTATACTAGTGAGTGCCATGCCAAGCCTGTGATATTATAGGCTGTTGAGGTCACAGTGTCCAAAAAGTGAGGATTTGCAACACAGAGTACAAGTAGACATTATTAACCAAGTAATTCCTCCAAAAACTTTGTTTCTAAAATGTGGATGGGAAAGATATGCAGCAACTATGCAACTTTCAGGATCTCTGCTAAATTTCTGAGCTTCGACTAAGCAGCATTCTAGGAAGGGCTGAGGCAACTTGTGGTGCATACAGCAGGACTGTGGAAGCTCCATTTAAAAAGTGCAAATCCCCATGGATTTGTGTCCAGTGTTTGATATCTTACTGGAAGACATCAAAGTCTGAGATAATCACCTTGAGATACTTCTACAGTCAGTAGTGGACAAACTGGGTCCCTAGAGCCTTAGCTAAAGGCCTGATGACTTAGGGCATGTAGCTACATGGATGCACAAAGAAGCACTTAATGCACAGATGTTGTTTTGTAGGAGAACTTGCAAGCACAGAAAAAGCTACGTAACCTTTTGCAGACTACTTCTATCCTGAAGTGCAGGGATCTCTGAGGTAGGTCAAATTTCCTTCTCGTTCACTACATTATTTGTCGTAAGACTCCCATTTGTAACAAAGGTAGAAGATATGGATGTCATTAAAACCAGTAATGATTCAGTATGCTCAGACTGCTTGAAACCTGGCAGATGTCAGATTTTATGATAAGAAGGCCAGAATAATAGGATAGTTATCAGAATTCTCAACAATGGTAGCAAAATAAAAATAATAATAAAAAAGAATTCTTAAGACAAAAACTTGCCTTTTCAAGATTAATTTAGTAGAGAAGAGTTTTGCTTTTCTTAGGTGACTTTGTTTTATTCTTTTAAATTTGGCTTTGATAACAAAGTGAAAGCAAAGAAAACCAAACCAAAAATCCAAAAAAACCTCCTCCCCAGGTATCTTTGATATATGCCAAGCTGTTGAATCACTCACTGTTTGTTTCTCCTAGTGAAGGAAGGCAGTCCTGCTCAGCTGATGGGTGAGTCAAACTCAGTGGGTGCAAAGAAACCTTGTATCCTGCCTGTGCAGGATAACTACCTTTTACCACGCTTGTCGCCATGCCACTCATTCACTACATGGAATGATCTATTGCTGCTGATGTTGCTGACACAATCTTTTTTTTTCCTTCCCACATGCTTTTCCAGCCCAACGGCATCTGTTTTTGTTCAAAGAGGCCTATGCCTTCCCTCACCTTAGTGCTCCATTGCTATCTCTTTCTGGCAAAGAACTCAAAAGATTTGGCTGGAAGGTTGCACTCAATCAATCCTGCCTTTAGGGTGTCCTAGAAGCGCTTTCTTGGATCACCATCTCTTCCTATTTCCACACTCCAGTTCTCTGCATAGGAGGTACTTGAACATATGTACATTGTTGATCCAAGCCATATGTCCAACCCATTACACCTGGGCCTTCCATGTGGATTCACTGCAGGAATTCATCACTGGTCAGTTTAGTGTAGCATCTGACTCAGAGCAAGACACATAGGTGCCTCTGGTGGAACTTCTCCAGCTGGCAGATGTGCTGTCTATACTATGTCAAAATTTTGCATTTGTTCAGCACAACAGCCTTGCACAATTCCAGTCTGTATTTTAGTCTGTTCTGACACTGATTCTGCATTTTCTTAGTAAACCTGGCAAAAAACTCCCCTAATTTTATGAATGCAGGAAACTACCTCTCTATCAACACTGGCACAGTCAATTTGAAATGATTTGAAGGTAAGTGAACTTGTGTGCCATAAACAGCTTGGTATTATTGTGTTTAATGGAAGGGACAGCATGTTCTTCTCCACGTTTATTGACACACCATCTTATTTTTTCCCAAATTTGTGATTAGTTTGAAATTGTATGATTGTTATTATTGTGGAAGTAGCATATTTGTTGTTTAAGATCTGAAGAACTTGCATGATGCTAGCCAGTGTTATGGAATGAATAAAAACAAGTGCTCTGGTGTAATCTGCACTGTTGCCTTAGGTGTGCAGTCCTCCAGCATCTGAAAAGTGAATTTGTATGCTCTACACCTCAGAATTAAATAACATTTTCACAGTTAAACACATGAAACACAACTGAGAACAAGGCAGAAGAAGAAAAAGATAGAAGGGAACTCAACGGGAAAATGGGTATGAGTAGGATAAATGGGCAATGAACACATTAGGGAAAATGTTAAGGAAAAAAAACTAAATAAAAAAGACTGTCACTGTTACCTTTATCAAGGGAGAAAATGTAACTATATAAAAAATGCAAAATACTATGTAAGCAAGAAAATGCACTCGAAAGATATATAGCAAAGTTGAAGTGAACTTTGGTTCTGGATGCAAAGGTGGTAATAGCCTCTCCAAAACATTCTGCTGAAGGAAGTTTTGCTGTACATAAAACATCACATTGAAAAAATAAATTAGTTCATGACCTGGTATGACACTGAAAAAATAAGTAGCAGATATCAGTTTAATTTTTTTCCCCTAAAAATAGGATCTGATTTCCGTACACTGACTTTAACACCAAAGGCTCTACAGTGCTAAGCCTCTGTCCTATAATACTTTGATGCCAACTTTTCATGTTACATTTACTAGTTGAATGCCAGATTCATCACAATGTTAATTCAGCTTTACGGCTGTGTATCTAATAGGATCAGGTCAGCAAATCTGGATGAAGAAGTGGATTGGTGGGCTGTAGTTTGAATCTTTTATTTATTTTTAATTATCACATTAGCACAAGTCTGTAAGGCTTTGCAGTTCAAGAAATCCTTGTAGTTATGTGGAGTTCAGACAATGGATATGCTGAAAAACAGCTGGTATAATAGCTCTTCATGTGTGTTTCCTTATCAGCAAAATATTTGGAGTACCATATGATAAACAAATGCAAAGCATTTGTCTTGGTCTCATTTGTTTTAAATGATTGACAAGATAACACCACGTTATAAAAAAATCAAACTGAAGATTTAGAATAAGTAATTATAATCTCCCAACAGAAGTTCCAGGGTCTTTTTTGAAGCAACCATGTTCTTGGATTACAAGACATTGACAGAAGTCTTAGCACTGTAAGCCACAAAAAAAGAAACTTCAAATTAGGAATGATAATTACACATAAGAGACATTTTTTCTGTGTCTTTTTCATCAAGAAATGCCAAGCCGGCCATTTAAAAGACATGAAACAATGTTATCAGATTTTTTCCTATGTAAAATATTTCCACAGAAGATAAAGATACTAACTGCATACAAGTAAAATTTCACAGTGTGCAAGACCTTACAGTAACAACCCTCTTTGAGGAAGTAGAGGAGTGCTTTCTTCAGCTGCTTATAGAATTGTCCATTTCTACAGTAGTCTTGGATTTTATGAATGAAAAATCGTGATACATCAGAAGAGATCTTTTCCAATTTCTCTTACAGAACTTGGGCAATCCTAACAGATGTTCAAATGCTCAAAACATGATTTTACACTGTAATGTGAATGCACAGAAGGAAGTTTAAAATATCTTCATCAAACTATTCTGTATTCAAGGAGTAATATTCTTGTGATTCAGAGGGATTGAACAAAAACATTTATCTGAAGTGGTTACTTGTCTCCTAGAGTTCTAAATCCATACAGAAACACATGGACAAGATTAAAAAAAAAAGTTAAGAAAGCAATATCTCACTGATTATATTGTGATTGGCTAATATAGTTACAAAATTCCTGTGAATTTAAGAGCAAAACTTTAGGCATCTGTGTTTATCAAGAGCTACTACTCTGTGGTAGATTGCAGTTCTATGTGCTTATAGAGACATCTGAAAGGATATGTGTCTGAAAATATAGCATTCTTATTTTGATTAGTGAAAAACTTAGTAACACTATCAGAAGTCTCAGCCTGAATGCCATAAATCCCTAATTTGTTATGGAGATATAAGGCCAATTATGACATGCATATTAATTTTGGGAAACCTTTATGGATGTTGGTAGTTTCTTTGAATGAATGTTCAAAAGATAAAAGTTTGATTATTTTTGAATTGGAGACTTTGAATTAGTAACAGAAAACACAATTATGATTATGCAATTTAATATTACAGCAGTGAGATATGAACAGAAGAGGAATAACCTGTGTTGTGTACAAACCAAGTTCTGAGATACTACTTAATAAAATATAAACTCTATATGTGAAACTTTTCCATGAAAATTGTATAAGCTGTAATAGTTCTATGCAACATGCAAAGACACCCACATCACCTTGGCTCATACTAGGACAATAAAACTCATTATTATTGAAGTGAAAATATTAGTCACATAATACTTTCTTCATCTTGGTTTGATGGTATTTAAATTAAATTTAATACAGATTTAAGGACACCTATAGACAATGCAATGAATAATTCTAGGCTGTCATCACCTCTGGTTATTTCAATTTGATTTCTTTTAAAATTAAGAGGCAGAAAAGCATGGATATATTCCTTTTATAAGTAACAAGACAGGAAGGCCTCTTTTCAGAAAATGAAGCATTGAAGTGACAATTCTTTGCAAATGTACTCTTCGCAGTTACCTAAGTGCTTTGTTTTTACTGATATCAACAGTTTACGGGCCGGTTCAGCCCGGTTTCGTGACTAGCAGGCTGATTCGCAGATCCATGCCTCCAGAAAGGGGAAACAGGGGACCCCAAATAATTAAAAACAGCAGCAACAATCTGAGGAGAAACAAACTAATTTAGTAAATATGGTATCTGGATGCAAGATAACACACTATAATACAATATAATTAGAATTGAAGCTAATAAATCAAATATAATGAGAGAAAGTATCTGAAAGCTGCAGCCCTTACATTAGTTCTGAGCCGATGTGTGCAGTCGGATGACCAGCAGGGAGGAGAGCCTTATATTTGGTACCCCTGACCAGGAATGATAACAGAACAGCAAACCGTCTTCTAGGGAATGTAGTTCTTCTCTTCCAGACAGGTGCCTGGAACTGGAACATTAACTCTTTAACTCCCAGTGTGCTACATGATTTTATGATGTAAAATACCGATAACTGAAAATCATAAATCTGTGACAACTGTAAACTGGATGTAATATTTCAGATGATGTAGCTTTCTTTAGAGCAACGCAGGAGAATGATGTGAAATTCATACAAAACACTGGGAAATAAGTATTTGGAAAACCTGAGGAGGATTGCTTCTTTGCTTTTGTTTTTATTTTGAGGCAGAAAGAAAGTGGGTTTTGGGAGGGAGGGATATGTTAAGTTTACTTGTGAAAGTTATGGTCATGTTTCCTCCAAAAGGAGTTGTCTGAAGCTGAAGGCTGCTCAGGCCTTGTTCTGCTGAGCACAGCAAGGACTTTGTCCATTGCTGAAAAGAGTAGGGAGCAAACAGAGAGCAGGGTGTTGCAGAAGGCAGGAAGAAAGGCTGCTGGAGGACTCAGATTGTTGTTTCCTCATGTTTACAAAGGCAGTGCTCTGGAGCCAAGTCAGAAGGACAGCACTGATTTGCATAGGTAGAATTTTATCCTTATGTTCTATCTTGTCTTACTTTTGCACTTTGAATTTTATCTACTCTATACAGTTTGTTATCATTTGTGTTTAAATACAGCCATATTTTATGTTTAAGTACAACTTCAAGTCCAAAGTTATAAGACCTCTTGGTTTTAGAAAGGTACTTGCAATTTTACCTTGAATCTTCTGGTTGGAAAAGTATTCTTAGAGTCATAGTAGGAGCTCTGTTGTTTTGTAAAGCAATGCAAGAATTATCCCAGCTCCTGAACTCTACATTTTTGTTGTTCTCACAGACATAAAATAATTGATTTTTTGAACGCTTTTTTTTTTTTTTAAATTTTCACTACTAAGTTTGAAATATTTTACAGTTAAGTTGTAGGGAATGTATGACTTCCAGCTAATTTTCTTGATTTCTTCTACTCTTATTTCTTGGCATTCTTCTTGAAAATGAATTCAAGCATAGATCAACTGACATAATTCATAGTACTAAATATAATAATCAAATGAAATTGAATTCTGCTAATTTTCTTCTGGGAATATTTTCTGATATTTTGCTTATACAAGAAACTGAACATTGAATTCTATGGTAAAAGAAAAATACAACATTTTAAATAGGAGTTTATTTGGCACAAAAATTTTAAATGTGTCTACTACATCATCCTGTGTTTTTAAAATAAATGTTTGATAAAATGCTAATTCATTCAATTCCAAGTATTTCTTCCTACAGATGATTTGTTGCATATTTTACTTTTGGGTAATCAGGATACATCTACTGAACTGCACCCTTTGTACAATATTTCACCTACAGGAGAAGTGTAATGTTTTAACTAAATTTCACTGCTCACTGCTTTGTAATCTACACAAAAGTGGTAAAGTGATTTAATAGCAAAATTTTATGATAGGTATCTTGTAATAACATAACCTCATTACTTTTATAGTATATCCTGCAGAAAATTTGCAAATAGCATAATTAAAATAAATAAATTTCCCACTAAATTAGAGTGCATTCTGTGATGTAGAAAAAGCCCACGCCTCCACAGGTCAAATAAACAAGCTAATACGATTTCTGCAGATTTCTCTTTCTCCTTTGTACTTGGAAGATTGTGATTGCCTCTCTCAGATACAAACCCTGTTACAATAATCCATCCCATTGTCACATTGAAATACAATCTTCACAGGATTTTGTGCATTAGTTTTTGCAGGCGTCTTTGAATTACTTATTAGATGTGGTTTAAGAGAGTGGTTCATGATCAGCTCAGCTGCATTCCTTCTGCTATTTGGAGTTTAAGGCCTTACTCTAGAATGAGCAAAGTAGAAGAGCCATATGTCCTTGGCTTTTTACAATGCATGTGTTTTGTAGCTTGGCTTACCTGCATGTGTTACTCTTTGGGCATGCAGAAGAGCTTTGCTTTTCCTGCAGAGTGCTGTGGGATTTGATTATAGTTCAGTGATGGTCATAAATACATTTCTGAACAAAATGAGGATTTCTGATAAGCATGTTTGTTGGAGCAGTTCATAAATGTTTACTTACACTTTAGAATAGAAGTGTGCCATTTAAATTGGTGCAACTAAATTGTGGAAGTAAAAAGGGATCTAATTTATACTGCTAACAACTAGCATGTGAGTTTGTTGTCTCCTTTTCGGAAAATAGAATTATAGAATTGCAGAACACTCGAAGTTGCAAGGAACCTACCAAGATCATCACATTCAAATCTTGTTTCCACACTGAATCACCCAAAAATTGAACGGCATTTTTGAGAGTGTTGTGCAATCTCTTCCTTCAAATTACATGTAGCAGTATCAAATGAGGTAAGTGTTCTTGCAAACTCTGATACAGAGGAGGGACTTGTTCAAAGGCAGCTGCCTCTCAACCTCCTAACACCATCAGAAGGTCCTCATTAGAGAAAAAGTGAATGATGGCAAGCAGAGCTGTGGTTTTGCAAGGGATCTTTGTGCTAGGATACTTGCAATTACCTGATGAATACATTTCTAAGCTACCAAGACCCATCAATCACCCTGATATCCACAGTTTTACTACATAATTTTCAAACATACATTGCAGATCACTGGGGGTTGAGACTTGGAGCATAGTTGGTCTGAATTATAAATGATTTCACCTTAACTCACACATTTCATTCAAGAACAAAGCCAAACCTAGCCTAAAAAATCTGCTTCTCAAGATTCCTAGAATTTAAGAACATTAATTGTGGCAAGATAGTTTTGCAAAAGCTTGGTTAAATGTCATATGCATACTGACTTCTATGCATCTCCTCCATCTTCATTACTCAGACTATTGCTTCAGGTTGCATCAACACAATTTATAGTTATTTTTTTTTCTACAAGTGTTCACAATAAAGTACTGATAAGATTAATTTATTAAATAAGTTGTCATGATGGAGTTAGAAGCAGTCTAGCAAGAGTAGATGGTCCAGTTAGGGTAAAGAAACAAGACCATGTGTTGTGGGTGACCTGTCACTAACCTTTAATAACAAAAAGAAAAATGACTGCTATGAGCATTTTGTCAATTATTCAATCTCAGCACAACTCATAGAAAATTCTCAGAAAGTTGCAAGATGTAGATACTCTTCATTGTGGAGAACTGTTCTAGGTAGTTTCCCATGTGTTTTTTTTACTTTCAACTTGATCTTATTTAGGACTACATTAAACTATCTGAGAAAAATGTTATATAGACATCCTTAGAATAAGCACTTTACCACGAATTTCCATTTTTGTCACATTTCTTAGGAAAACTGCAGTACTGAAAATCCACATTTCCATTTCTTCTTCACAAGGTTATTTTTTAAAATACCAAATAGACAAAAAATAAATATTTCCCTGTTTTTCATTTTTAATTTAAACTCTGAAACTTTCTAGATCTTTTGCAAGATCAGAACAATTGTTAATAGGGAAAGAAAAATGAAAATATATTATCTTACCTGTATCATCATCAAGAAACGTGAAAGAAAAAGAATCACAGAATTCTGGAAAGGAGAAAGAAAAACTGCTCAGGAAATATCTTGTTATACTGTTTTCAAGATAAAGAATAGAATCATTTGTAAAAGAAATGAGGAGAATGCTTTGTTACCATTCAGTGATTTGAGAGTTCCTTTACTAGCTGTCATTCCTGTGTATCCAATGTATTTCTCTAGTACGGGCTTCTCCGTGCTCCTGCTGAACATATACAAGCTGTCAGCACTTGTGTCATTCTGCGATGTCATCCCACCTTAACTATATTGCATTAAGGAACATTACCTTCTTTTGTTTGCTTTGAACCATCATCTTGCTGGCATCTTTGAACGCTCCGTAGTTATTGTGCCACAAGTGACACAGAACTGGCCACCCCTTCTATCCTACAAATGATTTTATTTTACTCCCTTAGTTGTTTATTTTCCAAAATGAAGAAATTGAAGAGTTTCCCTAGTTAATAATAATCTTGTCTTTTCTAACTTTCCTCAGAATCTTTTCCAAATCAGTGATCTCCTTTTTGAGATGTGAAGAACAGGGTTTGTGTCATTCAAGAGGTGAGTCAGTCATCTGATTACTGAGTTTACAAATTCTTTGTTCTCTTGTCCTTCCCTTCTAATTCCTAATATCGATTTGCCTTTTTGACAGCATCAGTGCATGGAGTTGATATTTTCATGACATTTTCTGTCATAACCCCAAGATTTCATACTTCGATGAGAGTGTTTGGCTTAGGGTCCATTCTTTTATATAGAAAGATACAACTTACCTTACCTTAGCATCAGTCTAGGTTTAGAAAAACTGATTTTTATTTGTTGTTTTATTGCCTGGTCCCTGAATTTCGTGACATCCTCTTGTTCTTCTTAAGAAATTGTTTTTTACATGACTAATTTTAATATGCAAATAAGCATTGACCAGGTAAATGTATTGTCTCCAAGTTTCTCCAGAAGAAAACTTAAGTCTGCCATATGAAAGAATGTAATTTCTGAAAAAAATTCAATCCTATTTCAAATGCTTCTCATCATGCCTATGTAGGATACAATAGCCTAAATTTCATTGTTTAATAGCCAGTTATAATAATAGGCTGTTTCCTCTCCTCTATGAGTGTTTTTTATGCTTTACTTAACTGTCTTATTTCTGATTCTTTTATTCAACTGCTTGAAAAAGTCCCAAATAGAAAGATTTCAGATTACTTTTTTTCTAACTATTAAGGAAAGAAAATATGAATCTGTACTGAATGCACTTCCTTAAGAAGAATGAGTAGAAAAAACATATTCATGTCATAAAAATGAAAATTCCAAACAGAGCAGAAAAAATGCAAACTGAAATCTCTAAATGTTAGCTGCACACTAGCAGCAGGGAGAAGAGCACTGTTAAACAGAAGTGCAGCAAATACTACTGAGTATATTTAAAATTATATCTGGAGATAGTTAGATAATTATTCTGTAGGTCATCTCTCATTCACAATTTCTAGAGAAAATCACAGGTTATTATAGTAATGTAACATGAGAATACAGTCTTTTCCAAGATGACCATAACCAATTATGTTGTGCTTAACGTTCAGCTGTTTTCTGTTTTGCTTCACTTAAGATACAACATCTGGAGGGTCTCATTAAATGAAGGTTAGATAATCTACTAATAGAGTATTTAATTAGGAATTTGCCAGTTGGAAAATTACTAAAGCTATTTTTTTTCTCTTGCTCACATTTATTAGTGAGAGAAGAAAAAACACAGCATTTGCTGTAGGTTTTTTTTGTAGGTTTTTTCTTTTTTAACTTTGAAAGGAACTTCTAAAACAAACTTACTGTTTGAAATGACAAAATAGAGAATCTATAGGTATAAATTGAAATAGCACAGAAAATCAGCAGAACAGTTCACCTTGCTTCTTTCTGCTTCTCAGATTATTTTATCATTTTCTTATCCAATCTAGAAAATAAATAAATAAATAAATAATCAGTGCGCTGCTTTTAACTGCTCTTTTCAGACCAGTATAAGTAGGGAAAATTTTCCCAACTTTTATATATGACCATCTGACATACAATGTTCTTTGACACTGGACCTGTAGTGCAGCAGTACCAGTCTGTTTTAACATGCATTTCAATCTTTTTATCATTAGTCTTGTATGAAATACCTCTTATTATAATAAATCTATCTATTATGGTAACAATGCCGAAAGAGTACCAGTGCTGGGTATCTTCTGCAATGAATGCTTCTGATCAGTATCAACAGGGTTGAGACCTTCTTAACACATTTCACTTGTGATCTTTTAAAGCTGTCAGGATGGAATGATTTTCAGTCACTTTGCTCCACAGTAGATTTAAAATCATGTCCCAAAGGTGGTAGATTAATACGTTAAAATGGCAAAGTATTAATCTAATGCACTGTCCTGTCTCCTTACCCACAACTTATAGTATACCTGTCATATGAATATGGCAGTTCTCCAATGAAAGGAAGTACCAATATTTTGTTCTCAATAAAACATTTCACTGTCTGGAGCATTTCTTGTATCAATGTTCTACTCTGTATGAAACAGAAAAGTTTAAAAAATCTGCTTTCTGCTGAATTTAAGACCATATGAAAATTTGCTTTGATTATTTGGACATATTCGATATGGATTTAACCACATGCGATAAATCTTAGTTGGAGGAAATAATTTTTCTGGAAACATACACTTGAGTTATTTATCTATTTATTTATCTTTTGTATAATGCTGAATCTCAAGAAGTAAAAAAATATTTTAATGCTAAACATTCTCATCCATTTCAAATTCTTCTCAACAGCTCAACTGTAAAAATGGTGGAACCAAACCACACTTTTATGAAATACAACTTTTTGTTTTGATAAGCTACCAGGAAAATAAAGCAGCACATCTGAAGCTTAATCCCTGATTCAAATTAAGAAAAAAAGAAAAAAAAGAAAAAGAAGAAGAAAAAAAGAAAATATTAAAAGAATTATTGAGCTGAACACATAAGAAAACAGATGACAGTCTGAGAAACAATTTTTAAAAGTACTAATTCATTTTCAAATGTATCAGAATTAGAAAGCCTACTGGGGAATCTAAAGGAATAAGGCATAAAGAACAGCTTGGAGAAGATAATTTTACAGCAGATTTATCTTCAATTTTTCTGCTTTGTTTATAATGAAAGCTTGGGGAGGTTCAAAAAGTATAAGTCTTCTGTTGGGATGTAACGCACTGAATTTGTCTCAAAATAAAAATATCCATAAAAGGATCTGAGGGATAAATCAATAAACTGAACACTAAAAGCTTCCAAAAACAGCTATTAGCCTACTTCCAGATACTATAGATTCCCTAGGATGAAATAGCTTAAAAATGAACTATAGGATATAACTTCCCTTGTAGATGAGCCCCAAGATACTGTTTTTGAGGGGATCATTTGGAGACTGATATAAGTCTGTAGGCTATGTAGGTCACCAGAAAAATGGTAGAAGCTACACTAATGGATAGAATTAGATGTGTGAATAAATGTAAACAAATACATACATTGGACATAAATATATAATAATTAATACAATGTGCTAAGATATAATCTTGGGAGTGTGTTAGTATATGTGTGTGTCGCAAAACTCTGGCTATGACCATCCAACCAATTCCTTACCCACTGAATAGTCCAGCCTTAAAATCCACATATCTACAATTTAGAAATAAGGATATGGTGTGGGGACTACGTCAAAAACCTTGCACAAGTCCAGAGAAACAACATCAGTTTTTTTGTCCACTAATGACATTACTCCGTCATAGAAGGCCACCAGACAGCTTCAGGCACGATTTGCTCTTTGTAAAGCTGTTCTGGCTGTCTGGGATTATCTTATCTTGCACGTGTCTTAATATTTCTTCCAGGAATATCTATTCCATAATCTTACCAGGCACTGTTGTGAGGTTCATAGGCTTGTAGTTCCCCAGGTCTTCCATTCTACCTTTCCTATAAATGGGAATTATTCTTTTCTTTTTCCAGTCACTGGGCACTTCACCAGACAGCCAGGACTTCTTGATCAAGTATGATGGAGAATGGGTTGGCAGTCACATCAGCCATTGCCTTCAGGACCCTGGGATGCATGTTATCTGGCTGCATAGACATGTACATATTCGCATGAGGTGATCTCTTACTTGTGCTTAATGAAGGGATTTCACTACCATAAACCCTGCCTAGAAGTTCAGGATTCCCTTCCAACTGAACTATTGCATTCTATTTAATAGACATGCTGTTCACCATCCTAATAAATGATTTTAAAAGAAAGTAAGTAGTCAGGGGAAAAAGTTCACAGATAAATCTAAAATAGAATTGCTCAGGTTGGAAAAGACCTAAAAGATCATCAAGTCCCAAATGGTATGTACTGAGGGAAGAACACCCATAATTAATAGTTCCATTAAAATTATGCTCAACACTGTTTAAAAAAGAAAATGAAATAAGAAATACAAGAACAGAATAGAAGATGTTACTGTTTTGCCGTATAAATCCTTTATCTACATAATGAATATTGGATGTAGTTCTGTTTCCTTCATTTTGAAGAGAGCGCAGCAGATATGGAAGATTTAAAAGACAGTGTGATTTTTTTTTGTATACGAGATGGATTAGGAAAGTTGTGACACAAGTCTATAGCTTCCTGATAGAAAGGTGAGAAAAGATAGCACTGTTAGCACTGTTTCTTCCATGGTAAGAACTTCAAAACAATCAAATGAAATGGGTTGTTGGCAGGTCTCAAACAAAGAAGGCAGAATTTCTTATAATATATGACTAGTTGTGGAAGCCATAACCAAAAGGATGTATTTAGTGTTAGAACGTCACTTGAGATAAAACGTGATTGGACAAACCCATTGAAAAAAATGAATATGAAAGTGCTGTTTCTGTCTCATAAGTTTGAGTTGTCACTGAGGGATGACAGATTATCCAGCAGAAACATCAGCACAAGTTTGTCCTGTTTCCTAACAGTTCCTGAGGCATCTTCTGACAGGTATTGTCAGAGGAAGGATTACAGGGATCTTTGGTCTGACAAGGTGTTGCCATCTGAGAGTTTTCATCTGTTCATTTGCTTCCATACACTGGCTGCTGAGAAGCCCATGCCCCAGAAGGCACTATCAGTCACTGATTTTATACAAATGGATATGGTAACTCAGGTGTGAGGTTTGTACCCATTTGCTGTTCAAAGTCAGAGGCTGAGCCACATGAAAGCTGGTTGCCATAAGCTTGCCTGTGTCAGCTGCTTTTTGGCTAAGCCTGATATTTGTGCTCATTTTGCTTGCCATTCACACTGTTAACATGAAGAGGAGGAGGTACAGGAAGACTAAGACTCAATTAGAGCAGTACAGAGCCTTCTTTAAGGGGGAACTTCTGATAGGGAGACCTACGCTGATGCGTGCGGAAAGAGAAATGCTGCCTCTAGAGCTAACTTCCCATTTGCATCACAGAGACAGAGTATGTGGGAACTAAGAGCATGTGTGGGCAGTCATGAACAATAAGTTACAATTCACATCTACAGGCTGTAAACTTAATTCTGCTTAGGTTTTCCCATTCAACCCTAATGCTAGTGGGTAGGAAGTGAAGAAAGAGGAAAAAGAATGGTCTGTGTTACTGCAAGGTACCTGCTGTATCTTTTGTTCTTTGTTTTAAACAAACAGACAAACAAGCAAAAAACAACACCCCCAAACCAAATAAATAAATAAAACCAATGCATACAGCAACTGAAAAATGTGTCACATTGTTAGTAAGAAATTAAGACAAATTCCTACTGACGTTTCTAAACAGAGAAGTAGAGAGAGACCACAACTACAGTAATTTCCTGCACCTGAGTAATGTGAAATATAATGGGCATGTTTGGAGATGCATCTGTTCACTCAAAATATAAACAGAGGGGAAAAAAGGAAAGTTAGAGAAAGATGGGCAAGATATCTGCCTGCCCGACCTGCGGTTTAATAGGGGAAATAACCTGGCTGAAGGTGAGGAAAGAATTGTTCAAATTGTTCAAACAAGCCCTTATGGTATCTTCATGTGCTTTCATGGCTCCCTGGGGCAAGAGCCCTGCAGGGCACTGTCAGTTTCCAGAGGGACGTTTTTGTAAATCTTATTTCTGAATTAAGAAAATCCTTCTTGATAACTCCAAACCAGCTAAAACACAGTGTGGGAGGAAAGTGACATGCAGCAGTCCAGACAGCGGCAAGAGTTGAATGGGAGGAGGATTGAAAGGTGATTTTTTTTTTTTTTTTTTTGTCAAGTGAGATCCAAGAAGCAGAAAATCCGATATGTTTTTACTATTTTCTTTCAATGACAACAAATCAGGGTCAAGCAGATGGCAGGAAAGCAAGCTGTAGTCCACTGTCAGACTGTGATCTCCATCATGCTAAGGAACTATATTTGATATAACAATCATACTATCTACTAACTGATTAAAAACAAACACAAAATACAGTGTTTCTTAGCAGCTGATGTTTAAAGAATTTCAACTCTGAATTGGATTTAATGAAGACAGAAGTGATTCTTCCTTTGTTAGGCCAGAGATTTGTTGCATAGCTAGAGGGGATATTACACTGGAAAAAGAAGCATGATAGAGGCTTCTCTGATGGCTACTCTGATGTCATCCATAAGTGAAAGGTAAGAGGTGAGTGAGAATAGAGAAGGCAGGACAACAATCAAAGTATGCTGTTTTTCAGATACAGGTCTATTTCATAGATATTTGGGGCAGGAGTCTAAGACAGCTTTTGGTAAGTTCTTGTGATACGTGAAAAATACTGTTATGTGTGTGTATGTATGTGCACACTTTCTTCCTCTGTAGAAGTCCATACTTATCCATTTTTCTATTCTTGATCCTCAGCCAAGATCAAATGGCTATTGAAATCCCTAGGCTGAAATGCAATGGGTAACTGAGCTGTTCAGTTTTCATATCATTTATTTAAGCTCATTCTTTTTTGTGTTACTCTCGTACTCCAGCTTCCTTTCAGATGTTTGACGATATTATCAAACTGCATATTGCAAATATAGATCCTTTCAGCACGCTGTTGAGAAGAGGTTAGTTAAATATTGTTTGCTCACTTTTTCTTTTTTTACATATAATTCGATATTTTCTCAATTAGTACATTACGTTGGTAAGACATTATTAGCTCTCTGTCATATGCTAGTCATCAGAATGATTGCATATCTGCATCACCAGTAGTTAAAGAAGAACCCTGGGAAGAGCCCTGCTTTAACTAAGCTACATAGCAGAAACATTGAAGAGGCTGTGGTACATACTTTAGTATCATTTCACCAGAATGTGTCTGTTGGTTACTGAGAAGTGCTGTCCTATGTTCAGTCTTACCTAAAGCCTTGATAAAAGTCCAACCACATGTGAGCACACAGAGTAATCAAATCTTAGCAGTCAGACCTGAAATTTTCTGAAGTACCCTTCAGATTTATTTGACAAACCCTGTTTTCCATATAATGATTTATCTGGTAACTAAATGATTTATCTGGTAACTAAATATGTTCTCACTGTCTTCACCCCAGTTTTTATGGTGTTTCTTTAGACCAACAGTTTCTTTTTGCATATGAGACCAGGTGGAAGCTCAACCAGGGGTACTTTTTGTCCGGAGCATTTGCCAGGTGAGAGTCCTGAGCTCAGGATCATAAAAGAAGGTGTATTTCTAAGGATGGAGGTGGGAAGCCAGTTGCAGACAGTGGCTTCCTATCACTTCAGATCAGCTAGATGCGGACTAGCTCCAGCAAGAAGATGTGTAATCACATTAGCACTGTGCTGTGCCTGAAGGAATAATCCCTGCTGGATTTAAGTACCTGCTATGTCTGGAGATATTTGTCTCTTTTGCCTTGCAGTTCCGTTCCCCCAACATCTCTGAAGTGGAAAGCATGTGGGCGAGGAGAGAATGAGAATGGTCATGACTGACTGAAGAGTCCTTTTTCTCTTATAAGTGTGGAGCCTAGGTTTATTGCTCCATGCATTTTGAATGCAACAGACTGATTCAAATGCACAGGCAGCTTTGAACTTTGAAGCAAGAACCTCCTCACTTTTTCTACCCCATAAATCTCAGGCAAGTTACCTAATCTCTATACTTTGATTTCTCAAACTTCTGATGTATCTTACTATTACTGTTTATATGACTGATCCTAAAGTAATAATACTCCCTTATAACATCAATCTTAAAGTAAGGATTAACATAAATTTCTTACATTATTCATAGCATGTTGATTCAGTAAAGATTGGGAAGATGAAAATGCTATGATTATAAATAAGTTAATTTGAATGTAACTGTTCAGTGTCTTAGAATCAATTTGCTGTTTGTGACAGAAACAAACAAAAATCTTGCTCCCAACATTCAGTCAAACTAAAAGATAATAAAATAAATAATTAGTGAGGAAATAAATACAGTAATAGCAGGAAAGCACTGTCTACAGAGTGACACCTATCAGTTAAATTTGCAATTAGAATTCTTAATGTTTTTATTTTCAGGAATGAGACCTGTATGGATATGCTCATATGCTTTTGGCTAAAGACTTGGTATGATCTCCAAACAGAAATGGCTCATTAAGGCATGCATACTGTCCTGTCTACTGAAATCCCCTTTCAACCCAACATACAAGTAAGACCCACTGTTTACTGTTTAACAATCACAGAAGCAGTTCATTTTAAATCATCTACTCCTTGATTACTTTATTTCCATCGAAGAAAATAATTTCCTAAGATGGTAATTTTTTGCAAGCACTTAAAAGCTGTGAAAGATTTTCACTCATTAGCAATGGAACTGTTTAACCCTTCTATAATTTCTGTAGCAATTTGTAGTAATATCAATAAGAGGTGGTATTTAAATACTCACTGATTGATTGATTTTCTATTCTTTTTGCTTTGAAGTGGAAGTAATTTTCAAAGAGTTACCAATGAGCTGTCAGGAAGTGGCAGAAAACTGATCTGATTCCAGTCAATTTCTCTTCTACCTGTTTATGAATATTACACAAGTCTTTATCAATTTAATTTTTATCAACAATTTAAGAATACTTGTTGACTTTCTGTCATCCTTAATAAACAAAAAATAAACAAACAAGGTGAGGGAGTGGTTATTGCTTACAATTTTTTTACCATAATTAAAAATTGTTCATATCTCCAAATAAATTTTTGTCATCACCAACCCACTAACAAAAATTATTTTATTGTAAGTCATTAAAAGTTTCAAGAGGACCTCTTCCCTATAAGTATTAAGCATAAAATACTATCCCTTTGCTGAAACAGGATACCACACAGCCTTCTGCTTTCATCTGGTGGTAAGTTGTTTTTCATTGTACAGTTCCTATAGAGGTAAGTACTTTGAGCTTAAGCAAAGCAAAGGATAAGCAGCTGTTTTATTTTCAAATTGTCCTAGTCACAGATCAGAAATGAGTGTTCCCCTGATTCCTAGACGGTGTTTCTTAGCATCAAGTATCACATGGTTAGAGCCACACATTCCAATTCCAGAATCCTTGCACCTGTTTGGACCTGCCTGTTTCCAAAGAAACTTTGTCTTATAATGCTGGGGGCTCTGCAAGGTGAGAGTAACTGTTTATAGGAAGAATTTTATGGCTTGTCACCCACACCCACACCGACCTCCATTCAGCTACTGCACTGCCAGATGCATTTAATTATTGCCATAAACTGTAAACACTACTGCATGACCATTTCCCCTTTAGCAAGATTGTGTGTGTGAAAAAAGTAAACAGATTGTATAACAAAGTGTTCTCTAGCTGTCAGCAAGAGCTTTGAAAATAAAACACATCCCTCCCGACTCACAATTGGCTGACAGTCGGCACATAATGAATAATAGCTCCTGGGGACCAGCAAAAAGATGTGTGGGAAAACTTTAATTAAAAGCTTGTCAGTACAATTTTACCTGGGTGACATCACCTGACTGAAATCCTGCTGCCGGGCTTTGTTGTCTATAGGATCGCAGGTAGCACACTTGTTTTGCTGACAGCAAACAATTCAAAAAGTATTTTAAAACACTGGGGGCAAGAAGTTCAGCTGCCAGTAAAATATAATCCATTTGTGGTGTTCTAATTTTCTAATTAGCAGCTGTGGAAGGTTTTTCACCACTGTGGGAGGAGGGTGACAAACAGGTTTTTGTAGCTTGTTATGTATGATGTCCTCTTGATTATGTATTTTCTTGACATTCTGTTCCAGAAAAGTGTGTTCCAACATCAAATACATTTCCAAATGTAGACAACTGGGCTGAAGCCAGAAGTATAGACTTAGCAACAAATTCCCAGCTTGAAGTTCTCTTAAGTATATTAAATTGGAGCACAGAATCCAAACAGCCTTAAAGTTCACAGCAGATTACTTTCAGGCTGTAAAATATCCACAAGGAAAAGAAAGACAGATTTCATTCTGCCCAATTTAAGATGGCAGTAACAAGTGCAATGAACTGACGCCCATACTTTTGTATTCCTGTTAGCAGAAAACAGTAATGGGAAACCAAAAATCCAAACTTGGTTGTAAAGTCTTGTATTTATGAGAAAAACTCTCCTATAGTACTGCTGAATTTATTATTAATAGTAAAACTTGGCTATTTTACAAGTAATTTGTAGTAATGGAGAGTAGTTTCTCATAATTTAATGCTAATTAATTCAGTTACATCATGATGTATCTCAAGTCCTGAGCTGACTTTAATGGGAATTGTTTGGGTCTGGTCCAGAATCCACTGAAGCCAATGGGAGTATTTTCATTGATTTAGAAAGAGTTTGGATTATAAAAGGATGGAATTTATTTACCTGACAGAAGAAAGACTCTCTCTGAATTGTGTTTGCCTCTCTTATGAACATTCTCTCAATTTCCTTAATTTTATATAATTATGATTTGCAAAATGTTGAGGAAAATATTATATCTAATTAGTGGTGAACAAAAGTAAACAGGAGTTTTATTTTCTTATTACAAGCTGAAATTAAATGTTGGTTCTGGGCATGTATATGTGAGTAATAACACAGAGAACAACTCCCAGGTAAGACTAAAGACAAAGCATTTAAACTCAAACATTTCTAGTACAACATTTCTCTGCCAAACACTTACTCTGAAGATTAATGAAGAAGGATTTTATCACTTATTTTGGAAGAAGAGGGTGGAGTTAGAAAATTGTGAAGGAAAATAATGAGAAATTACTTAAGGATTTTCCTTTATACTTTGCTGCTCTGAAATACTGTGCAATTCAAACACTTAATTCTTTACAAGGAAATATGTTTTCAGAACATGCATATTATAAAAGAAGTAGGTGCTTTCATATTCCAAGGGGAAAAAAAAAGATGCTGTGCTAAGTGTAAAATAATTGTCATTTTCTAGTCAAAATGGTAATAATTTATTTAGCGATGGGCATTGTTTATGAATTCTGATTACTGATGCACAATAGAATAATTATCTGGAGCTAGATTCGTCAAAGCACCTCAAGGTGGAATTTTGCAGTGACTGAGAATTAGGACTATCAAGGGAGGCCTGGACTGTGGGAGTCAGGAGTTTCTGATAAGCCTAAATGACATTTTGAGAAAATCCTCAAAGCCCCTTTCTTCTTGAGAGTCAAGTTCTACCATTTTGCATGGAACAAGCGAATGTGTATGGAAAGATCTGCAGGTAACTAGAAGGAACAAAGGCACATAGCATATCAAGAGTGGTGTTCAGAACAATTCCATAAGGAGAGAGATAATACAGATTCAGTTTTATATATTTGATGGAGCAGCAACTTGAACTCAGAATTCAAATACTGAAATGGAGAGATTTTTGTGCTTCTATCACTGTTTAATTGCAAGATAAAAAGTGAAAGAAATCTGAAATTGGTGCAAGGAAAAGGTCGTTGCACTCAGCAGCTGTGGAAGAGCTTTGAACTTGATATGGAGAACATTTATCTGAGGAAATTCTGCTGGTAAAACAGGACCCACACCTGGGTTTTCTATAAATGAAGTGAGAAGACAGACAAGTTCACTCTGCTTGTAGAAAAGGATGAGCTAAAAAACATTAGTTTAGGTTTCCCTTAAATATACCTGTGCTGTGTTTTGCAAATGATGAAATTCTAAGTATGATTCATAATATCTCACATTCCTCCTTCCATTCATTAATATTTTTCTTTTCTGTTTAGTGATCTGAGAAAGCTATGGCTTTTTGGAATTGGCAAAAATGTTACGGAGAATTTTCTTACACCTTATGACATGGAATATTTCAGATGGAGGCTTCTTTATTTGTATTTATTCTGGGTACGGGAATGTTGTCACTGTGTCAGTCTTGCCAGCCACTTACTCTTACATCATTATTCAAGAACTGAAGCTTCAGAAAGAAGTGAATATTACCAGCTAATGGTAGTATATTTGAAGATCCAGGAGAATTCCAGCAAGAGAGAGGGGTATGTTGATTGTCACATGAAACTAACTTGGTAATTGTATTCCATTTTCTTTGATCAACAATTCTCGTGACATATTCCACAATTATTATAATCCTTAGCAGGATACACGGGGACTTTTAGGGACTTTTTCCCCTTTAAAAAACTCTTCCTTCAAAGTCATTATTAGTGATACAGAACAGAATGTTTGCAGCCTTCCTCTCACAGTTAAACCTAATGTGATACACCACTGGTTTTCATTTATGTATCAGTATAAATTAACTCTTTGGTTTTGTTTTTAATAAGTAATTTCAATGTCTGGTAAAGCACTAGATGAAACATAAGAAGACAGAGTTTCCGTTACTGGCTTGAGCTCCCTGTATGATCATGAGGAAATCACTTATGGTCTAATTCATTAAAGTGCAAAGTGCCTTAGATGTCTACAGTTTAGTCTGTTGGTCTGTGGTATTCAGATTCCTACATGAAGGGTTTTTTTTACCTATCAGATTTTTTATACAGAATGTCAGGTGAATCAAGATCTGAAACAACTGCATGTCAAGTGGAACATTTGGATTTCTAGGCAGGGCAACAGGAAAAGCCTGCAGTGAGCCTGTAAGAAATTCCCACATCAATATGGAAAGAAGAACTTCTGTCCTTTACTGCTTTGAGCTCGGAAATTTCTTCTAAAGGAAGATGGGCTCAGTAGCTTAAAATTTAGGATTATCGGTAAAAGTCTACTCATAACTCTTCTGTGTTAGTGTCTGAGTTGCTGATTGATATTTCTTCCTGTGTTGTCTTTATGTAACTTAAGGTTTTTCTCTCCTAGATCTTGCAGCTTTATTAAGACAAAGGAGAAAGAATGTCCTATCTTTCCTTCTCTAGCCTAACTGCTTGTAATCTAGGTGATCATAATGGCATAGAAATCAAAGCAGCAGTACCAATATTTTACACCTTTCTGTTTGCAAAGATGGTGACAGTGATTGCCGTGTTTTATTGGGAATATGGTGCTTCTGGAGCACATGCTGCAAATACACCAACAACATCTATCTTACCAAGGATGACAGAGCTTAGGCAAAGCCCTTGACAATGGGTAACTTTGTATTAGAGGTATCATACTTCTATATGTGTACAAAGTAAGTAAGCACCTTTAAGTCATGTATTACAATAAACATCAGTCTTAATAACACCTAAAAAGAACTCTTTAGGTAGTGGCAAATTCAGATACAACTACTTCATGTCTATGACTTCCTATAGGTACCTAAATATTTTTAGACTTTTTTTTTCCTGATCTAATCATAGAAATAAAAGGTGAAATTCTTGTTATTGACAGTGAATATATCTCAAACATTTTTTCAGTTACAGTTCAATTACAACTTACAAGCCTACTGGTGAGGGTGGGAAATATGTCTCCCTGTTGACATTTAGTTATGCTTTTAAGCAGGGCTTCACAGTTCTTAAAACGATGCCAGTTATGCAAGTTAGCTGATGATAGTTGTTTCCATCACCACAGGATTGTTATAGAAGTTAGTAAGTAATGTATAAGCAGACACATTTATTTATTATTTACATAGAATCAAAGTGAAGGAAATCTCTTTTCATTTAAGAGGTCTATGAAAAAAAAACCTATTAAAAAACAGCTTTGCTCTTGGTATTTGATGAACTCTAATCTTTGATTGTACATGATGATAAATCATGTGGCTAGTTTCAGTGTTCAGTCTGATTTACAAGATTCCTTTGAAGTGATAAATGCCTATCAGTCTGCAGTGTAACACTGTAAAACAGAAGGATCTGAACATACCTGACCAAACAAATCTGTATTGTTTCTAATAGACAAGTAAGATGAAGGAAGTTAGAGATATTCTAAGTCAGAGTAGTGAAGTCACTGTATTATGTATAAAAAAGGTACTTTATTTTAAGACTGTCAAGTTTGAAAACATAAGTTAACAGAAAGTCACAAGTCATTCTTGAGACAAGTGCATGAAATCTAAAGAACAGATTCCATATGGTATCATATTTCAAGTTGTATGTCAATGACTTCATCAGAAAGTTATACCCTTCCAGTAGGAGAAATGATACCTTTGAAAACATGTGCGGCTGCATGTAAAAAGTAAGCTTGCCCTGTCTTCACAGAGAGCCAAGACACTTTCTGCTGAACAGGCAGACAGAAGAGAAAGAACAGATGTAATTATCAATCATACACTGTCATTAGCCCAGCTCTCAGGATTTGCAGAAGAGAAGAATATATACTGGTCAGTTATGGTACAAACCATAGCTACTTTCCTTATCGATTTCTTGTCTGCTGTATATAATGTAACACAATGAAAGCAAAATTAATCAAAATGTCTGATAATTTAGGCATTAGGATGGCTGTCAAATCCATATGCGTTTGCTTCCACTTATGCTAATGGCACAAGTGAGATGGACTGAGACATAGAAATTGCACATATTAGTGTGAACATTAATCCTGTCCAAGTTTTTCTGGACTCTTTGGTGGAGTGGCCAGTGGATCTGCATGATTCAGACCTGCTGAAGAGTTCAGATTCGTTATTTCCGTGAACACAGAATGGTTACATACAATGTCAAAATGAGACTTCATACCACTCTTCAAAAGAATTCAAATCCACATCTCCACGATCCTGAAGGTGTGTACTAACATTATACAGTTACACAAAGGAAATATTTAGCTCACTGTTTCTTTCCTGAGCTATTTCCACTGTAGAAAAACATTTACATTTATGCTTATGTAGTACAATGCTGTGGATAATTATACATTGTTGAAGATAAAGGATGTACCTGAAAAAACAAAGCTCAAAGCGCTTTTCTGCAGAAGTAGAAAAAATAATGCCAGTGTTTTAAGAGATCTATCAGCATCTATATTTATTTCCATTCTGGAAGGCAGTAAGAGAAGCTGCTAGTTAGAGCTACTGAAGCTGATTACCGAGTTCTTTAAATGTGGATTAACAAATATTGGTTGTTTTTTTTTCTAAAGATGAAACTGAACTTTCTCATCTGTATGTGAAAATATAGGATTTAGTCACTGGAAGTCACCTTCTGTCTCTGTCTTGTGTCTTCTGCATCCAGATGACTTCCTCTAGATACTAGCTCCCTAATATATTAATAGGTTCATTCTTAGACATTTTTAAATTGTAAGCCTTATTTACTAACCTATATATACATAGAATGTGTAGTACTTGTATATCACAAAAAAGGAGAACCATCTAATTCCTTCCAGGAAACCTCAAGGAAACAAGAACAATAAGATCCTAAGAGCTCCACTTGCATCCCAAGGTTTAGGAATCTACAAATAAGGATTGTTACCAAAGGCAACAGCCAGTTTTCCAAGGTGAAAAAGTAATGGGGAAATGCTTCCTAGAAGTCCCTCAGCCAAACCACTTTATGATATAATGGGAGGAAACCTTAAGTAACAGTAGTGAATAGGGTGATGGGTTGATGGTGGGACTAGATGATTTTAGAGTTTTTTTCCAGCATTCTATAGAATTCTATAATTCTATATTACTAAAACTTTATTCAGCTACTAATGAAGAAATTTATTTTGTTTGTGCAACTTTGCATTGATATTTTAGAACAAATCTTTTGATTTGTACTCACCAAGTAATAATAGTGAATGCAAAATATTTTGATAAGCACAAGGGCACACTGTTTCCTTGAAAGCACTGAATGGACATTGCTAGATTGATAGCTTCAAATGCTTACTGTCTGTCTAGGTTTGAGATGAGTAGCCAGCATAAAACAATGGTGCAATATGTAAGTGGTCTGAAAGAAAATAAAATGCTCCTTACTTATCAATATACTGTGTTCACACTTATACATGAAGAGAACCTAAATGATTAGAAAGAGCTCAGAATACACCTTTTCAGAAAGAAATGAAATTAATGTAGTAGTTCTGAATTCAAATCTTTTGGAATCAAGAAGGGAAAAAATGATTTCAAACAAATCTCTATGAGATTGCGTCCTGCATGAGCAACTTTCAGACTTGCAAGGACTGTTAAAATACTTGCTCAGCAAAATAAAACAACAAATAAAATAAGCCATAATAGCTCTGCTTAACAAAAGAACAACTTATGTATCATTAATAACCAGTGAGTTCAACTGCTTATACCATTTACAAACCAGAACATCCCTGACTGCCAAAGGCCTAAATCTAGAGGGCTCTGCTTAAGGGATTTGAGGTTCTAACTTTCTTCTTCAATCACAGGGATATTTCCAAAGTTTATGTTCTGATAAAACAGAATGGTGAACACTGGTTCTTGTTAAAGCATAATTCCTCCTGGAGGCTCTCTGTAACTGGAACCAACAAAGTTATATAATACAAATGAAATAGATAAGGCTCTTCATTTTATTTTAAATAGGTTTGACTTGCTTCATAACATTCATTCCAGTGGTTTCCAAACCACAACATGAGAAGCCTCTTAAACTTAGTAGATAGGGTACTGTTCCAATAAGTTTTTAATCCATATGTATCAAATAGATAAATTCTCAATGCTAAAAGTCTTCAGGAACAGAACATAAGGTAAATCTGGTGACTAATGAACTTACATTTTTTGTTGATTATTAGTTTTAATATATAAATATATATAAAATATATGTAGATGTTTAAGTACAATGCATATTTTTATATATATGCACAAATATATGAAGACATATAATATATATATTTAAGCTGCTGTTGATATGAATCGTATGTTTGTAGTAGGGACTGCCTATAAAAAACTGTGAAAGTTTCAAGGCACCATTTTCAGTGAAACAAAACTAAAGAAAATCTGTAAGCACAACTTTTTCCTCTATAGTGTTACTAGATTTGTGTTTTCCATGTATGAAACAACTGGTATTGAGTAATGTTTCAGTAGTGCAGTGCATCTTCCTTTGCCTCCTTTCTTTTGGAACAAGCATTAGCAGAAGATAACTAGTATCTCAAGCACTGTTTTGGTATAACAGAAAAGTACATGTGGAACATAACTTTCTGAAGGTGAGAATGCATTCTGTCAGATGTAAAGGAGATCCTGTCCACCTATCCTCTGCATTGCAGGTGCCAACCAACTAAAAACTCAATGTCCCCTGGCTGGGAAAACTCCAAGTATTCCTGAGATCTGCTGAAAAGTTGTCTGTTTCCTGTCACCACTCACTTAGAACCAGTTCCATAAACGTATTTATCTCCTAATTTTTTATGTATTTATTTTTTAAAATATGTTAGGACATGATTAAATCCAACCTTATTACTAAAGAAACTTCAGAGAAACACTCTAGTTGTTGTTTCCTGGCTGAATTTTAGGTGAACTTTCCCAAGACATTTCAAATGTCTTATTTACAGTTCCCTGGGATGAAGCATCATTCACTCTTTTGTGTTGTTCCCTTCCAAGTATAGGGTATTTTCATATCTGTTCAAGAAGATGGTTAGCACAAATTAGGAAAGTAAAGCAGTAGCTTTTAAAGAGTGGTAGTAAGTAGTAGAAAAGTTTATTTAAAAAACAATACTCTGTAGCTTGCTCCAAAAGTAATGTCTCCCATTTATTTTTATGGAATCTACAACAGATGCAAAGAGCACAATAACACTATTTGGTAGAGCAAATTCTCAACTACAGAAAAAAATTTTGAACATAATCACCACCTTTAGCCACGTATTTTTTGCCAGTGATGAGCAAGATACTGCATGTCACACTTGAAAATATCTGTATGGCTGTCCAGAACGTGGCTGCTGAAATGCACCACCTACTGCCTCACTGTGTTCACATTTCCTGTTTGGTCTCCAGCAATGTTCAGCAAGCATCAGTGAATGTCAGTGACAATGGGTGCCATTTTTTTCCACATGGAGGAAATCAGTGACACACTTTTACTTTCTACACACTTCAGTGTTGGACACCATTGTGTCAGACTGCCCCTCTGCTGCTATCTGTCACACGGCAACAAACTGTAATGGAATACTGGCAGGAAGATTCAACCTCAACTGCCATATCACCAACAGCTGCCTCTGAAATTGTGGGCCAAAAAATAAAGTAGGAGACTTCTCTTTTGGAGCAGCCCTCATATGTTTTTTCTGTATTTAGAAAGCATGAACCAAATCAAGTTCTGGATCACAAGGGTAAGGTATGAGAGTTTGGTAAGCATGGAATGCAGTTGCTTTACACACAGACATGGCTATTTTCAGTATTCTTCTGGAATGGAAGTGGTTCCCTGCCCTCAGAATTGGATTTGGTTCTTAGTGGAGGTGGAATGTTGGCTCAGCCAGTGATTTCTGGAACCATGCAGTGAAGGAGTTTTGAATAGTAGAACCATTAAAAAATATATTATTTTCTCATAGAGTATAGTTTAATGTGTTTGTTGCTATTCGGGTAAATCATCTCCTTCAACAAATTCAGCAGAAAATAGACAAAAAGAAATTTGTATCCGCAGTTAGCAGTCTAGCTCAGTCCAGGACTCATTCCTGTGGTCAGAAGGTGGCATATCTAATACAAAATAAAATAAAATAAAATCCACATTTTTTTTTTTCCTCTGGAAAGAAAACATATGAGTAATATTGCAAACACAGAAATTCTTATTACAAAATTAGTGTTTATCAGAATACCATCATTTTAAAGCAATTATATGCATTTAATACATAACATTTCTTTGCACTGCTGGTGTGGTTTTCATCAGCCATAAATAAATAAGAATCAAGCCTTGAGTAGAAACAGTAATTTGTAAATTGGTTAAATAATATTTTCTAACTTGGTGGGGTAGAGAAAATTCAATATCCACCTTCATACATCTGAAAATGAATTTCAGTACTTCATCCAAACTGAGGAAATTATCTGTAGTAAGAAATAGCTAAATAATTGCCAGCTAAATTGGGAATAAATCCAAGAATTCAGAAACATGCTTTAGTTGAATCATTTATTTTGTCTATGGATAGATCTATTATTTGAAAGGAATTTCCTTTCTTCATTTAAATTGATTGCTTTTGTGAAATCTCAAAAGCAGTACCCAGTTGTGAATATGGTAATACTTAGCAATATTTCCCATGAACCTTAAATTGTATATAACGTAATCCATCTCTTGTGGGATATAGTCTTCATTTTTTAAATTTTCTTCTAGAAAAATGTCATTGGCTGGGTTGAAGAAGTACACATAAAGAACACATCAATCCAGTAATGCAGAAATGTAAAAGACCAAGCTGATATTACTCTTCATTTTATGTATTATTGCATTTTGTTTTGCAATAACTGAATCCCTTAACATTTGCTTTTAGAATTAAAAAAGACAGTCTGTTACAAATTAAATCACCATACTTCAATTTTCATCTGCATTTAACCAGAACGTGAAATATTGTCTAACATTTTTCCACTTTGGATTCTCTTCCTTTCTAATCTGTTACTCTTTATATATTACCTTTCTCTCTTCTACATTTGTACTGGTAAGTCTCCCCTCCCATAAAAAAGAAATGTAAACATAATGTAGTTTAGATATACCAGCGTTTAAGAAATCATTTCTCAAAAATGTGTACAATGCCAAAGGTGTTCTACTTCAAATAGGTCATGAGATACTGATGTAATGAAAATCAGTGACTTCATTTAAAAAGCAAATAAAAACATAAAGCTAAAATCACCAATAAACTCCTATCACCAAAAAGGAACTATATAGCTCAATTTTGACCACTACAGTCTAAAAAATTCCAGGAAATAAAGAATTATTATTTTTGCCAAATATTAAGAATGGTGGAATACAGAAGTTGCTGATGTTGTGACCTGGGTGTATATGTCAATGCACAGTTTATGTGTAACTCATAAGGAATATTAATCCTCTGGTTTGAAATGCATGAGAGGCAACTCTTCAAAGATTTTTGATTAGCCAGTCTCTTCATGTACAGATAGTAAGAAGAAAGCAGAAGCAAAGATTCTTGCAGCTTAACAAGATAAATGACTAAAAATCGGTAACTTGAAAATCTACAATAGAAATGCTGTTTCCAGTAGCAGGATTCTGTCCCTATTGTAAGATACCCATTTTTTTCATCCACAGAATGTAGTTCAACACAGTGAATGGGCTCTCATTGTCTCTTTCTCCATTTTGAAATGTGATCAAAGTGCAAAAATGTTCTTGAGAACTGTGAGCCTCTTAATTAGATAGTCAACACTTAGATTACATCTTTATCTCTGCATGAGAAACAAACTTCATAGGTGTTTTGATTTTTTTTTATTTACTCTTTTACTAAGCTAAGTGTTCTATTGAAAATCTACCAGCAGAACAGATAGGTTTAATAATGAAACACTTTAATGTTGAAAGTAAAGGCTAAAATTTATCAGTAAACTAAATGTATTTCCAAGGGTTCATTATTTTAGTTACTTTTTTTAGGTCTGCAATAGCATACCGGACCAAGAAAAGCATTGTGCATAAAAATAGTCTTACCTTTAAATATTAAAGCTTTCTATAATCTCAGTTAAATTAAGACCTCTCCATATTACTTTACACATATAAAGATTTAATTATAAGCTTTCAGTAAGTTACTAAATTTTACTGAAAAGAATAACTATATTTTGAAATAAGACACTGCATAGGTAGAGTTTTTTATTCAATAGGAAAAAAAAGATTTTTTTCATCTCAAATAGAAAGCAAAACAATTCTGAAGATAGTATATTAAGAAATCTCATAGTGAAAGTTGTGTGTTTCATGAGTTGTGAAAATCATGAACATTGAGAGCATCAGCTTGATTAGAATTCTTGCTGGTCTAAATAACTGTAGAAATCACAGAACGCCAAAGGAAAGAAAAAGATAATCTTGAATACAGATGTTACCTTTTTTCCCAAGGCTGAATGACTACTTTTGCTTTGTGATTAGGATCATGCAAAAAAGCCCTATATGGCTGTAATATAGCTATATTTCACTAACAGTTTACTACCTGGGTACAGCCGTTAATTAACAGATTTTTCAAGAGGTGGACTCTCAGCAAAATATCCTTGACAGATAACTGTTCCTAAGAAAGACAGCTATAAATCATTTATTTAAAACAGTAACTGGAAGTTTTGCTTGTCAGATTCTTAAAAGCATAGAAGTGTTTCCTTGAACTTTTGCCTTACTTTGGCTGCCAATATATTACTAGCACCTGGGAGAAGCCTCAGGCTCAAACAGTCAGAAACACATGAAGTTCCATTTTGCTTTAATAAGACTCTCCTTCCTGTATTAGACTTTGTTGTATTATTTAATTTATTCTACTACTAAAGCTTAAAAAATGAAAGTCTGGATTACCTTCAGAAGGCACTTGAGCTTAGGTTTATAGTAAAAATTGTTCCCTTTATAAAAGCTAGACCAGAATTTACTAGCTTTTCTAATTCTTGTTGAGCCATCCTCAATTCTGCAAATACTGTGAGTAAAATAAATAAATGGCTTCCGTTGCGAAGAACAGCGTATGTGAATGTCACTGTGAGGAGACAGCACATATTTATTTCTGATTTGTAATGAATTTGACTATTACTGATGGATATGCAACAGTGAGGTAAGGTAGTTAGTTTTTAAGGTCGACTGGTCCATGGCTTTTTACTGACAAGGTGTGGAGGTCATAATATTCTCTGTACTGATGGCTTATGGAAGTGCTTTTGGACTAATACAAAGGAGGAATAATGCAGTACACCCATGGCATAAATATACAGAAATGTTCAACTAACTGAATATCCCTGTCTGTAAAAACACAGAGGTACACTAGAACATGTTTTTTATTTGCTTCCTTCAGGAAGGAGATGAAACAGGAAGAAATAAAGGAAAAAAATATGGGCTCATTACTGCAATGCTTCTGACTTAAGGTTTGATTTAATTTCCCTTTTAATTTTCTTTGTGCAGTGTGGCTCCTGTTTTATATGAATAACTTAGCACATCTCTTCAAATCTTATGAGTTCAAATTTAAAGGCAAAATTCATTAAAATCTCATTTGAGAAATAATAGTTTGAACTTTGTGGAACTCTTCTAAGTGATTACAAAGCCTTTTGACTTCTCCAGTTACTGTCTCACTAACTTTCAAATATATATTGCAAGAAATTAAAATGCGGTTATAAAAAGTACTAGTTTTTTGTTTGTTTGTTTTTGTCTTTTTTTTTCCCTGCCATGTTATTTCAATAGGCCTTTACCTAAATGGCCACTATTTCCAACAGCTAATAATCACATTTTGGCCAATTAACAGAGTAGAACTGCTTGTGTTCAGATAATTCCAGCATCAGTAGTGATCTGACTGGCCGTGAATCTCATTTTTCCAATAACATTCAACTTACAGGCTGTTGTGGGGAAACAGCAAATCTCTTTTCTAAAATTTACAGTTATATATTTGAACTTCCAAGGCTGCCAAAATATGACACAATCACAGTGTAGTCTAAGTTCTCAGAATATATAACAACCGTGTTTTCTTTTCTGGCAGCTCATAGATCAAAGATTGTAATGGCTTTTCCATTATAAAACTTGTAAGAGTTTGGCATCATGTGAGTGTCACAAGCCTTTAAAAGAAAGAAAAAAACACATCCTGAAATGCTACTGTAGGCAGCCATAAGCATCACCACTGAGATTACTATTAGAATGTGAACTTCCTGTACCCTGCTTCAGAATGCCAACAATTGAATTACTTATTACTTTCATGCAGACCCAGCTGCATAAAAGGATGTTAAACTACCCATAAGGATCAGCAATAAAATATTTAAGATGAATTTATTCCTGAGAGACAGTATGTGATCTAATGACTAATATGTCTGTTTGGAAGTCAAGTCTCTTATTTTCTTCTTGGTTGGTACTTTGTATTTGCTTGGTTATAGTAAAAGGCAATTGATTTCTGAGCATCTAGGGATGTATATCTTGGTGGAAAGGAGAAGTAAGAGATAAGATATGACTTGACAGGATGCATTGTCAAGTGTGAAGACATGAGCAGGCTGTATTGAGAATAAACCACTCAGAAGTACTGGTCTTTTCTTTGTTAAGTCTTAGTTACAAAATTAAAATTGTTTCTAAAATGACAGGAGGGAGGATAAGGGGATACCTATATGACTGGCACTTGACTAGGAGGGGCATATCTACTCTCTAAAATGAGTGGTCTTAGTGGATGTACCTTCACTGTATTCAAGAACTATTTCAGTATTTTCTTGAATTGGGTGCCACTTGATCCAGATGCACGTTTCTACTGCGGACTGTAGCAGCTCTTCCCGGAACGCTTGATGATGAGAAAGAAACAGCATTATGGTTTATCAAGGGAATAGGATTCTGTATGTGGAAAGAAAGCACATTAAAATATAGTCACTTGAGATAAACCATGGAAGTGTTTACCCACTCTTTGTGCTTTTTTTATAGTTGAAATAGTAGTACAATAACTTAGTGGAATAATAGACTGTAAGTCTTTTAAGTCTATTAAGCATTTTATGTTTCCTTGGGTACTTGCCCAACTTGACACTTTTAAGGATTTTTTCAGTAACCTACCATAGTTTATGTTGGATAAAGCAATTGCTTCCATACATGGAGTTAGCATTACATATGTATGCTTCTAAATCACACTCATTCACATAGTTGTGGCTGCAAAACTTCATGTGAAAAATGTGTTTCAGTTTTTAATTACAATTCCTTGCTGTAAGGTTATGAAAAAGCAAACTCCACAATCACAAAGCCATTAGTGTTTTTATCCATGTCCCAGCACTGTCACTGTCAGATTCAGCAGCAGCAAACACACAAGTTCCAGCAGGGATTTGATATATTTATACGACCGCCTAAGTAGACCTATTCTGTAGCATGCCTACATATAACGGTCTTCCCAGAAATTGGCACACCTTTTTGTTACTCCCTGTCATTGTTTTAAACCAAAGGACTCAGGTGTAGGTATACTGGACTGCAAATACAATTTTCCTTGTAAATTTCATTGCTAGCAATTCTCTGCTTTAAGAAAAATGGGAAAAGATATGTGGCTTACTCAAACTGAAATATTTCTCTGTTGAATTACTCCTTGTAGCAACTTTTTTCCACAACTGTCACTTTTTATAAATAGCTCTAGTAGTAGAGACGAGTAACATAATTCTCATAGATTATTCCATCAAAAAACCTAGAACACTGAAAGTTAAAGCAATTTTTATGAAGAAACTTCAGATTTTTCTTTTAACTGTAAACTTATCCTCAAGTTCTGTAGTTTCTCCTTGTGGCCTCTAACTCTGTGCTCTGTGGGCCATTGCAAATTACAGCTATAGCCAATCAGATAAATTAATGAATCCGTGGAATGGTTTAAACAAAGAGAATCAAAATATAAATAGGCCTATCAATCCCACAACACTAATAATACCCACCAGAGGCCCTTTTGTGATTAGTCAAAATGAGAGTTCACTGGCAAAATACAGTGGTGAGAATGCAGGTGTCACCTAGCAGCCTATCCTCACAGTTATGAGGAAGCTCAGCCTTGACTGTCACGTAGAAGGCTCAAGCTCTTTCACTGCAAGAGATTCAAACATTGTGCTTCTGGGCTACTTCCAGTAGCACCTCTGGATGCAAATCTCTTCTGATTTTTGTGATGCAAATCTATACTTTTCACAGCTTGTTGGCCATGGGTCATAAATCCCATGTTGTCAGAAGCTTAGTCCTACAAATTGTATTTGTTGGTAGTAATGAGAAAACGAATTTTGACTTTGTAACTGCCGAGAATCTTGAACATTACAATTCCTAAATGATCACTAAAGAAAGGCATTTGGTAGAAAAATAGGAGTTTAATATAACTCATGAGGTGTTAATCTGGGACAGCAAATAGATATTCTTGGAGGAAATGAAACAAAGAAAGGAGGAAGAAGAAACAGATTTCTGCACAAGCAGTTTCGCATCAGCCAATCACAGAAGCCTCTGTGTGTAGAAGAGATCCTATAATCTGCAGGACTCTTGTCTGGTAACTCTTACCTTGTTCATACATATATTGTGAGCACAGGAGTGCAGCTATGTGTTAGGACAACCCCTAACATGTTCGTGTGATTTTGATGGCAAAGGCCATAAATTTTAAGAGAATGAAGCATTACCAAAAAGTTTCTGATACTGTTTCTCCACTGAGCAAGGGGAGAGACATTTTTGCCCTAAGGCCCATAGAAAGGAAGGGTTTATATTAATTATTCCTTAAAAAAAAAAAAAAAAAAAAGAACTGTTTTGAGCCTGCATGCATGGATGATCTTTATCACTACTCTACTTTAACTTTGTTGAAAAGTAGTGGGGCAACACATCGGAAAAGATGGGCATCCGAGTAACTGTGTTCAGAGTAGTAAAGAAGGCCACACATCAGGAACATAGACATGATTTCTGCTTGCTGTCAGACCTCATGAAGCCTCAGCCAGTTATTAGATTCATTCTCCTTTGACCTCGCCATCCACATAGAAGAGACAATGCAGATACATCTGCTACATTGTCCTTAATGATGATTAAGGGTTTCCCTTGCTTCTACCACAAAAATGTGCTGCTGTGGATATAAGCAGAAAAGATAGAGCATTCCATATGCAAGGAGCCAAATCTACAACAGATTATGAAATGAAGATTCCTTTTCTAAAAACAAACATATATGAGTGGAGAAATTAAGAACTGTTATGCTGTACATAAAAAGTTTAATGCATATGTGAAAATAAATGATAATCTCAACTTCTGGAAATCACATAAATTTCAAGAGCTCAAACCAAATCCACAGTATCACAGAACCGTGGGGACTGGAAAGGACCTCTGGAAATCATCTAGCTCCCTACAGTAGAATGTATAGGAAAGCAACCAGGTGAGTTTTGAATATCTCCAGAGAAGGAGACTCCGCAGACTCTCAGGGCAGGCTGTTCCTATGCCCTGTTGCCCTCAAAGTAAAGAATTTTTATCTCATAATTGTATGGAACTGCCTGTGTTCAAGTTTGTGTTTGTTGCCTCTTGTTCTGTCACTTGGCACAACCGAAAAGAGCTTGGCCCCATTTCCTCAAAACTTGGTCTCTAGATATTTATAAGTGTTGATAAGTTCCTCTCTCAGTTTTTGATCCAAGTTGAACAGTTCACGGTCTCTCAGACTTTCCTCATGAGGGAAATGCTCCAGGCCCCTAACTGTCTTTGTGTCCCTACAGTGTACTCTCTCTAGAAGATCCCTGTCCTTCTTTTACCGGGGAGCACAAAACCGCACACTGTACTCCATACGTGGCCTCACCAGGACAGAGGACAAGGTGAGGATTACCTCCCTCGACCTGTTGGCCACACACTATTTAATGCACCCAAGAATACCATTGGCCTTCTTGGCCACAAGGACACACTGCTGGCTGATAGCCAACCTGTTGTTCATCACGACACCCAGGGCCTTCTCTGCAGAGCTCCTTTCTATCATGTGAGCCCCTAACCTGATACATGCGGTTATTCCCTTGTATGTCTTTTACTATGTACAACTCTTCAGTAAATTTATAAGTTTCAGTTATTATAAGAGTAACAACGGTAAGAACCAAAAGAAGATCTGAAGTGCTTTTCTTGAAGGATTACATCATGTTGACTGCTTTTCCCTCATCACCACACATTTTGAAATCTGTTATATCGTTCCTGCCCCATGAAATGCCCCCTGGGAAAGAAGCAGCTGAGGTAGTCGAGAGTCACTTTTGCCTTGGGGCAGGACCTGTGATCACCACTTTCTCCAGAAGGTAGCTTGAGGCTGTTTCCCTCCTTTTAAGACTTCTACCAGAGCTTTTCCTGTTCTACAGCTCCCTCACCATACAACAGGTACACACATCTGTGGTGAACTATACCTGGTGAACTATAACACATAAGCTTAAAGAGAGCTGGCTTCAGGCTGTCAGAGTAGGAGAGGTGGAGCAGATCTGACCTGAATGGCTGTCTGCCCTAACTAATTCATAGCTGTTTGATGTGAGTGTTTTCCCAGACTGTATCTTGGTAAGAGCAGGTATGGGTAAGATATGGGTTTCTCTTTCTCCTGCTTCAGTCTTCATGCCCCAACCTTCAAAAACAGAAAAAAATAACTAAAAACACAGGACCCCCTCCCCCCATCCAAAACAAACAAACACCAAACCTTGGTAGGAAAGAGACAGAGGTATATCAGTCAGAAAAAGAGTTGCATTCATTCTGGATTGGCCCCTGCACTCTGTCTGATTGAGAAAGATTTTACTAGAGTAGATGTCATTTGGATCCTCCGTTTTGGAACACTTCCGTAACTAGCCTCCACAGTGAAGACTCAAACTTCAAAATTGTGGTTTTGAGTTTGCCAAGCTCTGATAGCCTCTCTGTATTATGTGACATTGGATGCCAGATGTTGAGCTGGCAGAACCTTTTAAGCTGGAAGAGAAAGCACTACTAGTAGTACTAGCAGTAAGAAAATAAAGGTTATGTATGTCTTCTTCCATGAAACTTCAGTGTTTCAGTGAAATAAGGTTTGTGGGCTTTGGAATCTCTCCGATTCTTAGGAAGACTAAACATAAAGCTCAGCCACAACTTCCCAGAAGGACTTTTCAATAGCACCTGGCACCAAAATCATTCTTTTGAGGTTTTTTGTTTTCTTTTGTTTTGTTTATATTAAGAAAAAAAGGTTTTATGTTACAGAACTAGTTAATGCTCAACTACGTCCATGCTAGACCCTTAGAAATTTCTAGATTTTCTCTGCGACTCCATGTTGGCCTCTTTTTCATTACTCTTGCTTTTTTTTCCTTGTTCCTATAGAGCACTAGTCTTTTTCTACTTGCAAAGTTCTCATAGATCTTGCCTGCTGTAGAGGCAGGCAAAATAAGCAGTAGTTTCTGGTCTTGTATTTGTGAAAGTTATTTTCTGGAAATGTTTGAATTATACATACTCTCAGATTTGAAAGTCCAAAGAAAAAATTTCTGCCTGAGGAAAAAAAATAAATCTGTAAGTAGTAATGAGCAAGAAATGAATAATCATTTCAAACCACAAATTTGCTTGGGCAACTAAGAATCCAGAGAAATGTGAAGTATAAAGATATAGTGAAGTAAAAATGTTTTCTCCTTCCTCTTTGATTCTCTGTGAGATTGTTCTTCCTACAGCCCTGTTTAAAGATCCCACCACTACTTCTAAATGAACACTAAAATGCAAAAAATCTGAATGTTACAGTTTTGAAATTTCCTTCAATTTAAGAAAGAAAACAGTTACATAAGAACACATCGTATGGCTGTCACAGTGAGGTCGCATGCATCAACAGCTTTTACACAGCTATATACTGTAGAATACACTGAAAAGAAGTTGTTGTCATGGTAACTGTCATATCATATATATCTTTTTAATGCAGATACTTAAAAATCAAGCATTTGTGTTATCAATACTACTTTGACACTGTGACAATAGATTGGTTTTAGATTCTTTTTAATCAAAGTAAATATTTTGGGGAGGAACATTTTTCTTTGCAGTGTCATTTAAATTTTATTTTTTAATTCCTTCACTATATTAAAATAACAAAAATTATTGTTTGGATTCAGAACTGTATCAGTGGTTACTGATAATAAGCTGTGGTAGTTTAGTTTTACATGAGGAAACTACATAAAAGTGGACACAAGAACACTCTTACAGTCCTGTGGCCATGAGATATTTCATAAAGATGATAAAATTTTCAGTTACATATCTCTATAATATTGTCATCTAGTTCATTATGATTGCAAATTAAATAAGCATAATAACTAGTTATTTGCACTCCAGCACATGTAGGAAACCTTGCCAATATTTCCGTCATGCTTAACTATCATTTTTCCAGTTTTTAAATAGCTAACGGCATTACTTTATTAAATTTCCTTTTAAAAAATAAGCTATTAATTTGCAACTTAATCTAACTTTACATATTTTATGATGTTTAGTTTTATTTTAATCCCCTAACTTTTGCTGAAACAAATAAACCCTACAAAGCTTTCTTCTTTGCTCTAATAACTTATCACATGATCATAACAGGGCTTTTATTGCAAAGTGAGAAAACAAATAAACATCAAACCAAATTGAAATTAACATTAAGTGGCTTTTTTTTTTCCTGAGAAATTGTGCTTTCAACTGCTCTCACGTTTCCCTACACTTCTAATTATAAATAAAAGCACCAAGACGGTTAATTAGTTCTACTTGTCCTAATGAATAGTAGTTTGGAATAGTCTAGTTTACTAACTTACTGCCCCATGATTATATGATAAATTAATGCAAACATATGTTACAAATATATGTTTGAAAGAAACTGTGGAATCACATTAGCTGTCTTAACATGCCACTGAACAACATGGCATAATACCATTTTAATTGATTTACAAGTCTTCTAGTCTTTAAAAAAATAACATTTATTTATAATTTCTTCCAGATTTTTTTTTTTGGGGGGGGGGGGGGGGAAGAGGGGGGAGGGGGATGCTTTCTGACATGAAAATGTGCTATAGAGATCTTTCAGATTTAAACATTATAAGAAAGATGAAAGAATCATTAAATGGTCCATTGTGAAACCAGCCCCACATTCTTTGTGCAGCTGAGGTTTCAGCTGAAGCTGTAGCAGTGAAGTGACTGGACTCCTATGTAGGCTTTTGTAAATGTCAAGTGCCAAAATGAGAAAGACTATTATGAAAAGCCATATTCTCACTATTTTGTGTGGCAGTATGCCATAGTACCAGGGGATAGGTTAACAATTTGAAAGACATGGCCTCCATTTGTGGCTTCTCTACTGTTCTTGGTCATAATTTTTCTAATTGAAGTGTTTTCTTAAAATTTGTTTCATTTTCTCTTTCTCTCCACCAAGGTTTCATATTATTTTTTTCCATATGGCTCATGGGAAAAAAAAAAAAAAGGAGAAATATAAGTGTGAGAAGAAATAAGAAAAATACTTGTGTTCTGAAATTCATAATGGATGGAACATCAACTTGAGAGTTCAAGTATGGGTGCATATTTATCAGTGGGCAGAATGGACATGAATGAAGAATGTCACTTGATGGGACAAGCGAAGAAATAGAGGGCAGCCAGGTAGGAACTACTCATCAGAGCTGCAGTCTTAATGTAACATTTATTCCTTCTCCAGGTCAAAACACTGGTAGTGCTGGGATAATGACAACCAATTAGCACAGAAGAGCAGATCTGGAGAATCATCTGATAATAAAATAAGAACAGGTGACTTCTGTGAGATTACAACTGTAGTAGTGGGATGGATTTTTAAGGCATTTTAAAGCTAATAAGCAGACAAAATTCATGCACAGTATTTAATATATTTCTCAGTATTTTCACTAATGAAGCCTTTATATTTGTGAAAGGTTAATACACAAAAGCAGTGTTTCCAGGTTCATAATTTTTCCCTCTTTTGTAACCATGTTATGCACAGTCAGTTCACATATCCAGTTTGCGGTAACTCTGAAATTAAGCTGATTATCAAAAAAGATAAAAGTGTTTAACTAACTGATCTCTGGTCAGAGCACAACAATGCTTAAAAGCATCTAAATAAGTAATTTCAAATAGTGAATGCTAGACAGTAATATAGTAGCACAGAGTGTTTACTGTGACATTTTTTGCATGACAGTTTTGAGAAATTATTAATTTTTAAGGGGATGGAAGAGACACAAAATTCTGCATGTGTGCCCAATGACACATGCCTGTTTGTGCCTAATTCATTGGAAAAATTGCTCAAGAACTGTTCAGCCATGTTCGAATAAGCTGCCAAGGTCAATGGGACCTTTCCAAAAGTACTGGTTATGCGAGGAAAAAAGGCTTGAGGCAACTTCAACTCAAGCATTTTTGTACATTTACTTGTTTTATTTGGAGAGCAGATAATCTGGTGTTTTTGACAGGCCCATCTCTAGGCACTTATGACACCATAATCTGGAAGACTGAGAACAGGAGTTTGGTTTGAATAAATGTCTAGACCCCAGTAGTACAAGCCTGAATGTTATGGATCCACTGAGGTTCCTGAAAATGTCTTCAGACACTACAGACTTTTAACTCAAATTGCCTTTCAATGACAGTAGCAATGCAGACACAGAAAAACAACAAAAAAACCCCATATGTAAATGCAAGTATTTCTGGTCCTGTCATCAGTATCTTGGATATTTCCATGAGGTTTAGAGAAAAAGAGGAAGGCATTGACATTCAATTCTGGAATGATTGATATGCGACTTTTGAAGGCATTTTGAGAGGAAGTTAAGGAAACAGTATACCATTCACTAAATGTGGTGTTTGGTGTGCCTCTGGAAACAGTAGCCAGATAAGAAAATCTACCTAGGCAAATATTGGTTGTGTGTATATACGTGAGGTTAGGTGAGTCGGTTTAGAAAGTTGTAGTAAATGAGAAACTTTGCTGGATGAAACCTGATCACATTCACCTTAATTGCTTGCTCTTCCAGCCATTGTTTTTGTAGGGTGGTTTGGTTATGGCTTCTGCCCATTACAGACAGACTTCTTCAATAGAGACTCAAAGATCAGAATTCAAAGCTATCCAGGATTTGGTTAAACTTTGAAATTTAATATAGTCCATGAAAAGAGAACTAGATCCTCTCCCGTGAGAGTGAGTGTGAACAAGAGTAGGCATAAAAAAATACTGTGTTTGGAATAAGAAAGTCTCATGTATAAGCAAGGCTGCTCTGGGTGTGGTTTTGTTTCCAACCTGGTGGGTAAAAAACACCTCCAGCAAGCTTTGTTGCCCTGGCTTTGGGGAGTTGCATCGTCAAAGCTTGGCTTAGCAGAAGTTTCCTTTGCCCACAACTCCAGGCTCCCTGAGGTTTGGACTTGGAACACCTCATGTGCAGCCCCACCTCCGTCCTTGGCTGTTCTTGGAGCTGACTGATATTCTTTTGGCAGGAATATCCCTGAGGCGAAGCAGGGCGATGATACAAGTTCACCTCGTTTACTGGAATGCCATTTGTACCATCCAATGCTTTTTTTGCATTGTAATTATTTCCTGGGGGTAATTGCATGCTTTTTAGACTTTCTTTTGCGCTCCCATGCTCTGTGCAGAAAGGGCCAGAGGGTATCGTTGAACTGTTCCCAAGGATAACTGTAAAGTTTGCTAGCCACTTCAACATTACTGTTGTTTATAAATCCTAGACAAAAGGAAATAAAGGGCTAGAAATTGCTAACCCCAATCCATCTGATCAAGGTAGGGAGCTGGTCTTATAGTCAACAGTTGTTTTCCTGGTCACGTTAGAAATACACTAATGATGTTCTGTGGTATGAAAACTTGAGCTACATAATGATACTCTTGCACAGATAGATGGATTGAGTATGTGTTAATGTGTGGAAAAAAAACACAAACAAACTTTGCTGTGGGTCCATTTCTACACATATCAGCTAGAAAATTCACCCAAAAGAAGAATTATGTGTTTATATTCCAAAGAAGTGAGAACATCATTGTTTCATCTAGGAAAAGCTCAGGGTTCAAGGGGGAAGCTTGAAGCACAGTTCTTAGATGGTGCTGCTCTCTGGTGCTGAAGCTCAGAACCATCATTTCCTCATAGCTCTTTCTAGCTCAGAAATAAAGTTTTTAAAAATTTTTTAATTATTAATTATTTTCAATATCTGTGGTAATTTACTATGGCAATATAACATTGGTGAGTCCAAAAATTTCTCATCTGTAAAAAAGATTTGAATGCCTGCCGGCAAAAAAAGAAGTGTGTGAATATAGGACATCCAAAATTTAGCTTTGAAAGAGTAGAAGAAATGTCCACTTTGCAAGTAAAACAAAGCATCTTACATAGGAGCATGTATCAGAGCACAGCTAGCTATAGTGTCTAAGTAAGAAAGAGCTAGAAAGAAATTAGCATTACCTCTTCTAAGTGTTATTTTTATGCTCTAAATTGAATAATTGTTTTTAGTTTCAAGAAATTACCAGTTCATTTATCTCAGTTCAATTCATAGTAAATAATTCAGCTACTTACTATTTAATAACTACCACAAATTACTTGGATAACGGTTCTTTTACTGTTCCTAAAAAATTAAAAGTATTAATTTAAAATAATTTACTTGCCTTGCTAAAAGACTCCACATTTAAGGGTAATGGCTACATATTAAAACAGTCAGATACACAAAGTCAGCCACAAAATTGAAAAGCTTCACTGCCATATATTGTGAAACTTGCATTGTAATCTTATGAGTAAGCAATGGAAACTTCATCTTAATTTTGTGTTAGCAGTAGAAGCTTACTTCCACATTGAGAAACCTCAGTATAGCTGTAGTCATTCGTCTTTTTAGCTCCTTGAGGGAAATTGGTATAAATCTTCTCTAGAATTTCATAATATAGCAGCAGATTTTGTAGTGAGAAGCTTATTTTCCTTCTAAGGAATAGTCTTTAACCTTGCAGGGGGAAACTCAGTTTTCAGTCCTGCTCTATCTACAGTTTTACACTTTTCAAATTTTATGTTTGGAAGTGCCTTGAGTTCATATGTTTTTTGCGTCTGAAGATATTGTAAATCATTCTCTGAAATCTATACAGGCTGAGCTTACAATGAGTTGTTTATGACTTAAAAAAAAAAAGTTCAACAGTAGTTTCAGGGCAGTCAACTTCTGTCACTGTATTTAATGGGATCAAGGAGGGAAGGGGCTATAAGGAAAGAACAATAAAAGAAAAAAATTGAAAATGTTGGGGGAAAAAGAAAAAGATTTTGGAGAAGCATAAAGTTAAGTAACAGGAAAGGAATTTTGTTCCTTGTTGAGTGAATCAGCTTATCTTTGTTTTTGGAGTTTGTGATGTATGCATCTATATAGACATATATACACATGCATATCAATGTGTGTCGATGCACATCCATAAGATTTCACTATCTGCTTGCATTGTGATGTCACCTCACATACGGGGGCTGGAAACTATAGAATCTGTCAGATACGGAGCACCCATTCTGCAGATAGGGAAAAACCACTGAAGTGAACTGGACTTTAGAATGTATCCATGCACTTTGTTTAAATGGGGCCTGGATTTTCCTCCTGGATTCAAACTGAATGAGAACTATAGGTTTCCCTTTGATTTATGGTGTGCCAATGCACATATTTCAGACCTCCTGGGCAAAACTTGCACTATTTTTTAGCTGTACACTTTAATAAATAATGGACAAGATAGTAGAATTAGAAGACTGTCAGACTGACTGAAAACAGTGAAAGAGAAACTCTAGGGAAACTCAGTCACCCATCTGACATACTGCTGTTTTATCCAAAATAGTATTATAATTTAAAGGCTGTCACATATGGAAGATGTTAGCAGTTTCCATTGCCTTGTTCCTCTTGGTAGATGCACCCACTGAACCTATACAAGGTCCATTCCGAAATAGGTGATTCATGAAAAGTTTTCATGCTTCTGGTTCTTATAAGTATTAGTATATGACCAATGTTTGAGGGTTTTTTTTTTTTTTAATATTGTGTTTTACTTTAGAGAAAATACAATTACAACATTTCTCTTAAGAAGTCTTAACATTAGTAGGTGGAGATCTCCTGATTAAAGTCTATTTAATTATTAGTACTATCTGCATGACAAAATGCAAACTTATTTCTAATACAGGACAATTACATGATCTTTATCGCTTGTAACTATTACAGAAAAACTATAAATTAGGCTTCAAAATAACACCTGGAACAGAACTCCCTCTATAAACCTGTTTAACCTTTTTTTTTTTTTTTTTTTTTTTTTTTTTTGTGACAGATTGGAATTTATTATTTTGAAAGTCTTGGAGCACCTGGTCTGTGATTTTATCAGAGTTATAAGAAATGCCTTGGAGGCAAGTGTTGGGGAATGGTTAGAACAAGAACAAGACCCATGATACTTTAAAAAGTGCCTTTTATCTTAACAGATTTAGTTTGCAAACTCAGAGCACTATGGACTGCAGCTCACTCTGACAAATCAGTTCCTAAGGTGTTAGTTACATTGCAATTAAATAATCCTGACATCTCTGGTGGCTTTCTATGTTTAATCTCTCACCCTGGAAAATTTGATTAAGAGATAAATGTAGATGGAAAAATATACCAAGTATTTGTTATATTTTTCACTCCTTTGTAATTACTGTTTGTTTAATACTTTCTGCATCCAAAACACAATGATGCGAACAGTACATTTAAAAGGATGCAGGCAATTTATAACAATCTAATAGTGACTCATCCCAAATCCACTCTTTAGGCAAATATGTTATGACTTTTGAAGCTTTTCTGTTGTCTGTTATTCAATACGTGCCTCTTACAGATTCAACAGCAGAATACTTTTACTTCCTAATTTTCTGTCCCAAGCACATAATGATATAAATATCAAAAATCCTTTTTGTCATCAAACATTTAGAATATCTAAAAGATGATTTTTCTCAGATGTGCTGCCTGAACCATGACTGCTCACAATTCCATGTGAATTAATTTTACTGTCATCCTCTGTGGGATTTCTCTTATCCATTGAAGAAGAGAAGAAGCCATCTCAGATTGTGATTTAGGAAACTCACCTAACCACTAAATGAGACTATTGCAATCTGACTTCTCATTAGATGAATTTGGTCAAAACTTATCTTGAGTAATCATTTTCATTTGAAACTTTTCCATCAAGAATCACCTGTCCCCAATATAGGACTGAAGCTGTTGTGTTGCATCAACTAGAGATGCAGGGTTTTTTTTTTTTTTTTTTTTTTTGATAACTTAGATATTAGGCTTGCAGCTTAACATGTCTAAAATTAGGCTAGCATGAAAATTCAAGAATGCAAATAAGCATTATATTAACGATTAGCATAAAACATACAGATCACTTCAAAAAGGAAAAAAGGGAAGAGTCATACAATTTAATAACACATTTCTCTGTCTGCAAAAATGCAAGTGCACAATGTGAGTAGTAAAGGAAAGATGGATTTTTGCTCTAGTGAGGATCAACTAATTTTGTTTTCTTTCCCATCTGTCCTCCATGTGAGTCTGTCCACATGAAAAATCCCGCTTGGTGAAGCCCCACAGGGATGGCATCCATATCACAGCAAATGCTGGGACCATTCATCACTTTGGTGCCTGGTATAATTTTACAATAACCTTGGCAGGCACACTTCTACGAAAGATGATTTTCAGCTGTAGGCCTGAAACTAGATTAATATTGTTGTTTAATCACTGCTATAGTCATATTCCCAATACAAGCAGTGAAATCTCCGTGTCCTTTTTATTTCTTTATTTCAGTGTTACACTTTGAATGCATAAAAGGACTGTCTTATAAAGTTATCTGATGCATCATAATATTAATCTTGGACAAAAACAAAAGGGGTAAAATTAATGTCAATTAACTAGTCAAACTGTAGTTTAGTTGAGGTTATTTTATCAAATATTTAAAGTTTCATTGAAGGGATAACAAATGAAAAGTATGGGGTTAGGGTAAGCCCTGAGAGAATTGATGAGTAACAATGAAGCTTTCAAAAGAAAGTTCACATATGTCTGTATGACAGTAAGATTTATTATTTTTCTGGGTTGTTCACTTCAAAGTATCTTTAAAGATGGTTATTGTAAAATAAAACAAGGCAGAGTTGCAATCAAAGAAAAATTATCACCAAAAATAATCCACAAAGAAAGTGGAAAAATGAGTAAAAGTAATTCAGACTGGCTCTTGGTTTTTGAATTGTGGCATACAGAGAATTTTAAAGAAGAACTGTAAAGGTAAAATGGGGGAAATTTCTTCCTTTTTGTTATTTGTCTGTACTTGGATTCATCGTCGCATATTGCTCCTAATGTTCCACAGTACTCCCTGAGGTTGCTGAAACTCTCTGATCAGACTCTAATGAGAACCGGATCAAGGCTCATGTGAGTGCACTAGAAGCTCATTTCTTTTTTTTTTTTTTTTTTCCTTTTTTTTTCATCAGGTTTAAAAAAAGTCTGCTGTTTTCAAAAGACCTTGAAACACAAGTGTGAAAGATATGTGGACTAGAAACATATGCATTTTGCAAAGAATTGTGTACCACTGCAAAGTTTTCACTAAGAAATCTATAACCAATAAAAACATCCTAAGAACTCACTCTCTCTTTTTTGAAGCACTGAGGAAACCAAGGCCCATTCTTGCTGAATGTAGGTTGATTTATGCGAGTGAAGACAAATGGTTCTCAGTAAGCAATCATCAAATTCAAAGTGAAACTCTAGAGCTTTGAACCCACATGACCTGAAGCAGAAACTAGTGTTCACACCAAGACAAAACTGCTGAGTCTGTAAGAAATATCAGCCCTTCATCTGAATACTCTGGAAGAAAATTGTTTTGTGAATATCAGCAAAACAAACTCGTTATTTTTAACTTATGAAATTTACAACTGCTTTACTTGGCATCTTCCCATCTCTTCAATTAATTACATATAATGAAGTGTTTTCTGAGAAATAGATTGATAGCCATTCACGTAGTCAAAAGGAAAAGAAACTAATAGAGAGCATGTATGATTGCATTTTCTTACAAGAGGGTGTGCAGGAATACAAATATTCTTTCTCATACATATATATGGTAACAGCTAAATCAGTTTCTATACATAGATTTCATTAAAAGTAGTCATGAAGCCATATATCCAGGTACTGGAAATTTGGTGATGATCAGTCTGTTCAATGGGAAGTAGGCTGATCAGATAAAACTGGTATTACTTTTTAGTGGAATTATAAATTTGCTTAGAGAACATTTCTATGTATGTGTGACACAAATACTTGTATGACTCACCATCGTAATGTATTCTATTGCCAAATCTTTTGTACAAAGTCACTATACACCACTTTCCCATCTCCCTACTCCTCAGATACTTCAATTAGTCCTGTTACTATTTTCTCTATTACAGGAGGTCCTTACCATCCTTGAAGCTGTATAAATGGCAGCTATGGCAGATTCCTATTTACCACCATTCCCAAAATGCTATTGTTTCTTTCATCTTTGTTTGGGAAAGAATGTCATTCACGCATCAACATAGTAACTTCTATTGAGGTGAAGAGCTTGTTTGGTCTAACAGTATTGATTTTTTCTTTTTTAACAACTGAAAAAAAATAATGAGAATTACTACAGATAGTCAAATTCCATTTTGAAACCGTTGAAGAAATGTAAATGGATTAAAACCAGACTCATTGAGTTTAAAATAGAGCAGTTAAAATAAGTCATAGATGTATGCTGTGATTTGCCAAGGAAGACAGAGATTTCTGTTATACTCTATCCTTTTAAATGACTTGGAATAACTGTAGAAAATCTTTGTTAGAAAACTTGTATGTGGCACAAAGGCTGATGTCACTGTGCATACAAAGTACTCCTACAGGGAGCAATCTACACTTTTTGGTAAACTGCATGCCAGAAAACCAAACATTTTAAGGTAGAAGCACAAGACTGATAGAACTTTCTTAGTGACTAAAATGAATTTCTTATAAGTATGTCCTGCTCTTCTTTTCACAGTTCTAGGAAAAAAAAAAAAAAAAGTCTAACTCTGATTTATATTTTGGTTTCCAGCCTTTGAGCTCTGTGTCTTGACACTTTAGGCATGTCAGGACTCTGTACACACATTTCCTATCAAAGTTACTCCTTTATTCTTCCTGACCCCCAACCTCATTGTACCAAAGCCTTAGTCAGCCTCGGTGGTTCAAAACTAATGGAAATGTAGAATAGTAACATTCATGTCTGTAGATATTGAGTGCATGTAGCTAGGAATGAGGAGAGACAGAGTGGTTCCTTCAAGCTCTTACCACCCATCAGTGTTACACAGGAGGTCTTGGGCTTCTGAGTGTGTGAAACCGACATTCAGCTTTCAAAGAATGCAGTTTATTTTCTCAAGTGAGGACTAGGTGTAAAAAAGTTGGGAGATACTATTTCTGTAACTACTGAGATCTGTTACAAGTAATTGTAGTCCCTTTCCCCTGAAAGAAGATTTAGGAAAGTGAGAAGTTGGAATTTGAGGCCAGATAAAATTATGTCTGATATAAGGTGTGCATTTTTACTGATGGTAACAATTAAATACAGAAGTGGCTAATCACAGGATGTGCTAGATTTTCTACCACCTGAAATCTTTCAGGAAAGATTGAGTACATTAGTGATTACCTCTTGTTCATCCAGAAGTTATAGGCAATATTATGCAGAAAATAAGATCAGAAACTCATAAAAGGCCCTTAGGGCTGTACAGGTATATGAAAGTCAATGGCACAAATTTGTGAATGTTAGTGGTTTTATTCAAGGCTGAAACTTTTAAATTTAGGTTTCTGCTTTCTGTTATAAATGATGATGTTTAATTCTACAGAAGCTGAATTCTGGCTGCAGTTAGATTGATGCAACTCCAATAACTCCAGTGAAGCTGCAGAATTTGATGCAAGGGCATTTCAAACCTGTCTGAGCTGACTGAAAAAATTATTGCCACTTAAGCAAAAGATTTACCTTGAGAAACTTGTTATCTCAAACATTTATTCTGAGGAGTGTGTACATTTTCTCTAGGGAAGAAAAAAAAAAGGAAAGGAGCATTTAAAAATTATGCCTAATAGAGGAATAAGTTTTGAAAGTATATAAATGTCTCATTCAGCAGTTGAAGAAAAATGTTTGGTTCCTAATAGTATAGCCCAAATTCACTCACTAAGACTGATAAATTCTAAATAGTGCTTTGTTTGGGAAGGAGTTCGTATACTTCACTCTCATTCTTTCAGGTTGCTATCCACCATACTGAGCAGAATCCCACAACTTTACAGGTGGAGCCACATTGCAGCTAGTGACACAGACAGATGACATATTTATTAGCTTGTCAAAGCTTCCTCTGTTTATGGAAGACTCACCCAGCTAAACAAAACAGTCTGCTTCCCATTGGCTAATTGAGCTGGCCCCTGTTGAGAGTCTCAGCAAAGTGCTTGATGAGGCATAAAATGATGATTAATTAATTTACTGCTCAGTTGATCATCAAACTGAGAGGTTTATGATTCTCACAGCGGTCAACACTCTCTCTTCAGTGTGCAACAGCATGAGCAGCCTTCATTCTGGCCTGCTGCTGCCTTTGCTATGACCTGAGATATGGTGGCTTAACACAGAGAAAATGGTGAAAAATAAGAAAAACTTTCAAAAGGGAAGTACTTAGTAGTCTCTTTGTGAGAAGCTTGGTTGTGCCAAACTACTTCTCAGAGAGGGGCTTCTCCTCTCTCAGCTTTAATGAAATCTACTTTGCTGGACATTATTTTCATTCAGTGTATTGCACAAGAACTTCCCTAAAAATCAATTTATTCTCTGATTACATGTATAAATGGCAGAATTCTGAAGAAGTTATAGAGATAGGGCTTTACAGTTGCAGGTATAGGTGTGTTAGAAGAAATCAAAATGCCAGTACAAATATTCAGAAGGGTTTGCTATTGGAAAAAAAAAAAATAATGTTAGTAATTAAAAATTCTTTAACTCCTTAGGGAACTACAAAGAATTACAAAGATTTGAAGATTTAAGAGAGCACATTCTGTGTATGGTGGGCACCACATTTAAAGACAGCATTCAAAATCCACATTTTTTTTGCATTTGTATACATTTACATCTTGTGTGCAGTCACAAAGTGTTTCACATATTTTTGTGTGTGTGTAAACTTTTAAATATTTGCTATGGCAATATATTGGATATTTTTTCTCTGAAATTTGTATGTGGTGTCTGTTGTTTATTACCAAAGTGAAGACAACAAAATTCTCCTTAGTCACAGTTACTTACTGAAGAACAGTGCCAAGTAAATCAATATACATATAAAAAAGTAATTGAATCCAGTTTACGTATAAGTTTTATATCAGTAGTTTGGTCTAAATTTTCATGTCAGGTTGGTGGCAGAACACATATGTTTACATAAGGACCCGTATGCCAGTGTATACACACTTAGAAATTACTTTTTTCTCTTCTTTAAGACTGTACCAATGTTGCCAAATTAATGAAAGACGCAAGTAACAGTCTTCATGTCTGAGCATTTAGGTGAGAAATAGTTTGTATGTGTAAAAGAACAGAAGAGAGTGTCCATTTGCAAATAATATTTTTCGCCAAATAGATATATCCACATTTTAGAAGAGGTTCTGGTTATGAGGAACCCAGGCAGAAAATTAAGTTGTTTAATGTAGAATCATAGAATCACAGAATCATAAAATGGCCTAGGTCGAAAGGGACCTCAAATATCATCTGTTTCAACCCCCTGCAACAGGCATGGTTGCCAACCACTAAATCAGGCACTAGATCAGGCTGCTCAGGGCCCCATCCAACCTGACCTTCAGCACCTTCGGGGATGGGACATCCACAGCTTCTCTGGACAAGCAGTCACCTCACCACACCGTCAGTGAAAAATTTCCCCTTAACATCTAATTTAATTTTCCTCTCTTTTAGTTTAAAAGCATTCTCTCTTGTGTTATTATTACCTACTACTGTTGACTGTTGATATTGCCCAGGTCATAAAGAAAGAGGTTCTGAGAATAAATTTCAAAACTACACTTCAGATAATGAGTTAGATTTACTGTCATCTGAGGCAAGCTTCATGCTCTCTGATTTTTTTTAGGTTTGTTAAAGTACTGTTGAAAGAATGATAACAAAATTTAGTAACTTGCTCACACAAGAGTATACGCAGCAGAAAAAGCAGACTTGGCTTTGTCATAGCCAGGTACTGGTGGTTGGATGGCTATATTTCTTTTGGACAACTTTATTCCACTGTTTTTTTGTTTTTGTTTGTTTGTTTTGGTTTGTTTTTTTTCCCTATTATCCATATAGAACTCTCTACTGTGAATGCTTTTTGCTAAAAAACTTTTCCATCTCTGATCTGTCTGATTTTTTCCCCACTCTTACACATTTCAGTGGTCTAAAATTCATCATTCTATAACTGTGTCTGCTTTCTCTCATACTATTTTTTATGATCGTCTTCTGAAGGTCTGCATAAAGATGCATAGTGCTTTATTTTTATAGCTTCATAAAATGTAATGGAGAAAAAAAAAAACATTAGCTAATCTGGTTGACTACCTTTGAAACATGGGTTGTAGAATTTCACCTGGTTATCCCTACAATGAACTGAATATTGTGTATTTAACTAAAGTGTATCTTCCAGATGGATATCTAGTTTTGATTTGAAGACATCAAAGGCTACTTCCCTGACAGTTATGAATACATCAAAGAGCACTGAGCTTGTGGGAAATAAAAGAAAAATGAGCTAATTGCTTGGATGCTAAAGGGAAATTTACAGCAAATATTTTGGTCTTATTCTGGCTTTTAAAAATCTGGATTACTGGAAGGATTACAAGCCATTATTACACAAGTAAAAATTCTCACATGATATAAAAAATAATCTTGAAAAAAAAAAAAAAGAAAAAAGAAAAAAAAGCAAATAAGATCTACCATAGTCTACCATTGGTAGCCTTTGTAAATTACAGGCTGAAGCAAAAGATGACCTGAGTCACTGTGAATGCTGCTTACATTGGACCATCTTAGGTTGTAAGCTAAGAAAAGTATGAAAAGTAAATTGAAGAAAGGGGGATGGAAGGAAGGGAGGGAGGGAGGGAAGAAGGGAGGGAGGGAGGAAGGGAGGAAGGGAGGAAGGGAGGAAGGGAGGAAGAGAAGGGAGGAAGGGAGGAAGAGAAGGGAGGAAGGGAGGAAGGGAGGAAGGGAGGAAGGGAGGAAAGAAGGAAGGAAGGAAGGAAGGAAGGAAGGAAGGAAGGAAGGAAGGAAGGAAGGAAGGAAGGAAGGAAGGAAGGAAGGAAGGAAGGAAGGAAGGAAGGAAGGAAGGAAGGAAGGAAGGAAGGAAGGGAGGGAGGGAGGGAGGGAGGGAAGAAGGAAGGCACCTTCCCTTCCCTTCCCTTCCCTTCCCTTCCCTTCCCTTCCCTTCCCTTCCCTTCCCTTCCCTTCCCTTCCCTTCCCTTCCCTTCCCTTCCCTTCCCTTCCCTTCCCTTCCCTTCCCTTCCCTTCCCTTCCCTTCCCTTCCCTTCCCTTCCCTTCCCTTCCCTTCCCTTCCCTTCCCTTCCCTTCCCTTCCCTTCCCTTCCCTTCCCTTCCCTTCCTTTCCCTTTTTGCCTAATCACATTCATTCAACCATGGATCCTGGGCAGTTCCTTCCCTTCCCTTCCCTTCCTTTCCCTTTTTGCCTAATCACATTCATTCAACCATGGATCCTGGGCAGTTCCAGATCTTTCCCAAACTTGTTTGTATGACATTGCCACATGGACGAGGCAAATTCACCTTTTATCAAAAATTTTAACAACTGACTCATTTGCTGTTGGACATCCTCTTCAAATATAACATTTAAAGGGTTATACAAAAACTTTCTTGTTTACCAAATTGATCTAATATTTTAAGAAACATTGACTCTTACTTATTGGTCTGTTAAAGCTGTTACTGGAAGAAGACAAGGAAGCAGAAAAAAAGGAAGTAGAAAACATATGGTTCTGTCTGATTTGGGAAGAACTGTGGTTAAATACACAAGTATAGTATATTCTGTTTGAAAGGAGTATGTTCAGATCTTCTGAAGATCTGGAGAATAAGTTGGGAATATAGTTGATCTTTGTCAAACTTAATTTTTTCAGTATATATTCATGAGTTGCACTACTGACTATGTCACATTCTTTTCTATTCCTTTAGTGACATTGAATCAGTTATAAAAGCATTCCATGAAACTAAAATCAAGGTGTGCAAAAAAGTGAAGTTTTTTTTTTTTGAAGCAAAATATATTAATTGAAATAGATTTTAGGTCAGTAGCTAATATGTTTAAGTAGCATTTCATTTTGCATGGATTTTCTTGATTCAGTTTCAATAAGATGATCAGAATAGAAATGACATAATTCAAAGCAAATCACTAGACCACTTTATCAATTTCTTTCCCCATTTTTATGAAACAGTCAGTCCTTGGACCAGGACATCATTTAGAAAGGTACACTGTAGTACAGAATTTTGTTCCATCAGCAATTAAAAAAACAAATACAGATTCTAAGTAAAATATAACATCAGTTTTTCCCAAGTATGAGTGTAGAGCTGGTTTAACAGAGGAACTATTTCTTAAAGAGACAACCATCTTGCTGTGACAGATCAGGACAGCTGCCTCATCAGTTAAGATGCTTGATACATGAATCATAAATATCTTTTTTTTTTATACAAAAGTGTTGTTTGCATGAACATTGGCATGCTTGAATGCACTAAAATGCATTCATTATCAGCAATAGAAGAAATAATTCAAAAATATGCATATGTTTAGTTTCAAGAAAGCAGCTAGTTTCCTCACAGTGCCAGAATGAGGATTATATATGTATAACTACGAAAAAAAAACACCTCTATTTTCTAACATCAGATTAAAAATCTTTCACTTTGAAGTATTCCCCAACGATAAATTAGTTCTTCATACCTTTCAAGCTTAAATATTTTGTCTATCTATATTTTTATTTGTTTTTACCATTTTTCCAATTATTTTCACTGCTCCTAAAAGTAAAACCATTGCAATTTTGGTATTGTCATTGGATTTGAGAAATAATTTTTGTGGCATTTACTAAATGTAGACTTCAATACTTATAGTATTTCAAGTGATTATAAATTTTAAACCAATTTCTGTGAATTAAGTTTGTAGTGCATTCGTTTACCATTTTTTTTAAGGAATACATGGAAACTATGATTCAAAATTCAAAGGACAAAATATTACATTTAAACTTAATATTTGCATATAATAGTATCTTTCAGCATAAATGCTTATAAACTGTCATTGATTTTTGTGTGATCCATTGAAATAGAAAAAAAAAAAGCAAAACAAAACCCCAATGATCCTGGTTAAAATTCATCAGGTGCCAAAACTCTTAACATCCACAAAATAATTTCTGTCCAAATAGACTCTGCAAACAATCACCATAAATTTCAGGAGAATTAATAGAGATTGCAAATTATGCTTGTGAAATAGAGACTGACTGTCATCTAGCATCAAAGACACTGACTTTTGCAGAAATAAATCTTAAATGGCTGATCAAAGCAAATAAAGTAAGAAAACAAATAACACTGTAAATTGAAAAGAATAAATGTAGTGCTTAATGAATACTTATTGACCAATAACCTGCAACTAATGTAATTATGGATTTTTACTTTGGCTATTCATAGCTCTAAGTAGCAGTCATTTGAAGCTGTAAAGACAATAGAGTGAAGTGATGGTTAACAGAAATGTGTTTTATTAAAAGCTAAATCAAATAAGACGAAATTGAAAGTAGTGAAAAAGTGTACTTAGTTAGTATACCCTTGGCTGTTCATACTGTCCAGGCTTGATGGCATTGTAACATATAATATAGGAAGGAAAAAAATTTCTTTTTGCCATTGCCAGAATTTTTGACAGAAATCACAATTTTAGTTTGCTGCCGCTGATAAATAACCTGTAAGCTATCAGTGCAATGTAGTGAGTAAACAGGTGACCATCTAAATCCGTAAAATAATGGAGATCATACATTGTAAGATGTATACAGTTTATGAGGATTATATTGGATAATTTACACTGTATACTATCTTAGTATAGTTACTTTATATTTTGTCTTAAATAGAACATATATGGAGGCATACAGTTTCCTGTCATTTATGTGAGAATACAAAGAAAATTTTAATAGCTAAATTTCTGCAAAGATTTAAGGTAGATTTAGCTATTGGAAAGATCAGTTATAACACATTGTTCAAGATCAGCTTTTCTAATATGACATAAACCACTGAGCACAAACGCAAGACAAATTACACATTTACTAGATTAAATTGCGTTGTTTTTAAATATCTAGTTAATAAACTTGATTCAAATGTTGCAGGGCTGAATAATTATTATAAATTTATGATCTCATTTACATGTGCAAGCCATGAAGGAAAACCCTGCATCATATGTGTTACTACATATCTCAGTACCGGATTTGGTATAATAAAATAAAAACTTGCAGACAACTGTGCAATAATAGTCTGATGACGGAGCTACATGTTGAAACAAGCAGTGTATTTAAATGCAGTTTATGTTTAATTTCTTATTGGTTGGCAGAGTAATGAGCTGAGGACAAAGATTTTATGTGATCATTTATTTTACATTTGTAACAAATAACTATTTTTTGTCAGACGGACCTAGATCTATAAAAATGATTTTGTCCCTACAGCAGGTCTGGCTTCCATGGCATTGAGGAACACATTTGGGATTTCAACCCAGTGAAAGAGAGGTCAGTTTTTATTCTTATTATTTACTTTCTGTGCACCTGATCTGTTGATGCACAAAAAGTCCTACTCACTCCTTGGTAGCATTTGGAGACAAAAAAATGTAAAGAACAGGCAAGAGCTTGACTTTATTTCCTTTATTATTGGTGTTGGTTTCCACTATAATACAGTTATCAGGATTAATGTCCATTCATGTAGTATTAGGCTATAGCAAAGGGCAATTTTTCACATTAACTATAATGTTCTCCTGAGGACATTAAATACGTTAGAAGACTTAGTATTTAGATATACTGTAATTCTAAATGTGAAGTTTGTTTTCAGAGAGTTGTGGCATTCCTTTTAGAAGACAGTGAACACCTGAACCACATCTACTCTAGGGAACTGCTTGAAGAATCCCTTTTTGAAAGAGAATTCCTGGGACGCATATGCAAATGTTAGAAGAATGATTATCACTAGCATTTCTGTTCCTGTTGTAACTACAGTAGGTTTTTTGCATTTTCTGAGGGTGAAGAATGAGGTGTGATTCGAAAGTTACTTAAAGAGATTGACTCTTAGTACCATTTACTCTATGAAGGAAGAAAAGAGGAACGAGTGTTTATGAAATTCTCATAAGGCACTTACCTGCCATTAGAAATTTTCTCCATGGAAACCAGAAACATGAAAAGGTATATATATATAGAAAAGGTAGTGCATAATTATTATTTTGAAATACACCAATGTTTTAATAAAACTATTATTTTTCTTTTTTTTCCCCATCACATAGGGTAGAGCACAACATTCATAGAATTTCATAGAATGGCCTGGGTTGAAAAGGATCACAATGATCATCTAGTTTCAACCCTCCTGCCATTGGCAGGGTAGTCAACCACTAGACCAGGCTGTCCAAAGTCACATCCAGCCTTGCCTTGAATGCTTCCAGGGATGGGGCATCCTCAACCTCCTTGGGCAACTTGTTCCAGTGCATTACCACCCTCTGTGTGAAAAACTTCCTCTTAATATCTAACCTAAACCTCCCCAGTCTCAGTTTAAAACCATTGCCCCTTGTCCTATCACTGTCATCCTGTGTAAGAAGTCGGTTTCCTTCCCGCTTGTAAGCTCCCTTCAAGTACTGTAAAGCCACAATGAGTTTTCCCTGCAGCCTTCTCTTCTCCAAGCTAAACAAGCCCAGTTCCCTCAACCTTTCTTCATAGGAGAGGTTCTCCAGCCCTCTGGTCATTTTAATGGCCTTCCACTGGACCTGTTCCAAGAGTTCTGCATCTTTCTTGTGCTGGGAGCCTCAGGCCTAGATGCAGTACTTCATATGGGACTTCACAGGAGCTGAGTAGAGGCAGACAATCATCTCCCTCTCCCTGCTGGCCACTCCCCTTTTAATGCATCTCAGGATATAGTTGGCCTTATGGGCTGCAAGTGCACACTGCTGCCTCATGTTCAGCTTCTTGTCCACCAGGACCCCCAAGTCCTTTTCCACAGGGCTGCTCTCAAGGGGTTCTCCCCCCCAATCTGTATAAATACCTGGGATTGCCCTGGACCAAGTGCAACACCTTGCACTTGGCCTTGTTGAACCTCATTAGGTTCATGTAGGTTCTCCAGCTTGTCCAAGTCCCTCTGGATGGCTTTCCTTCCCTCCAGTGTATCGACTGTACAACTCAGCTTGGTGTCGTCTGCAAACTTCCTGAGGATGCAATTGATTCTATCATCTATGTCATTGATGAAGATGTTGAAGAGCACCGGTCCCAAGACGAAACCTTGAGGGACACCACACGTGACCCGCCTCCACCCACATATAGAATCAGTGTGACCAGCCAACCAGCTCTTAATCCATTAAACAGTCCATCTTTCAAATCCATACCTCTCCAATTTATAGAGAAGGATGTGGTGAGGGGCCATGTCAAAGGCTTTGCAGAAGTCCAGGTAGATGACATCTGTAACCCTTTCCTCTCCACCAATGCCGTCACTTCATTATAGCTTAGCTAAGAAGACAATGCAGTGATGCTGAATTTGTGCACTTTCAACTCAGTGATGGTTCTCATCTAAAAGTTTCTTAGTAAAAATACAGAGAGGGAAGGAATGTGAAGAAAAAATCATCTAATCACTGTCAAATGGCCATTCATCATTCCTAATACAACAATGCAATATTTAGGAATCAAAAATTACTTTAAGCCATGTTACCACATGTACGAAAATTAATTGACACAGTTACCAAATAAATGCTACATTTTGTAGCATTTGAAGGCTATACTTGGTGAAGGAGCAGCATATTTTGAAGTCAAAAACATCAACAGAAAATGGAAAGAAAAAAAGGAAAATAAAAGGAATAAAATCCAACAGGGAAACCTAAGCTTCAAATATGTCCTTTGCATTTTGATTCAAAGTGCAATGAAAATAGGTGATCTCTTTCATTAAGTCTATTTTCACCACTTGCTATCTTAGGTACAGCTCCCCTAAAAAAAGTAGGTAAAGTGCCCTGCCTCGATTGCTCTTCCTTGCTGCACAGAGTGGAGCACCCAAAATACCTCTAGGAAGAAATGGCATCACACAGGTATTTGTCCAGAGGGCAGTGCAGGAGATTTGCAGGACTTAGTGCCTGAATCCTATTTAACTGCCCAATAATTTCTATGTTGAGAGTGCTGTATAACTCAAGATTCAGCAGATCAGGAACAAGAACTCGGCTCATCTCTTTCTGTGTAAGTACATTGTCCAGTAGGTTACAATCTTTTTTTTTTTTTTTTTTTTAATTCCATCCCTACCAATTCTGATTTGTCTCTGCAAACATAGCTTCTACCAGCATGATGACAGAATAACAGCAATCCCCACATACAGTCAGTCATGGCTTTTACTTGAGAAATCTGTATTATGAACTGAAAAGGGGATGGACAGAGAATAGTATCAAAAACTTACTTGTTGGCTGACAGCAGTTGTGTAACAGGATATGACTGCCACTTTTAAATCTGTGGCAGATTTAAAACTTTGTGTGAATTAGCTCTCATATGCCTAAGTGTATAAGAAGATTCTTGGACGTGACTGGTAATAAATCAAACCCCAGGGAAGTTTGGGTTTTCAAGTATAATCTCCTGCATTACAGGCTATTTATTATTTAGTATAAACAATTTCTGATGCGGGTTGAAATAGAAAAAAAATCTATGAATAGCTCTTTTTCTAAGAAACCAAATTCTATTAAGAAGAGAAATAGTCTCCTGGCCATACAGACAGAGCAGAAAAAAGATTGAGGTCCCAAGACTGATCTTGTCCCATAAGCATTCTTCTTTGGAAACATATTCCTCTGTAATTTCACTGAGTACTCTATATTCGCTTGCAATGGTGTCTTGGGATCATGTTTTAGGCACCCGTTCATCCATTTTTAACCTGACTGTGAACTCTGGTAGCTGGATTTTACAAGGCTACCAGGTAGCTAGATATTTGGTATCCCCAGTTTTGTGATATTGTTCTCACAACTCTAGCCAGTGTGCCTCCAAGAGCTATTCACAAGGTGATAGAGCTTGAAATAGCTCCTCTCAGAGGCATTTCCAGTAGATACTTGTAAAGCAGGAAGCTGAGAGAAGAGTAATAGCCTTTTTTTTACAAAGTAGTCTTTAATGTACAGATTTCTTTCATGGAGTATTTTTCCTGTAGTGTAATCTTATTTGACAATAATACCCACAGTGAAAAGGGAGCTTTCAAGAAAAAGAAAGAACAAACAGTTTTTAACATTAAATACACATAGATTTAAATGACAAGAAAAATAAAACTCAAGGTGAGCTTCAAGGCACCAGTCAGTGGGAGGTGGAGAAAAGGGATGCAGTGAGCCATGGCAGTGATTGAAGAAGGGAAACTGAAAGAAATCATAGGGCACAGACTACCACACAAGCTTCTCAATAAGTCTCTGCAAAGCAGGTGTTGGCTTGCCCCCTCCCCACCAGCCCTCCTCAGCCATGAATTCTTTACTATAGTTTGTCCTTTAAACGTTCAGAAAGGGTGGAAGCCTGACATCTTCATATCCTTGCTCTGTGTGGAGATGATGGAAGTGAATGAAATGTATGTTTTGCTAGCATTTTAAAATTAATGTGAGAAAAGCATTAAACCATGTTTTGTAAAGGTTTAACTCTCTTTTAATGTAAAGAGTTTAATTATACGTAGCTGTGAATATACACCTATTCTATCACGTCCATATGTGACAGAGAAATCAATCCAACACCATCTTCATTCATCCAAACTTTCCACATGAGATTTGTTCACAATACAGTATAGATAATTTTATGAAAGTTTATGTTTTGTATTTTATGTTACTGAAAGTGTATATTTAATATTTATGGTAATAAAAGGGCAATGAAATGTACTCAACATGAAGTTTATTCTAATCCTTAAAATGCCAAAGAACTGTTAAGTTTCTAAAAGTGCCTCTCATGGCTTTATTATTTAATAATTGCAGTAAAAAATGACTTTCCAGAAGAAGAGTATTACCAAAGCATCATAGTACTATAAATCCTAAAATCTTTCCTACTGGTAAAAATATGTCTCTTAGAAAGGCATATTAATATGTGTATATATATATATTTATTATATATTATATAATATATATATATATATATTATATAATATATATATAATAAATAATATTATATAATATATATATAAAATAAATATATATATATAATATATAATATATAATATATTATATAATATATATATTATATATTAATATATATATATATATACCTATATCTCAGCAGCATAACCCAGAATCTATGAAAGCTGTAACACAAAGCTACAGTAATATGAAGGGAAGTAAACCTAGAGATAAAGAAGGATATTTATGGAAAACAACTTAGTAATGCTTCTTTCTCTTATTCTCCAGAAAGACTTCTAGCTTGAGCGCTTTCAAAGACCAAATCTATTGTAATGTAATATACAGAGGGAGGCATTTAGACTGTGCAAACCAACCTACTATTTTCTGTTGGCATCTACGAGAAGGAGGCAAAGAGATTCACTATGTCAACTGAATGGCATGCACTCATGGACAACAAAATGCAGTGAAAGTATTTCTAAATTGCCTAAATATTTCTAGAAGGATAAATGTACAATAATACCCTATACCTATTGGAATTATTGTGATTTTTTGTTTGTTTGTTTCATTTTCTTCTGGTAAGCTTTAAAAAGATCACAGAATCTTTCTGTACAAATATTTTCTTTTGTCCTGGTGCAGATCCATACAGATATATCTAGATGAAAGTAAAGAAAGTTTCTTGCTATACATTTTTTTCCTGCAAACACTTCAGAAAATAAAGTAAGCAGCAAAAGTGTTTAGTAAGGGAAATAACTCACAAGAGTACTGCTGATTGCAGAAACAGGGTTTTTAATTGCAGTTATGCAGCTTGACAATCTGATTCTAGCATTTGAAGATGCACAATTAACTAACAGCAGGATCATCTCATCCTCCAGCCAGTCTGGTCAGTTGCCCAGAGATGCTAAATCACAGGGGTAATGTGCCTGGAGCACTTTCCAACACAGTTTCTGTTTCATTGGTTGTTAGCTAGTCACATACATGGAGGATGATTAACGACGTTTTTACCTGGTATCAAACCAACATGGGACAGGTCTGAGTAACCATCCTGCCACATTGAGTAGTTACATATCAGATAATCAGTGTTGGCAAAAAACAAACTTCATATCAAGGAACGAAGTGATAATCAGAAAAGTACAAGTAAATTGATGAAATACTAGAGAAGGATTATTATTGCTGAGGACTGTAAATCTAATGCAGAAAGCAGCTTCAGAATGCATCATAAAAGCTTTCTAAGAGGTTTTACTTGTCAGGACAAAAATCATGACAGTATTTGCAGCAAAACTGAGCAGAATTCACTTTTTTTATTAACTAATCCTGGAAATTAGTCACAAGGTTATCCTTGTCATTTGTTTTAGAGAAAATATGTTGAGCTGATTACTCGGGTAGACAATGGTTCTTACTATTGAAATCTCAACGTCAAAGTGAAGTTGGATGACGCATTTGTGAATTCTAATGAGGCTGGCATCTAAAAGACTTTGGAGGGGAACAATTATGAAATGCCAGTCATTTCTTCATAACAGTCTGTCTTCTATCAAAATATATCGTAAAGAGAGGTGCTCAGAAATTATCAAACGAAACAAAGTTTTGTCAAAAAATGTTTCATCCAGTCTGAAGTCCTACATTTAAAACATCTTAGATTCAATGAGGTTTTAGCAAACTCAAGACAGAGTTCAAAGAGAACCTTGCCTGGATTCCTGTAGAGTCTGCCTGCACTACGGACATTGGAAACAGCCACTACAGGTCACATCAAAACTAAATTAAAAAGCAACTTCCAGGAAACTTGAAATCCCAGTTTTGGACCAGCTTTACTTGTAAGGGATTTTTACTGCTATTTAAAAAAGAAAATTTTGTATCTAAAAACTACAGCTCAAAAAGTTATCTTTTTATAGAATAGTCTTTTAGATTCAAGAAGAACCATATGAACTATTTAATATTGAAAGAATGTGATTAAAAATTGAAATGAATTAGCCTATAGTTATATGAATGTATATATTAAACATATATAACAAAAAATAAGTTCTTAATGATAGAAATGCCTTTCAGTACTTCATTAGCTATGTTTAGTTCTGAAAACAAATATCAGACATAATATTCATTACCAAAGCGTAAAGTGAAATGTGAATGCATGCACACATAAAATGTGAGTAAAGTAGTTAAACGCAACTATACTCAGAGTCAGGGTCTATTCAAGAGAGGAGTGTCTAAAAACTTATAAGATAATTTTGCATATCACAGTTCATTTAAGTGATTTCAGCTATCACTTGCTGCCATTCACAAAGTGATTGAAGATTGTAATATATGTGGACTACGTCTGTAAAAAATCCAAATTACTAGGTAGATTTTCAGAAATATAGAGCACTTAGTAACAATAACATCATTGATATGGTTGGTTTTTTTTTTCAGAAAAGTAACGAGCAAATATCAAGCAAAAATTATTTACATGTTTCTTTCCTCAGATCCTGATGAACTAGCAGACACGCTAGCATATGCAAATAGGTATATTTGTAGACTATGTGAAGGGCATACGCATTTAAGCAGACATTTTAGCCTTGCTGTATTTTATAAGATATTTAACACAACTCTGTCTTTAAAGCTCATAAAAGATTTCAAATCATTTTTGAAATACAGAATTCTTTCTGTTCTGAAAGAAAAGAAACTCTGTGTGTTTATTATCAACTTATCTGAAAGAAGACTCCTATTGAAAACTAAGCACATTTCAGTTACACGCTGAAGTGATTGTGCTAAAGGGTTTTACTGTATAAATGGAGCACACAAGCCAAAAACAATACAAACGTTTAGCTGCTGGCTTTAGCCAGTCTCTTTCAGCACAATTCATAATTGCTTTAGGACTTTCTGAATCCACTTTTGAATTCAAAGCTTCAGACAAATAATTGGATTTCCTGAAAACATGCTGAGCTATGTTGCTCTCCCTGTCTTGCTTTATGTCCTCAGGGCTGCAGTCTCTGCTTTATATCAAGCTGCACCTAGTAGGCTAATTGGAGGGATGGGTAGATCACTCTGCATTAACATGTCCATCTGTATTAAATAAAATCTCTTCAACAGTCTTTATCATCTTCAACAGAATTATCACTTCAGAGCTGAAAAAACAGGAAATCAAGCAAAAATGACTGTGCAATTTACCAGTGGCTTGGGTGTCTTAGCCTGATAGACCTATGATCCAAGCCAATTATATTCTAGCTGACTTATTTTTACAGTACTTTGACATTGTATACTCACTCCATGTGTCTCACTGACTGCAGGGCAGCTCTAAATATGCTCTGGGCTATCTGCCTAGACATTTCTTGCTCTAGGTAAAGTACAGTTGAAATACCATTTGAGTTTGATCTGCAAGGCTTGTAAATATGTAATATCAAAGATTAAGCCCTTCAGTTTCCCAGTATTGTGACAAGTGTACAAAAGAAGTTATATTAACAAATGAAATGTTGCTTTTTTATTGTTGTTATTTAACATTTATAGCATGTAGTTAGCCAGTGGATAACCCCCCTATCCAGAACACACACATATATATCATTTTGAAAAGGAGTAACCAAGCCACAGTGGTTGCTGATAAAAAAAAACCCCTCAGTTACCTATGAAATCTCTAGGGTCAACTTTGAACTAAGAGTTCTCCTGGCATAGCTGTGTTTGTTCAGCATGTGAAAAATTCACACCTTCTTGCTGACCTTACTGTGTTTGAAAACACTAAAGCCCAGCACTGTGAGGACACAGTATTGCTCTCAGGGAGGCTTGGATGGCTTCACTTAAGCCATTCAAAGAAATAGCATAAAAACATTGCAGAAAATTTTTTCTTGTGTTTCAGCAGTAATTTGATGGTGCCTTTCATCTTAGCATACTAAGCACAACATTCTTTTTTGCCACAATTATCATCTGTATCTCTTTTCTCTGTGATGGAAATTGACTATTTTCTCAATTAGCCTCTTTTTTTTTTTTTTTTTTTTTTTTAACCTATGGAAAGACTTTCTTTATTCTGCTAATGTTTCTCAGTGTCCTTCACATCCTGCCTGATTCATGGTCTACTCCTTCTGACAGCAGATCCTCAGCAAGCTTAGGTTCTTTTGGCATGGCGGAGAATCCTCGCTCTTGGTTTGGCACAGCTGTGATACTGTTAGAATATCTGCCAATTAAAGATGGATCTTATTACTGAGGTTAACTTCTAACCCACTCAGCCCCACCATCACTTGAAGATGTGTAATAATTTTGACAAAACTTAATGGCCATTCCAGATGCCTGTTTAATGTGGAGTGACCCACAAACTATCACATTACAAATGATCATAAAAACCAACACACCATCTGTGTTGATGTTTGCATTTTCTTAGCAACTCTTGACCTATAAACCAGGAATCCAGTTATGTCCAATAACAGAAAATTTGGTTAAAGTTGCAATTAATTCTACATATTAAATAAGATGTAGCATCTTCCTTCTATAATAGCTGATACTTTTTTCAGAATCCAAATTTAAATTCAATGAAAAAGACCTCTGTGAACAATATAGATACGTGATGCTACGTATGTCCAGATGAGATGTATTAAGATAAAACTGCATCATAACACAAGATTATGGGATGATCATATGATAATGAGGATTGAAGGGACATCAGGAGGTCTCTAGTCCAACCTACTGCTCAAAGTAGGGTAAGCTTTGAGATCAGACTGGGTTACTCAGGGCTTTATCTGGTCTTGAAAACCTTGAAATTCTTAAGGATTAGACCACTACATTCTAAGTGACGCTTAGGGAGGAGACTGCTTGGTTTAGGAAAGAAGCAGGATTGTACTCATGTTTCTACTTTCTCATAACCTTGTGTGAATTACCATTTCATGACCATACTGGGTAGAGGTTAGTTATCTGTTTCATCAAGAGAAAAATGAGTTTCTCCCAGCTTTTCAGGAAAAAAAAAATGGCTTAACATCAGAATGAACATGTTGCACAGTCCAGATTCCTGTAACCTGTAGCTATTATTTAAGCAATAAAATTCTTACAGATTTTTGGCTTCAAGCCTTATCTATTTAATTATTTATTTGGTGGTAATTATTTTTTATTATTTATTTATACCACCAAAATGGAAAGTTTTTCACAGTTGATTGTATATATGTCTACAATTCATAGTTGTAAATTCAAAGAGCCTGTGATTTCTAAAGGTTTTGTAACCAATCCTCTCCAAAGACTTCCCAAACTTACTAGTACCATTCAGGCTACAAACCAATACTTAAATATCACTACTTAAATGCCCCTGCCAGTCACTTGATAGAAAACTTGCCTGTACTGCTGAAGTAACTTTCTTTTCCTAACAGGAATGTATTTTATAAACTTTTTTAAAAAGTATCTTTACAAGGACTTTTATGTAATCTAAAGCACTTTCAATAGTGATGGTGGCTGTAGTTATGTTGCCACTGCTAACTCTGCTTCAGGCAAGAGGAATATGTAGATACCTTGCAAAGTATAGTCGCTAGACTTGAAGGAGAATGACTTGAAGCTTGGAAATATTGTGTTAAATAAAGGGAATGATAAAATCCCAATGGATCCTGATCGGTTAGCATAGTATGGGACACAGAAAGAATGGTACTGGCAGAGTATTACAGAACTAGGACAGGGTATTCTGTGCAACTTGCAGAGACTCCCTCTTAATAAGTTTGCAAGACTTAACTGAACAGTACAAAGCTGCTCTGTTGCCGGCTCTTAGTCACATTTCAAGCGGGAAACAGTGCTAGGATCTCACTGATGACTGTCCCAGCCAAATTTTCTGTAGGTCTGTCATTCTGTGATTCCAGCAGCATTGGCAAAAACATAGCAGAGATCCTGAAAACATCAGGATGTCTTAATATCTGCAGAACGGAGTGTCTCATTTACTAGTCTCTTAGATGCTTTTAGCAATTTTTTTTCCTTGTCACATTGTTATCTACTTCGTTGTTCCTTAGGGTGCAAGAAAGCTTACTATGAAGGTCTAGTTTGAAACCTTGTGTTCCACAAGGCAACTTAAAACACGCATACATACACAAATAAATCTTAGATCCAGTTTTGGTTTCTTTTTGGTAGTGAATGAGTATATTTTTAAGATTAGAATATTTAAAAAGTGTCTTCATATTAACTCTAGTTTTCTTTCTGTTTAAGAAGCAAATATTAATTTGAATCTTTCTTATATTTCAGTAAGAAAGTCAATCATGTGATTATTAAAAATATATAATATAAATTTTAAATTTGAATGAAAAAGATAATATTTTGTTCTTGATTGATAGCAAAAAACGTCTTAGCTTAAATGTGATACAGTGAAAAAAATACAAGCATCTTTTTATGAATGCATGTTTCACACTGATCTTTGCGTTTCTTCAAGGCTTTTTATCACAGAATCACAGAATTGTAGGGGCTGGAAGGGACCTCTAGAGATCATTGAGTGCAACCCCCCTGCAAAACAGGCCCCCTACAGATCATAGGCAGATGTCCAGGCAGATCTTGTGGAGAAGGAGACTCCACAACCTGGGCAGCCTGCTCCAGTGCTCCATCACCCTCATTGTGAAGAAGTTCCTTCACATATTGGTGCAGACTTTTCTGTGCTCAAGTTTATGACCTTTTCTTCTTGTCTTGTCCCCACAGACCACTGAAAAGATGTTGACAATGTCTCTTTGACTACCACACTTAAGATATTCATAAACATTAATAAGATCACTTCTGAGTATTCTTATGTCAAGGCTGAACAGACCCAGTTTGCTCAGCTTTTCTTCATAGGACAGATGCCCCAGGCCCTTTACCATCTTTGTGGCCCTCTGCTGGACCCTCTCTAGGAGATCCGTACCTTTTTTGTACCGGGGAGCCTAGAACTGGATAGAGTACTCCAGGTGAGGCCTGACCAGGACAGATTAGAGGGGGCATGCTGGCCATGCTCTTTCTAATGCATCCCAGGAACCCATTGGCCTTCTTGGCCACCTGGACACACTGCTGGCTCATGGCCAACTGTCATCCACCAGGACCCCCAGGTCCTTCTCCGCAGATATATGTATTTTTTATTATGTATTGTACGTCACGTTAAAGTTTTACTTTGGATCTGAAAAGAACCTTGACATCATAACTACTTACTATGCTTTGGTACATGCTGAGAAGTAGTCTGGAAGCACATAGACTAGATGCTGGATAAAGTTAAGCCAGAAAGTGCACTCCAGGAACATCCACACAAGCTGCTATCTCTAGTACTCTAGTGAGTCACTCCCTAGTCACTTAGCTTCCCTGAAGAAATAACACTAATATCTGTATGATAGTGACTGTATTTTCAGCACAGATATTTTTGTTCATAGAACATAAGTCTCTGCCTATATTATTGCACTCTTTGTTAATGTAGGCACAGGCTTTGATATTTAGGACATATAAAAATCTAGCTGAGATGGAAAATAGAGAATAAGTTATTCCTCAAGCTGAGGTGTTTTCCTCTCATGCAACTTGAAAAATAATAATACTAAGATGTAAAAAAATATACAACATTCATTGTTTCAGCAATTTTTGAATTTGTGACTCATTAGATTGTACAAGATTTTATGCATCATTGATCCATAAGTACAAAATGTATAATCAAAGTATAATCTTTGAAAAGAGGCATATAAATAATTCTAGTATTAGTGTAGAGATCTGATTTGCTGAGGAAGTTGGATTATTCCAGTTCAGATGTTTCATTCACTTAGTTTGATAAATTACAACAAAAATATTAGTAGGAGTATAGATAAAAGTCTAGACAGATATTGCCAAGAGAAATGTTGTGGTTTCTTCTGTTTTATACTCCAGAAAAGCCCAACACACAACAGCTAAGATAGATACAATTGCATTTGCAATGCAAATTCTGAACAATTTTCTTAATCTATGTACCGTAATATGATAGTTCATGTTAGAGTGAAAATGTTCATGTATGTCTCTAAATTAATCATTTCCAGATGTCATTATTGTGAAAAAATCTTTCACAATATATTCTTGATGTCAGGCTTTTGCCAAAGTAGATAATATTATTTAATTTGGTGTTAAGCAAGTTAAAAATGATATGAGAAATGGGTGATTAGGCTGTGAGTATCTTGGTATAATATTTTACAATATTATAGTAGAATATTCATTTTAAATATGAAAAATTTACTGGTTATTTTAACTGAATAAGTTGTATATATCAAATTCTAGTAGCTAGAAAATGAAATTTACCTAAGTTAAAATATATGCTATAGAAATTAATAATCCTATATTTTTTATAAATTATGTCATAGTCTTAATTTGGTCCACTGCTCTAAGCAGCTGGCTTTAATTGACCACATGGAATGAAAAAAAAAACCCCACATATTCATAGTTAAGTAGGATTTTATAAGCTAGTGACATATTTTACTATGTGCATGATTTCCTAAACTTTATCTTTCATCCACAGTGAAATGCTAATGCAAAAGGCAATTTTTTTTTTAATTAAGTCTGTGTATATAGTTCTTCACTTAAACATCTTTTTCTATTAAAAGACAAACCACAACACCACCAAATCACCTTCACATGCAAAACAAAAAAAAAAAAACAACCAAAATCAAGACAGAGGAAAAAGGGTTTTTTTTCAGCTTAAAGCACACTGTGTAGGCATTTTTCCTATAGAAGAAGCAGTTCTGATACACAGTACTGTACTGGAAGAGAAAGCCATTAAAGCCATATGCTTACGAAGGCTGGAATCTGATATGATAAGATGAAAGCAATGATATGATACCAGATTTGGACCACAGTCCGAATTCTAATTGTTTGAGATACCACAAGCTACTGATCATAGTGATGTTAAAAATATGATGGCATATACCTTGCTAGGCTCCTGAGGCTTTCTCCTGCCCTACAGGAAGGTTCATTATATGGGCACAGTATGCAGATGCTTATGGTCTTTGCACTCAGAGCCTTGTAAAATTTTCAAAGGAAGTATTTCCAATTTCACTGTAAAAAATGCAATAACAAAAATTGTTCAGTAATGAGTACACTATGAGTCTGAATGTTATCTATAAGAAGCTGGTCTGGGTAAAAGTCATACATGTATTTCAGTGAGCTCTGCAAAGGATTTCTTATGCTTTTTTCCTCTAGTTTTTTCCTAGGGATCAGCCAATGGAATGTGTGTTAACTCTTCTGAGCATCATACAGAAGCGACACCAGACCTAACATCACACATAATATTAATCCTTCATAACAAAACCTATTAACTTCCTTCATCTGTACCTTCAACACTAGTGAATTTCATGATTGTAACAACAATGTCTTTTAATTATCATATCAAGATACTAGCAGTACTAAATTCAAAGTAACCCTGTGTCCCAAAGAAGGTTTTCTTTTCATAATTTGAGCTTCAGGTAGGTATTTCCGCATTCAGTTCTTTCTTTTTTTGTTCACAGCTCTAAGGGCCAGAGGCTGATTATTTTAAAAACTTTAAAAAGAAATTGCAGAGAGAAATATGGCACCCTTAAAAATATTACAAGTTCACTGACCTAATACTGGTAGGAAAATTTTGAGCCTTGAATTTATTCCTCAGAAAGAAAGCTTCCTGGAGAACTGTTGAATTAAAATCACATATTTAAAGGCATTAAAAATGGAAAAATTAAAGGAAAGGCACAAAAGCTTTGTCCTGGTCCCAAGAAGAAATAAGAATGTGAGAAGACATGAGATGAACTCACCCATAGGATCACAGAATCATAGAATCCTTAGAGTTGGAAGGGACCTCTTAAAGTCATGTAGTCCCACACCCCTTCCATGAACAGGGACAGGTAGATGAAGTTGGCTGGTCCAGACTTGAATGTCTTCTGAAACAGAGCCTCCACCACATCTCTGGGTAACCTATGCCAGTGCCTCACCACTCTCACTGGAAAATATATTTTCCTTATATTCAACCTAAATCTACCCTCTTTTAAGTTTGAAATCATTTCCCCTTGCTCTGTCACAACAGACTATGCTAAAGAGTTTTCCCCCTTCCTTTTTATAGACCCCTTTAGATACTGAGAGGCTGCTCTCAGGTACCCCCAGAGCCTTCTCTTCTCCAGACTGAATAGCCCCAGCACTCTCAGCCTGTCCATGTAGGAGAGATATTCCATCCCTTGGATCATCTCTGTGGCCCTCCTCTGGGCTCACTCCTACAGGCTTATGTATCTCCTGTACTGAGGACTCTATATCTGGATGCAGTACTCCAGGTGTGGCCTCATCAGAGTAGAGTAGAGAGGCAGGATCATCTCCCCCCCCAAAATATGCTGGCCACACTTTTTTTGATGCAGCCCAAAATACAGTTGGCCTTCTGGGCTGTGAGGGCACACTGCTGACTCATGTCCAGCTTGCCATCTACTTGTAACCCCATGTCCTTTTCTGACTCACTAGAGTCAGAAAGTAAAAGTGAGGAAACTTTGAAGCTGCAGGGAATTTCTCTAGGAATAGGTCTTACTGATTTTTTTCATTATAAAACAAAATACGTTAAAACGATACCATATGCTGATGACATGAAAGGTTGTCAATATAATGAAGGATTAAGCTACCTTTCAGAATGAACTGGAATACCTTGAGACTGTAAACAATGGAAATCAAAAGAAATAATATTACAGAAATGTTACAAAATATTACAGAAAGCAAAGTCACGCTTCAAGATTATTGCCATGAAGAATTTCTGTTGACATGTAATTCACCAGTTGGAAACAACAGAGGATAAGAAAGAATTGACTGTACTAACTGAGAACATTAAAAACCTCAAAGCAAGATATATACTTGTAAAAGTTAACCCACAGTGTATCTTAAAAAATTCCCTCCACTCATGATTCTTCAGGAAAAGGCAAATATGTATCCATATTTGTTTACACTTTTGGACAGCCACGTTCAAGAGAGAAATACTAACATTAAAACATACACAGAAATGGTAAGGTAAATATTAGACTTGCAGCATAACAGAAGCCAAGATAAAATTCAAGCACACAAACTAGAAAATTAAAGCTGAGTAGTACCAATGGAGGTGTATAAACACTGGGAAAGGAGAAAAGCCAGATACAGAGAAAGACAATTTTTAAATTTATTTATTTTTATTTTTATTTTTATTTTTATTTTTATTTTTATTTTTATTTATTTATTTATTTATTTATTTATTTATTTAGTGAAGGACAGTGTCAGCACAGGAGCAAAGACAATTTTCACTGTATATGAATGAATATGACTATATGTTAGGGAGAAGTTTTGTGTGTGAGTGTTTAGAATTAATCACTCTTGCAGAAGAACCATGGCACGGATATCTTTCCAAAGCAAACAAAAGAGAAGCTGACAAATATAACATACGAACATCAGCTTCAGTAACTAAACCAAAGAACAAGAATGCTAGAGGATGAGAGGAGGAATCATTCTTTCTCTCCAAGTACAGTTCTATCAAAATCATTATTAACAAAAGCGATAGTATCCATAAGTTAAAAATAATTTCTTTGATATAGTTGTTAAAAATAATTTCTTTTAAATATAGTTGCTAATGTTTTTGGACATAGCTCAGGTACCTAGCAGTCTCTTAAAGTAGAGAACCTCTTTGTGCCTAGCAAGTAAAAGCTCCCAGGATTCTGTAGAGCTTTGAATTTAAATATTTAGGATAAATGTTTCCCTCAAGTCATACATCACTTCAGTAGCAAAATGAAGAGATTTTAACTCAGCTTTCTTGAGAGCAGTGATTGGTATGCTGGAGTGGTTTGTCTCTAACGAATTTTCTTTGAATTGATATCACCTTAAAATATTTTTCTAATTTGTCCTGTCATTCCAAATTTTTGAAACATCAAGTTCATCTCACTCTTGTGATAATTTGTTGCCGGTGTATGACATCTACTTTAAAAAAAAAAAAAAAATATATATATATATATATAATATATATTATATATATATATTATTTTTTTAAATCAAAATACCTTTGGAAATGGGGGGTGTGCCATCTGAAATGACTAAGTTCACTCTCTTCTATTTTAATCTGAACCTATTTCTACCCTGTCGTTTTCTGACACTTGTGATATCAACTCCTGAATTATCTCAGTGGGCAATCAGACTTTTTAGAAAGCAATATGATGAATTTTTGAAACAGAATATCTGAGAATAAGAACCTCCAAAGCCTGCATAATGATCTCTGTGGCTTGTGTAAATTTTTGTACTGATTTGTGAAGTTACATTTTGATCTTGAAATATTCTCCCACATTGCACTTGGCTGCTGCCCACCAGTGGTGCATTGTAGGAATATGTGAAGAAGATAGAGCAGAACATTATAGCTTTTTTTATTACATTAACAGCAATAATATCTGTCAGAGCTAAGATATGTTTACCTACTGTTCTGTGTCTGAGAAAAAGAATAAAGTGAATATTATATTATTATATATACAAGAATTCTTACTACATCTTTCTATGCTGCTTACTAATTTTCGTTCAGCAAAGATATCTTAATTTAAAACTATCAAATTGTTGATCTTGAATGCAAAAAGCATATTTTCCATATTGTTTGCCTAAGAATGATACACACCACACACATCAGTGGATCTTTGAGCTATTATGTTGCTTGTCTTGAAAGACTGAATATCTTATTTGCTGCTTAAATATTGAAGTCATCATACCGTTGTATTAAGCAAATGTTTTAATACCAAGGAGACTAATAAATTTCTTAAATTTTGCTACACAGATGATTTAGTAACTCTGGATATAATTGTACTAATTAACCATGGAAAAAATAATCTGCAAAGTAAAATATTAAGCAATAAAGAAGAGCATAAACATTTTACTGTACAAATTGTTAAGCCACATAGAAACAAATTTTTATGTATGCAGAGAAAAAAATATAAGACTCCCTGCTCTACTTACAACTTTTTAAAATCTTGAAATATATAAAGAAAATCCAGATATTTACTGTTTTGAGGAGTAAGGGTTCAGGTCTGATTCTTTAATGTGTTGCAGTGTAAGTAATGACTTGCATCATCCCTCTTGTCAAAGAACTGAACTGAAGGCAGGAATGAGGTAACTTATTCACATGAAAAGTGTCTTGCAGCTTTCAGTGGCTTTGAACTGTCTGATTCTTTTCATTTTTTATTGTTATACTGAGCACTTTCTGTCATATAACTAATATTTATCATCTCTGGTTTGTTACTTCTTTCACATAGTTTGAAAGAAAAATGGCATCTAATGTGAATGTTTACTTTGGACTGGATCTTTATTTGCTTCCAATTTTTTGGTAAGAGATCCTTGCCTTGGTACTTGTCATCTCTCATATGCTGTAAAGGAAATGCACCTTGTACTGAGGGTGAAAGATGTTAGTATTTATGCTGGTCTGTACTTTTATGGAAGCCATTCCGTTGACCAAAATGTTATGTAGAAGTGCACAAAATTTCTTTTAAACTGCTATTAGACCTATGACAGCACAGATTTCAGTCCAGACAAAATTACAGACTGAACTGATGAAAAGTGAATGTAAATGTACAACTGAAGAAATTGTATGATAAATACTATTTCTCTAAGTAATTTTTTCCATAACCATAAATATCATTTGCATTTCATTTAGGTTCAGCTTCAATAAGCTTTTCTGCATGAGGTGTTTCTCTACAAACATTAGGCCATCCTAGCCATCAAAGTAGAGGGCAAAAAGAGAAAAAAATATGGGAATGATAAATAAGGGGCTGAGTCTCAGAGAAGTGTTTTCTCCCATAGCTATTTTGTCTATGTCAAATTAGCAAGAATGCAAAACCTTCTAATCCAGTCAGGTTGCCTCCAGCACCTTCGTGGAGAAAGCCCCCATTATCTTCCACTGATCAAGCTGATCCAGATGATGAGAGTGGATATCCTGCACCTATGCACTGACAGATGGCTATCATCTAACAAAACAGTAAATCTGCTTCTACTCAGCACAATGATCTAAGCCTGCATTGTCTCAAAAATATAGTCTCTGTTTCACCCAAGTGACTTGCAGATGTTTTTTTTTTCCTAGCTTCTCTATAAATTCAGTCAGAAATGGAAGATTTGACAATAAAAAGTGGATACATCTCTTGTGTATTGCCTGCAACATGTATGAAGGAAAAACCTTTTGTTCTCTAAATTAAGTACTGGTCGTCTTGGACATGAGTGTCTATGGCTGTTCAGGACTATATTTCATGAGAGAGAGGGCGAGAGTTGGATTCACTATCTACAGTCAATTACAGATGTCATATTAGGTGAAACCTTTAGACTTGGATAATATAAGTACATTATTACTTGACTAGTATTGATGAAAGAGATCTGCATTATCTGAGAAGGCATCTGAAATGTGTGCCATCTCTGTGAAGAAGGTTGACTTAGGATGATTGTAGATTTTATTGCTGAGTTCTTTGTTACATAGATAGGACTTCAGAACTGACAGCATGGATTAGTGTACCTCTAGCAGGTTAATTGAAAAACTTTGCGTTCTTAGTATTTTGCTCCAGAAGTAATGCCTCTTATTTATTTCCATGGAAATTAAAACAGATACAAAGAACACAATAACACTATTTGATAGAGCAAATTCTCAGCTACAGTAAAATATTTTTCATCATAGTCACCACTGTTAGCTATGGGTTTTCACCAGCGATGAACAAGAGCCTGCATGCTGCTCTCATAAAATCTGTACCAGCAGATGTGAACCACTGTCACTGTCACCACAGCTGAAACACATCACCCACCACCATATTGTGGATTCACATCCACTGTTTGGTCTTCATAAACATTCAAGAAGTGTTGATGAATGTCAAGGAGTGCCTTTTTTTTTTTCCTTTTTTGCATGGAGGAATTCATTTACACAACTTTGCTTCATATGGATTTCCTTGTCAGACGCCATTTTGTCTGACTGCCTCTCAGCTGCCGTCTGTCACACAGATACTAAAGAAACAAAATGTAATGGAACACTGGTGGTAAGGTTCAGCCTCTGCTTCCATACTATCGATATCTGTCTCTGGCATCATGGACCAACATAATACAATAAGAGGCGTTACTTTTGGAACAGATCTTATACACTGTGATCCACTGTAGTAGTTAAATATCTAGGAAATATCAATTTGTATGTTTGATTACAGATATTGCAGTTGTAACTTCTGTGCCTTTTCTTGATTATTTCAGTGATCACTTTCACTACATTATGACATAATCTATGCACATTTGTCTCTAGTGTCCCATGTCTGCTGCTCACCAATGCGGAGGAAATCATTAATGGTATTAAGGTTGGAGGCAGCCTGGGTTGCAGTGACCACGCTCTGGTCGAGTTTGTGATCTCGAGGGATGTGGGCCTGGTAAAGAGTGGCGTCAGGACCCTGAATTTTGGAAGAGCGAACTTTAAGCTATTCAATGGACTGTTGGCTGAGATCCCCTGGGATGCTGTCTTTAAAAACAAAAATGTTGAGAAGACCTGGTTACTCTTCAAGGATGCCTTCCTGAGAGCGCAAGAACTCTCTGTCCCTCTGAACAAGAAAGAGGACAGAGGAGGTAGAAGCCAGCGTGGCTCGGTAAGGACCTGCTGGGCATGCTGAGGGTGAAGAAAGGTGCATACAAGCTCTGGAAACAAGGGTGTGTCACCTGGGAAGAATACAGGGATGCCGTCCGTACGTGCAGATGTGGGATCAGGAAAGCCAAAGCACAGGTGAAATTGAACTTGGCAAGGGGCATGAAAAGCAATAGGAAGACTTTCTACAGGTACACTGGACAGAAGAGACAGGCCAAAGCGTGTACCTCCTTTGGTAAATGTAAAAGAGAACTGGCTTCAATGGACAAAGAGAAGGCTGAGGTACTGAATGAGTTCTTTGCCTCGGTCATCACTTGCGGCCAGGATTCCAGTACTTCTCACATCCCTGAGCTCTGCATCCCTAAACCCCTGGGTGGGTCCGGGGCGGTAAATCTCCCCCCCACTGTGAGCACAGAGCAGGTCCGAGACTGCCTCATGAGACTGAATGTGTATAAGTCTATGGGGCCAGATGGCGTGCATCCCAGCATTCTGAAGGAGCTGGCTGAGGTGGTTGCTGAGCCGCTCTCCATCATGTTTGATAAGTCGTGGCTGTCAGGTGTGGTCCCAGATGACTGGAGGAAGGGTCACGTCACTCCCATTTGCAAGAAAGGGAGCAAGGAGGATCTGAGGAACTACAGGCTGGTGAGTCTCACCTCTGTGCCTGGGAAGATCATGGAACAGATCATCCTGGATGACGTGCTTGATCACATGAGGAAAGGGCGTGTGATCCGAGACAGCCAGCACGGCTTCACCAGAGGAAGGTCATGCTTGACCAATCTGGTGGCCTTTTATGATAGAGCATAGGTGTACAAGGGAAAGGCAACCAATGTTATTTACCTGGACTTGAGCAAGGCCTTTGACATGGTCCCCCACCACATCCTTATCTCCAAACTGGAGGGATGTGGATTTGATGGGTGGACCACTCGATGGATAAGAAACTGGTTGAAAGGCCGCAGACAGAGGGTGGTCATCAATGGCTCTATGTCCAGGTGGAGGCCGGTAACGAGCAGCGTCCCCCAGGGGTCTGTCTTGGGACTGGTGCTCTTTAACATCTTTATCAGTGGCATCGATGACGGAATTGAGTGCACCCTCAGCAGGTTTGCTGATGACACCAAGCTGAGTGGTGCAGTCGACACGGTTGAAGGAAGGGATGCCATTCAGAGGGACCTCGAGAGGCTAGAAAGGTGGGCCCGGGTGAACCTGATGAGGTTCAACACGGCAAAGGGCAGAGTTTTGCACTTGGGCTGGAGGAATCCCAAGCACCCCTACAGACTGGAAGGAGCAGCCCTTGAGAGCAGCCCTGTGGAGAAGGACCTGGGGGTCTTGATAGATGAAAAGCTTAACATGAGCCAGCAGTGTGTCCTTGCGGCTCGGGAGGCAAATGGTATCCTGGGCTTCATCAAAAGAGGGGTGGCCAGCAGGGACAGGGAGGTGATTGTTCCCCTCTACTCTGCTCTTGTGAGGCCCCATCTAGAATACTGTGTCCAAGTGTGGAGCTCCCAGTACAAAAAAGACAGGGAGCTGTTGGAGAGGGTCCAGAGGAGGGCCACAGAGATGATCAGGGGACTGGAGCACCTCCCCTATGAAGACAGGCTGAAGGAGCTGGTCTTCTTCAGCCTGGAGAAAAGAAGGCTGCAGGGTGACCTCATTGCGGCATTTCAATACCTAAAGGGAGCCTACAAACAGGAGGGGAATCAACTCTTTGAAAGGGTAGATAACTGCAGGACGAGGGGACATGGTTTTAAGTTGAGGGAGGGGAGATTTAGGTTGGATATTGGGGGAAATTCTTTACAGAGAGAGTGGTGAGGTACTGGAACAGGCTGCCCAGAGAGGTTGTGGATGCCCCATCCCTGCAAGTGTTCAAGGCCAGATTGGATGGGGCCCTGGGCAGCCTGGTCTGGCATTAAATGAGGAGGCCTTGCATGTGGCAGGGGGGGTTGGAGTTTCATGATCCTTGAGGTCCCTTCCAACCCTGGCCATTCTGTGATTCTGTGATTCTGTGATTCTGTGATGTGCATTCTTTTTTAATTTCATATGTTGTAACATACTTAATTCTGTTACTTATTTGTTTTGAAGTGCCCACATTATTAACAGTATCTGTAGTATTTCACCTGTAATTTTCTTTATCACATTTGAATACTTATTGTGATTTGGATGCTCCTTTGCTACTTCTACATATCTGTTTTCTTCTTCTGTGTTTTCTTGTTCCATTTTTATATTTCATCTATAGTATCAATTATTTCACTGGATCTTGTAATATGTTCTTTTCATTTCAATATAGGTATTCTTTTTCTGACATAATTCCAATAATTATCCCATGAAGATTTTTTTGCTCTATATCTATATAGAGTTCACATTATCTTCTTATTAGGAATTATCTTCCCAGAATGAGAGATAAGCTTTGATGTCTGTGTTCTGTTTCACTAGATTTTTCTCTTCAAACCATTTGCTATATAGTCTCAGAACTCAATTTTTTTTGTGCACCCATGTTCAATTTATATTTAATACATGTTTAATTTCTGTTTAATGCAGTGTTCCAGTCAATGGACAAGGTTTCTCTTGAACTATTCCCATAAACTAGTCCTCTTCATTAATATCATTGCTTCTTTTTCTAGAGTATATAAAAAATTCTCTACTGAAACTCTTTTCATTTTGGACAACTTAACTTCTGTGCAGAAGAGCACTTTTGCAACCCTCTCAGTAATAAAGCAGGACTATCCAACCTTTCCAGGCAGGCTCCAGGCTGCCATGGCTCATAGGGGCTATCCATGGTTCTCACAGGACCTCTTACACAAGGCTGCTCTGTGCATTCCCCCACCATGACATTCCACTCCACAATGGGCTTCCAAACTGCTTTGAAAATGCCAGCATGCCTCCATGGGAGGAGGTGTAGACAGCAGAAGATACAGCTGCCTTCTTCCAGTCTGCAGACCCAGAAGATAAAGTTCACGAGCACAAAACTGCTTTCTTCCTTGCTCCGCAGGACATTACTACATCTAGGAGAATCATTCATGATCTTCACTTGATTGGGAGTGGCAGTCCTATCCACATCCTCCTGCTGTCCCACTCCATGTGAGTGGGAGAGGGATGGCAGACAAATGTAGTAACAATTCAAGTAGCCTGTGTGAGGACATGCAACAGGAAGGGCCTTGTCTATGCCAGATGCATGAAAAGCTATTTAGGGTTTATCCAAGACGTCTATTTCCTTTTCCAAAACTTTATTTGACAGAAAGACTAACTGTTTATTATGTTTCTTCCTGAACCTGAATGTGGACTGCACCAAGTACTGTATTTCTTTTTTTGGTACTGACCTACATACATACGTAAGGGACAGATGGGTAATTCTAATTATTTCCTGTGATTTCAAAGGCAAAATGTTTCTCCTTTTCTCTCTTTTCTTTGTACTTTTTTTTCTTCTCTCCATTCTCTTCTCACTCTCCTATTGTCTTGCTACCAGTCTGTATCTTACCTCTGCCTAGTACATTCTGTATACTTGTGTTCTGACCAAAAAATGAATCAATCAATTCACCCCCAAAGCCCCCACAATGGAAAACAAACAAACAAACAAGAAAAACAACAACAACAACAACAACAACAAAAACTCTTCAACAGAACAAAGAAACAAAATTTTTGTTTGTTTGTTTTCTGGATTTTAATGCACCACATTAGTTTACAAATACATCTGGAAAGCACTGGCATAAGTTTTGATGCAGAAGCTTGTATTTGGGAACAAGAGAGATGAGAAGGAGGAATGTGAGTTACCCCCTTCAGCAGTGGTGAGCTGTCAAATCAACTGAAACAGAAACCTTAGAATCACTAGGTTTGAAGAAGCCCTTGTAGGACAGCTACCACAATGCTGTGCCTTGACTGCAGTGTGGGACTAAGAACAAGCAGACATCTTGCAAGATTACCTCATTCCAGGCACTGACCGTATCTCAGCTGAAAGCACAGAGAAGGAATGTTATTGATCACAGACTATGTCCTACTGCCAATGGACTTGCTTCCTTCATTTCACAGGAAGAAAAAAAGCACCGAAGGATTCAAGGAGTTTGCGGCTGTTCCAAGGTGAATGATGCTGATTTTGTTTCTCTTTGCCAAAAAGGCAGTGTCAGAGCAGTTTGCTGGTGTGACCAAGGCACTGAGAGATAGCTGTGAAGGTGAAACATACATCTGGTCTCAGGCATGTATGAACCTCTGATTAGGCCACGGCTTGTTGCTGTATCCTTCACAAACAGCAAGAGTAGCCACATATGTTTTCTTCCTCTTTAGTAAACCACTGCATAAATTCTTAGAAAACAGCATCTTACAGCGCAACAGAGGAACTTAAATTCACTTCTGACAACTGGTGACCTTCCTATGCAGGCTTCTTGACTTTCCAGTCTTACGAAGACTGCAAAGGGCAAAAAACAAGCACTTGATGACAGTGGCAGATACTTTGATTGCCTTTTGGATTTTCACACAATAATTGTGGATATAGCACACAATAATTAAGTCTGCTTTAGCAAGTTTGTTCAGAGCCGAAATTACTCTCACACATATCAGGAAAAACTGGACTTTCTGTCTCACATCGTCTCATATAGTCGTTATCTCTTTTGTTCTCCCCCCCACTCTCATTTTTAGATTGTGATTTCAGTGATTTGTATACGGCATTCAGAAGAAACATTATTTTTTTCTTTTTCTCTCAAACAATGCAAAACTAATCAACTGTGGGAAAAACAAAATAATAAAGAAAGCAAGCAGCAGAGGGAGAATGACACTAGTGCTTTCTCACTTTTTTCATTATTTACTGTGTGTATTCTTCACAGATTAATTCTGTTGAGTGTTTTTTAGAAGATAAATACATATTGGAATGCCTAAATCACCTGAAAAATCCAATTAAAAGAATATAGAATTCAATGTTTAAAGCCCACATTTTGAAACAATTCTTGAAACTCTCAAGCAAGAACAACGTTCAAAAAAACATTCTGTATAAAAAACAACTTACTTTCTTCACTAAATCATCTGCACATCTCTACACAGAGGCTAAAAGAAGAATTGTTTAAGGTTCAAAGTACGTCAGTGTTCACCTTATGAGCAGTCTATTTATGCCTTTATTCTGTTACAGAATGTGTATATGATAGTCAAAATATGTTTTATCTTTTTATTTCTAACAACGTACCACTGCATCTATTCAAAATCATGTTTTTAAAAATATCAAATTCAAGATCTGAACAGTAGTGGTCAAGCATACTTGAATACTAGTTCATGAAAAGAAGGCAAATATTGTTTATTTTTTCTTACCATTTCTAGGAATTTAGAAGATATGCATAGAATTTCTGAGTTTGAGTGATTATTTTAAACCGAAGGACCGGTGGCCCAATCTGTTGGTAATAATAATCACTCACGTAACTGATACAGTTCCTGGCTTTGCTTTTACTGGAAAAATTAATGTCTGTCCTCCATTCTTCTAAAAGTAATTCTTCTAAGAGTTTTAGTATATAAAGATTATCACTGAAAATATTTTTCTATAGCATTACATGCAGGATCTTCTTTTTTTTCATTAAATAGATTTTATTACACTTAAGCACATGTTGGGATAGCACTTTAGCTGCTTTTTAAAGTAAGCAGCAGCTCCAACACATGGTACACTGTGCTCAGTCTCCAGCATTTTCTTGTTAAATCAACTTTTGTCTATTAGTGAAGGATCATTTCTTTCTGTTATAATTAGTGATAACAGTAAATATCCAGCCTTGCATTTAATGTGTGCTTCCAAAAACCATTTTGTCCCCTTGATTACAGTTTTACAGTATTATATAAGTTTCTCATAATGTATTTACTTGCTTTATTTTCATGAAAAATTGCATTTTTCACTTATTACTTGTTATAGAATCTGCATAAGTTTCTGTTCCAACTGCATTATTTATTTTTGCATTAGCCACATATGGAACATTAATATTCAATTTATCTCCAACTGCAAATAGTTTTATGAAGAGACATAAATCATAAGACATCTGGTTATGGATAGACGAAGTTTTAGAAACTTCATCATATTCTCAGAGTAATGGGTTAATCTGACAGGGCAAATATGTGTTATGGTATAAAAAGCATCCCAATATCTCTAAGTGGATTAACTGTTGAAAAGTGCAGTTTGACAGAAATTGGAATGTTCATCATTTACAGTCAAAATACTGAGTAGCTCTGGTTAAGAAAAGAGAGGAGAAGCTAAAACGTTTGAGATACTATAACACTTTTTTTAATAGAAAGTGTTTTTTTCTGCTTTATGACAACATTTTCCATTTTATGTTGCCATACCAAAGTAAAGACCACTCTGAAATTTGAAGAATTAATTAAAATTATTTTAATTTCCTTGGACAGAACTCAGTTAAACTTAACAACTACCAAAATACAAATTCCATCTTGATGTAAAATTGTTTCTTTTTCATTCTTTCATTCTTTGTTTTCCTTCAAGCCAAACATAAAAAAAAAAAAACAAAAAACCAGACAAGTAAACTAAAAATCCACAGTTATTCAACTGAAGACTTCAGTTTCAATTTGTACTTTTTAAAAGCTTCATTGCTGAGCACAGTCTTTGCAAAAGTGAAAATATTACGCATGAATACATGACTGTAGCACTATTCATATTCACACAGCTGGTGCAGCATTTGCCTTAGAGGAGAGCAGCTACAAGCCGCATGTCCTCTCTTATCTCCATTCCTATCATTTAGGCTGTTTTTGAAAAGTTGATGCCAGTTGATTAAACAAGCTCCAGCCAGGTTTTGTGCCCTTTGATATACTGATTCTACTCTTAGTTGCTTCATCCTCTGCCTGGCTCACAGACTGAAAAGCCCTCTTATGTTAGACATCTCTCTTCAGTCTCCGGATTTGAAACACTTAACATGATTACTACTGCCACTATTAGAGAGCATTGTTTGTGAACAAAATATTTGTCAACCACTCCCTTATTTCTGAATTTCTCATCCCTAATGCAAAACAATTCCTGAGAGATTCAAGGAAGTGTTATTAAAATTCAAATCATGGAAGGCATCACGCTTAAATTCAAATACACTTCTACCTTCCCTCAGAGCTTTAAAGTGAAATTAACAGCATACGTAGAACACTCTTTTAAAAGTGTATACTGCTTTTATGTAATTGAAACATTCTTTTTTAATCTATTGTATGTTATTGTTGGGAAAAAAAAAGTGATTCTTTTGGAGCGAAAAAAAAGACCTTTTCCCCCATCACACTGGAAAAATAGTGTAGATTTTTAATGATTATCATAGTTTATCATATCATCACTGCTGAGGCCACAAATCCCCCTTTACAGCTTTTTCATACGCATTTAGTAAGTCATTCCTCAAACAACAGAGGTAGAAAAAACCCATTTCCACAAACTTTTGCCCACATTGCATATCATATCTCCCTGAAATGTCTCTAATTCTCTTCCACCTCTCCTCACATCTTATACTGAAATCCCAGATCCTTTTGCCCTATGGTAACTGCTGGTAAAAGCCGCAGCAACGTGCTGTGGCTAGAGTCAAATGGAGTGTGCTGGCTATCAGCCTGTATGTGCACTCTGGTTGCCCTCCAGCTAAAAAAGAAGCAATGGTGAACTTAGGCTTCAGTCCTTCTGTCAGGAGAGCCTTCTTTTAAGTCTTTCCACGTATTCAGTGACTGATTTTCACGAACACTGTATCTCTGAGGTATCTAATTTTTTCTTAGTGGATATAAACATTTAAAAGTATAAGGCAGGCAAAGTATCAAAATTACTATCTTCGTTATGAAACCAATGTGAAAATCTTAGTGTTTTTTAAATTTTAACTCCTTTTTTTTTTTTTTTCCTATGAGTTATTCTTGATTTCTTGATTTCAACTTTTGTTTGTCTGTTGCTTTTCAACTGAACTTCTCTACAAAAAAGTCCTTATACCAATACTGGGTTTCTTGTCTAATATTCTAAAGTCTGACAAGACCTAGAAATGCTACATTGAGGGTCAGAATGAAGCAAGAAATTAAAAAAACAGTGACATGAATCCAAGTAACACACTGGAATGTGTCCTGAATTTCAGGCTCTGCTCACCTTATTTTATCCTTTAGCAACTATCAGTAGTGAAGCTCTGCTTGTATTTGTTTCTATATGGCAGGTCTTCGAACCACACTTCTAAAACAGTCTCTGTACAAGCCATATTCATGTAATATTACCTTCTCCCCAGAACTGCATCTCAAGACTTCCAGTGGAAACAGCTATACTTTTGCTTGTTTGATTGTATGTTTTTAATGGAATCCTCCCAAAGTCCATGTCCATCCAAAGCACGCACAATACAAACCTAACTTTCCTTCAGCTTGATGTGAATAAGCTGTCCTGTCAGAAACTGCAGGTCTACATGTTGTTTTTATCACTTTTCACTAGACTGAGAACAGAGCACATATCCTTCTGGTAGTCTCTTATTGTGTGTACTTGATTTTATTTTCTTTCTAGAATTAAAGATTTCCTGAAGTGATGGCTACAGAAGAGTTCTTCATTTTGGATGCAGTATAGAGAGCATGATGAGTGAGATGGATCAACATGTGGAGAGATTTGGACTCTTCTTTGATATCTGTTTCCATCTGTCAGAACAGGAAAATAGAAAGTAATGTGAATAATGTGAATCCACTCACATTTAATGGTAATCTCCACTGTAAGGACTGCCAGAGATGACTTTGGCACAATCTGCTGGGGCAGGTATCCAAACCTGCTTGTTTTATATATCTTAACTTAAGGAAGCCTGCAGGCACAAGCACCCCAGATGTTCTTCTTAGAAATGAGTTCCAAAACATTTAGCATTTATGTGATCCTGAATTTTGAAAATGTGTTCATTTTCTTCCCTTTTGAACAAGGTTTCCTAATGGTTTAACTGTCTGATGATATCAAGGAAATTTTATTTGACATGCACAGAAAAATGCTGAGAAGTCCCACTCTCAATCTTCTCCTTTTCCAACTCCTGCACAGGAGGATACTTTAATGAAAACATCAGTTTTCAGGTAAAAGATAAATGGAAATATATCTTGAAGTGATTCTTAGTCTAAACAAAAGCAACATCTATTGTCTTTATATTTCTGAAACCTAGTTCTCCTGCTGTTTGAAGGAGAAAAAAGAGAACAAAATAAAAAAAAGGTGTGAATTAATTACAAAACACTCAAATTACACCCTTCTGCTCACCTCCTGTCCTTCAGCAGATAGTGAATCAGGTGTTTCATGTTTCTAGAATAGCAGGGACAAGCAGGTCTGAGAAGTTTGTTCCATTTCACCTCACATTATGAAGCTCATGTGAGTATTTGTTTTTAATATAGATCTTCTATATCACTTTCACAGTACAAATACTTCCTTACATAAGCCACATCCACTTTATTATTAACAGTAGACAAGAAAAGATATATGCCAACTTGGAGTATGTTTACTATGATTGAGTGAGGAACCTAGCTACATAACCTATATGTGCTGTAATTGGAGAGTAGCTTGTGAAAACTCTGTTCAAGAGGAAATAGCAATGCACTTTTAGGTATATAGCAGCATTTCCCTATAGTGTGTTTATTTTTCAGAAATGAACAAAGTAAAAACACAGAATAAACAAACAAACAAACTGCAAAATATTCCTCATGCAGAACTTTGTTAAAAATCTATTTTTCAAGTTCTAACTATCTCTTTTTTGGGAATATTTCAAGTAATTTCAAGTAATAGTATTTTCATTAATGTTAATGCCGCTCATAAAGTCGCAGCAGCTTTTGTTTCAGATAGAGATAGGAATTCTACTTACCATAGGAAATGTATCGCATTTCAGCTTCTCTAATTTTGAGATATGAAAAAATATCATCTACACTGGGAAATATTTGCCTGCCTTTGGTTTAGAAAAAGAGAAACATGATATTCACCTTGCAGATTGACATCTAAATCTTTAGAGGTTGTAAATGAGTATGGATCACTTGTCTTTGCTGAAGCTTCACTGATTTACATCATTTGAGGAAGTGTCCTGGAATGTGTAACTGACTGCTACAGTCTGTTACTGTAGAAGTGACAACAAACCACACAGATACCATTCTAACCTTCTGACTTTGGTTTTTTTATCTTGCTATGTTTTGTTGTAGTAGTAGTAGTTGTTGTTGTTATTTTTACACCAGTAATGCAGTGTTGTTGGGTTGAGAATGTCCTCAGGTAACATTTATTGTAGAAAAATCATTCCACTTGATCACCAGATCAATGAGTACCTCCAAGAAGAAAGGGGCAAGTGAACAAAAACTCTTATTTCTCCTCTTGCCAGAAAAGACTCTTATAAGAAGGTTAAACAGTGCAGCTGTACAACTTCACTTCCTCTAATTCACATCCAAGTGTAGTTCTTGTATACATGCTTCTGTTTATACCTGCTCAGTAGTCAGACTACTTAAAACGAACTCACTAACAGAAAAATTTAACATATTATATATAAAATAAACTAGTTCCCCTTCACAGTGATTTTTTTCTACATAGTGATTCAAATATTTGAAAGTGCTAATTTTATTACAGTAAATAAACCAGAATAAGTCAGTTTTGAACAATTATTCAATTTTTCATTTAATTTTATGACATTGAGAAATGCTTGTTTTGTCTCACCTCTTAGACACAGAAGAATTTTTCATTTCTCAGTTATTGTTGATTATTTTTCCTTCTTGTAATTTTTCCCAGCATATCTGGGAAAAACTACATAAACAGTTAGGCTGCTTAGCAGAACTTACCTGTATTTCTCCTCCTTGACTATTAATAAAACCAATATGAGTTGAAAGATAATGCTACATAATCTTAACTCTGACTTAAGGTAGGACGCTTATTCTGAGCAAGTTATTTTGCCATGTCTTTTCAACACTCTTTCCCTATGCATTGCTCCGGAAAACTCTGGTTACTCGAGTTTTGAAAAGGATTTTCCAGTCCTGAAGGATAGGCACTGACACATCACTGAAACAGATTCATTTTATATTTTGTACAGAATTGTACATAAAGTGGAGGTTTATCATGAATTAAGTTGGGTTTACAATAATCACTGCTAAAATATGAGCTAAAATATTTATCAAACTAACAAAATTGTTAGAATCAATTTTCTTTCCCCTTAAGAATAATGCAAAATCAATACAGGAGATTAATGCGTGATTAGCCAATCTTACATTACGTTTAAAATGAGAAAGATTTTCACATGGGTTTCTCTACACGTCTTGATGAAAATGAGTTGTAAAGATAGAACGTGATTGGAAATATTTAATGAAGTATGGTTCAAATACTGATGTCACTTAAAATTAGGAAGATAGAAGTGATCTAATGTAACTTCCTCTTGTATTTGTTTCAGCTATGCTCTGACTGAAACAGATGTCTCTTCTTTGTAGGAGAGAGGGAAGGTTAGCGCTTAATGTTGGCATGTTTTAGATTAAGAGTATTGTGCTTTGTCAGTGGAAAGAAAGTAGCTAGATTCATCCATAGTCTGTACCATGCAACTCTGTAAAATAAAAATAAAAATAATATAATATTTCCTTTTTGCCTGAATTTTTTGTCAACACAGATGTGTATATGTCTGTGCATGTATATGTATCTCCATGTGTATGAGGGAAGATCCGAAAGTAATGCCCCATGTTTTATTATGTTAGTCAGCCCATCATGCCAAAGGCAGATGTTAGTGGTATGGAAGTAGACAATGAACCTTGTCACCAATATTCCATTACATTTTGTTTATGTGTAACAAATGGTAGTTGATGGGCAGTCTGACAGAATAGTGTCTGACATGGAAACGCATATGAATCAAAGGTGAGTAAATGAATTCCTCCTTAAAAAAAAAAAAAAAAAAGGCACTCCTTGACATTCACTGACACTGGTGGTTGGTGTGTTTCAGCTGTAGTGACAGTGCCAGTGGTTCACATCTGCTGGCGCGGATTTTTATAAGAGCAGCATGCAAGCTCTTGTTCATCACTGGTAAAAATCCATAGCTAGCAGTGGTGACTATGCTGAAAAATATTTTTTTGTAGCTGAGAATTTGCTCTATTGAATAGTGTTATTTTGCTCATGTAGTTTCCATGGAAATAAGTAGGAGGCATTACTTTCAGAGCCACCTACTTATATGTATATGTACATGTATACGTATAAAAAAATTTTGTTCTGATTTTTTTTCCCAAACATCAACTGTATATTTATACTTGTCATTCATTATTTTGCACATCCCAAACCACTAAAACAAATGTGACCCTCGGCTGAAAGCAATAAAATTGCATGTCCATCTATAAAACACTGTTTTGCTTGGGGCAATACATCTTGAGCAAGTGTATAGCAAATCTCAATGCATTTTAATATTAAAAATTTAAGATCAGAGAATGGTCTCATCCGGTTCCCATGCCCTCTTTTCAGCCCTTTGAGAAACATCTTTGCTAAAGTACTGAAAAAAAGTAATCATAAGAGAAAAATGTATATATATAATTATATGCATTACTAAACAGATGAAATATCTCCAAATACAACTACATCATATTTGATATATATGCCTGACAACAAACAGTGTGTCACTGAAATGGAATCATGTATATTTAATCTTGTCAGAGTTAGCCAAATCCTGCCTGACCAGTGCATCTTTCATTAAAATGTAAAATTCATAAGGTGGGGTGACTCTGGGGTCACAGTTTCCTTCTCTTGGCTCTCCTCCAGAACTGGGGTCCGTTTCTCAAGGTACTGAGTCACTCTTTTATCCCTGTTCCTCTGAAAGTCTTCTACTTTTGCTAAAGTCAGTTACAAGTGATGCCCAGCCAGCATCTGAGTGTTCCTGTGTCTGGAATCAAAAGATTTTTTTCACACCAAGGTTGTGAATTGAAGATTCACTCTCAACTTAACCTGTTACCAGCAGCAGGCTTGCGCATAATAGTAGTTGTATCCGGAGCTCCAGTCTCCAGTTTCTAGAGGTCCCTAGGAACATTGTTATGCACTAGAAGTTTCCAAGTCTCAGCTACTCAGACCTATCAATCTTTTCTGACCTCCCTCTGTCTATGCTCCAAGCAGACAAGAGCTAAGCTTTTGTTCCCAAGCCTTGTCAAAGCTGTATAAATATGCTAATGTCACGCTGGCCTAACCACATCTACATGCCTTCTGGACAGATAGGAGATCACTTTCATTTGCTTGAAAAAATCACCATGTACACATAGCTTCATGCAATATCTGGAATTTACAGTTATGTGTAACTCATGAATGTCCATATCTCTCCTATTGTCCTTTCCCATCCCACTCTGTTTTCATATATTTTCTCTGTTCTGGATGACAGCTTGAGCCATTAGGTATTGCTTTCACTAGGAACCAGTCAATTTCTGTACATATTCAGTTCATTTATTCTATCTGGGTAACTTTACTGTATAGCTAAGATTCTATTAAGCACATTTATCACTTCATAAGATTCTTCCCTTAAATATTTCACATTTTTTTCCTAATATACCCCCCCCCCCTTTTTTTTTAAATTTAATAACTTATTAACCAATAGTATAGCCAATATAAAAAGCTTTATATTTCTTCAATATTTCCCATTGTATCTGGAAATACATAAATTCTTGCATGGTATCATGATTCTGTTTCCAGAACCCTTTCTCGAAACCTTTTGCCACAGTGAGTACATATTTATGTCATCCTTTTGCACTATCTGATCCTGGCTGAATGTCACCTCCATTGCTCTTTTAATTCAAATTATATCAAACAAATAGTCCTATTGTCATAGATTGGAACTAATCACATAATTTTTGAAACTTGACCTGCCCAGACCACACTAAACTCCTTCCTAAAATTGTCCAGTAATATGCATATGCTAAGAGCTGGTACATCTGTTTGTCACTTTTTTTTTTTTTTTCTAAAAGGAAGACAGAAATATGAGATCCTCTCCTCTCCTCTCCTCTCCTCTCCTCTCCTCTCCTCTCCTCTCCTCTCCTCTCCTCTCCTCTCCTCTCCTCTCCTCTCCTCTCCTCTCCTCTCCTCTCCTCTCCTCTCCTCTCCTCTCCTCTCCTCTCCTCTCCTCTCCTCTCTCAGAAAAAAAGAAAAAAAGCACAATTGTTAAATGTGGCATTGCACATATCTTGGACAAAAGCTTCATAATCATTTTATATCTTCATTTATTTCTCACAGGATCTGTCGTGTTATTTGATGAGCAGTATTTGAATTTGAACTCTGTCAGTCACTATCTGTATTACTAGATTAAGAATAGAAACAAATAATTATATCACTATAAGGTGCATCTGTGGGGTTTCTTTAAGAAGCAGATTTCCTAATTAAAACTACCATTCTTCTTTCATTTTTGAATGGTTTAAGCAATCTGAAATGTTGCTTCAATTCAGTCATGATAAGCAAGCACATGCAGAAGTACTACAGTGCAAAGCTCCTTTTTATGCTGTAGCTTTTTATAAAGATTTAAACTACTGAACCTAAATGAATTATGAAAACGTATTAGAAGAGGAAGAATGCCTCTTTCTAGTCATAGCAACAGTCTTTACTACCTGCAGTAGACAGGACATTGACCTCTACCTGAACAGCCTGAGGTAAGAGGAGTAGCCACTGGAAATTATTTATAACCTGACCAGCTCATTTAGTTTCATCCTCTGAGGCCTTCAGAGTCTTACTGACACAGCAATAATGGCTAGCGAACTTTTGATCCAATTAATTGTTAATGAGAGGTTTGATTAGCAAATAAAGAGCCTATTAGGTTAGCTGATTGTCTTTCTTTCACAATACCAGAGGTCAACATTTATTTTTTTTTTTGACTGAAAGAAAAGTACACTCTGTACTCTAGTTAAATTAATCACATGCTCACAGGTGTTGAGTAAAGCTGATTCAGAAGAACAGTCAGCTTAGACATCTGTTTGTAACCATGAGAATTCACTAGCTATTCCTCAGTTTATTAATCTTTTCTTTTCTTTTCTTTTCTTTTCTTTTCTTTTCTTTTCTTTTCTTTTCTTTTCTTTTCTTTTCTTTTCTTTTCTTTTCTTTTCTTTTCTTTTCTTTTCTTTTCTTTTCTCTTCTCTTCTCTTCTTTTCTCTTCTTTTCTTTTCTTTTCTCTTCTCTTCTTTTCTTTTCTCTTCTTTTCTTTTCTCTTCTTTTCTCTTCTTTTCTCTTCTTTTCTCTTCTTTTCTCTTCTTTTCTCTTCTTTTCTTTTCTTTTCTTTTCTTTTCTTTTCTTTTCTTTTCTTTTCTTTTCTTTTCTTTTCTTTTCTTTTCTTTTCTTTTCTTTTCTTTTCTTTTTCTTTTCTTTTCTTTTCTTTTCTTTTCTTTTCTTTTCTTTTCTTTTCTTTTCTTTTCTTTTCTTTTCTTTTCTTTTCTTTTCTTTTCTTTTCTTTTCTTTTCTTTTCTTTTCTTTTCTTTCTTTTCTTTTCTTCTTTTTTTCTTTTTTTTCTTTTCTTTTTCTTTTTTCTTTCCCTTCCCTTCCCTTCCCTTCCCTTCCCTTCCCTTCCCTTCCCTTCCCTTCCCTTCCCTTCCCTTCCCTTCCCTTCCCTTCCCTTCCCTTCCCTTCCCTTCCCTTCCCTTCCCTTCCCTTTCCTTTTCCACTCTGTTCTGCTCTAAGAAAACAGAGTCTCATAGCATGAGACAGAATTGCTTAGGAGGAGGGCAGTGTGAACAAGGGAAGTAAAGCAAGAAAAACCAGAACAGTTGTCTTGCTGTGTGTGGACCACCTTTAGTTCAAACCATATTAGAGCTGATTTGAGGAATACCTGATAAATGCCTCTGGAAGGGTAATACCAGAATCTTGGAGGATAGTATCTGATTGTGATTCTTTGAAACTGCCTTGGAATCCAAAACCATTCTGAAGTTTTATTGCTGACGGAGACTTCACTGCTGGCCTTCTGATGGAATCCTTGCCATTGACTTCCCACACTAATCTTTATGCTTTTAACTTCATTTCATTTCACAATGAGTTGTGGTTTTTTTTTTTTTGTTTTTTTTTGTTTTGTTTGTTTTGTTTTTTTGCACAGTACACTTCTCTGCTTTCTTCTGTTCTATGAAGTACTACATATACATCTGGTATTGTGGAAAACTTATATATAATAATAGAACTAATTCAAAAAAGATAAATGAATCAATATTACAAAGTAGTTTTGCTATCAGTATGCAGAATAACTGAATAATATAAATACATATATCTATGCTACTATAAAAAACTTAGCTATGTTTTGATATGTATAATTCCTGTAAAACTGTTTGTGGTTTTATATTATATAAATAATAAACATAATACTTTTTATTTGACAAAATAGTTCTATTCTTTTGTAAATCACAAAGTACAATATTTTAAATTTTCTATTTCAAGATTCATGCAAACACAAATAGTAAGTAAAGTCATCATTAAAGTTCATAGTCATTCCACATATCAATGTAGCAGCTCCACTGCATGAAGTATTATAATCAATTTTTTAACACTAAAACCTATCAAAAATAGCACAGAATTGTATGTTATATCCTGTGCTTAAATTATTGTTTTGTCATCAGCCTTTGTTGGATTTCCTTGTTTGCTTCTCTTTTTTTTTTTTTTCCCCTAGCCATACTATCAGTGTGATTTAATGTCACAAATTAAAATGTCTAATGTATTTCCTTGTGTTTCCACTGTTACTGAAATTAGCCAGTGCTCCTTTAGCATTCATACTAAAGTTTTAACAAACTCCATAGTAACAATATATTTTGTATGATGTTATTTTTTAATTTTCATTAGACTAACAGTAGAAAATATTTAACCTACAATCCAAGAGTAATCTCATTACTAAACAAGTTTAGTAGATAAATGCAAAGTTGATTTATAGAAATTACTTCTTGGAACATGAACATAAAATATTTTTTTTTTAAATAAAGCACTTTAATTTCTATGAAGAATAGAAAGTGATAATGAGTGATTTATACTTGGACCAGTTCCAGTGAGTTTTCAATCCACTGGAGAGTTTTCAACCTAGTGAAAGGACAGAATTAGAGGTTTTATAAAAGGAAATGAAATATATTTTATTTATGAGAAGAAGGGATGGAAGGGCCAACAGACTTTTCATCTAAGCATTGTAGGAAATATAGAATGTATTTTCTTAATCTTTGCAAAGCTACAGATGAGTAGCTTCATAGACAGTTGGAGCTGTGATTACAGATATTAAAGTTTGAAAATTACTTGGTTTGGCTGCAATCAAAAATGGCTCAATACTGGCTATAAGAGAGTAGAGTCTAGACTGACACTGCCATGACTTTAGATTTTCAATAGTCTCAGCACCTTCATAAAAGGTTGTTATATGTCTTTCTGTGGATGAAACATAATTCTGATATAACATAGTAAAACACTCATACGATCTGAGGTGTTTAGGAAGTTGTGAACTATATGAAGAAATGATTATTCAGAAAAGTTGACTCCAGGCTCCTCTATGTTAAGCAGAGAAGCATCCCTGAAGGATTGTTCAGACTTAGGTCCTAAGTTTAGATATACAGAAGCATTTCCTCATATTGCATGCTATAGACTGGAAAGTTTACCTATGGAGAATAACAAATTCTGCTGGATTAAAAGAGACCTTTGTGTATGTCCCTCAGACACATTGCACAGAAAACATAACCTGACTCATGAAAACAATATTCCAAATACTTTCAAGGTTTACTCTTCATATTAATGAAAAAAAGTTTTAGATATTAAAATGCTATGTTAATCATGTTAATCCTCTTGATTCATTAAATAATTAATCTTTCATTACTATCGTGTGAAATTTTGCGTCATGAAAAACTCTCTTCTCCTCCAATCTCTTGAATTTGCACTTGATATTCCTCTTCTGAGAAGAGATCCTTATTCATATTTATTTTGCTCTAAATTAGCTACTTGCTTATTGACCCTAAATAGTTATCATCTCAGCTGGAAATATATTAGAGTTCTAGTTGCCAAACAAATATTCAGCAAAAGATGAATAAAAGCATATGGGGAGGATAAACCCACAAAGTTTTCACTGCCAATATAATGGAAGGCATTCTGGCGGACAGCCATCTGCACCCGCTGAACAGAGGGATCCTGGGATGACATTGATCGATTTAACAGTAGGAAGGTATTAATGATATTCAGCTCTGATGGCTGAGCCACTTCACACTCATTTGCATTTCCATTCATCATCTCAGCATTTATCATTATGAGGAGAATGCCAGAACTAATTAAAGTCTGGGATAACAGGGTGACATGGGAGTCCAGCCGCTACTTATACTGAGGAAATATGGGAAACTTTCCAGCAGGAAGCACACCAACCTTACACCAAACCCAATTAACTTAATTCCTAACTAAACCATTTGAGGGTCCTTCATTTGAATAAACTAAAAAGATGGGATTGAAGTTACACAGTGTTGTTGCTTTTTTTTCTCCTTGTTTTCTCATAGTTTCTTGACTCAAAGACATTGTCTTATAAAGATATTTGAGAGATTTCCTTAATGTGATCCCACTTCTCTTCAACTATTCTCTCCTAATTTTGTGTTAGTAAGAAGAAATGCCCCTTCCAAAATGTACAATAAAAGTTGAATTTTAAAAATAATGTAACATAATTTGATCTCAAAGGGACATAAATGTATTGAGATTTCCATGGTAATAAAGACAATCAATCAAAGGCTGGAACAAACTAAAATCTATTGTTTCTGCTCATGTAAGAAGGCTGATAAACCACCTCTCCAAAAGAGACATCAAAATTATTTTTATTTGTTTACTAGGAAAGAAATGATATTTTTCTTCTTTACAGGCCCAGACTCATTAGATATACTCTCATAAACAGTCTCATGAGCTATACTGAAACAACTCCTGTGAGCAAAGCAATTAGGCTTTGGTGCTAGATGTGTCTTGGTAGGTATTTTAGTTTTAAAGATATTCTTGCGGAAAGCTGGTATAGCAACAAGGGTATTAACAGTTAGCTCTACTTAGGTAATGTTCCTAGCATCTTTAAGCTCCCTTGGAATTTCCAGGCAGAGGGAAAATATTGATAGGAGAAATGTGTAGTAGTAGAGAAAAGTTTTGTGGATAAATAGTTACTTCTACATTTTAATTTTTATCTTTCAGGGTATAAGTACAAAAACAATCTTTTCAAAAGCAGATTTTAATAAACATTAGCCATTCCAACATTTCCAAACAATGCTTCATATTTTAAAAGAGCATACTCTTTTTATATCTGGAGACAAAAACAGACATTTGAGCTAAGTTCCAGATAAAGGGCATTGTTTCATTGTCCTAGAAATTTTCCTCTGTTAGTAATCACCATGTGAAATATCAAGTTCCCACATCCAGATTGAAACATCTGCAGCTTTCTCTCAGCCACACACTTGGGAGAAAATGTGACTTTTATGCTCTCCCCCAAAGGTCTTAATAATTTCAAAAGTTAATTCAACATCTTTGTCTATATAGTGACACCTCTCCATACATATCCACAGACCTGAGAAAAAGCAGTGCTTTAAGAAGTGCCTCTACAACTATTGGTTCCAAACAATCAAGAGAACTAGACATTAAAATAATATCTTCTCTATATGCCTCTATTGAGCTAAGTGAAAGAAATAATGAATTTCTAGTCTTGGTGTGACATCTTTTAAGCACCTTTTAAGAGTGAAAACAACCTTGCTTATATTAAGTTTTCAGTGATTTCATTGTATAGCTCCAGCTGGAATGCTTAGACAAGCATAGACAAGCATGGGTGAGCAGATCAGACTTTTTTTACCAGGCATTGATGAAAAATATAGGCATTTTATGAAAGCAAAATAAAGAGATGCAGCAGGTAATTGTGTTATCCTTTCAGTGAGCCAATTTTAATTTAGTCCTCCTTTGTGGTAACAGATTTATCCTCCTCCTGATACATATTTCTGATCCATTCACATGGTCAGGCAGACTGTAGCCTGTAAAAAAGATCAGTGAACAACAAAGGGTTAGATTATATTGACTTAATGTTGATTAGTTTACACAGGGTTGTCTGCTGCAAAAGATGTTAGAGCTTTTGTAGTTCATTAGCTCTCATCAATTGAACACTGGCTTAAATTAGTACATGTGAATCTTCCCTTCTGTAATGCAATTTCAACTTGCATTTCATGCTTAGCTTTCCTATCTGTACTTATACATGGTAGCTGAAGGAAAAAGGGAAGGCAAGGGAAGGGAAGGGAAGGGAAGGGAAGGGAAGGGAAGGGAAGGGAAGGGAAGGGAAGGGAAGGGAAGGGAAGGGAAGGGAAGGGAAGGGAAGGGAAGGGAAGGGAAGGGAAGGGAAGGAGAATGAAAAAATCAGAATCCTTCAGTTAGATGAGCTCCCTTTTATTTCATTTAGAGAAGTTATCCCACTTGTTATGATCAGTATAATCTACAGCACCAGTTCTATCAGAATTGTAGTTATTTAAATGCAGTGTCTGTAATCACCTCAGGAAATGGCAGTATATTATTAAGAAAAAAAAAAAGTTTCACATACTTTCGAGAATAATTACTTAGGTGATGCATTTTCTCTTAAGAAATCAGTTGCAATTCTGGGAATTTAAGATTACAGATTTGAACAAACCAGGATTTCTTAAAAATGCTAGGTTTTACCTAACTGTATCAGAAATGTTGTTCTGAAACAATACTAACAGTCCAGCTATTGGCATTTTACTGCCTTTAGGGAGACAGAAAGAGAACAGATTTAGAATCACGGGATGGTTGAGGCTGGGAGGGACCTCTAGAGGTACCATGCTGCCTGTCACCCCAGCTCAAGTAGGGTCACCGAGACCCAGTTGCCCAGGATCATGTCCAGATGACTTTTGAATATCTCCGGAAATGGACAGCCTCTCTGAGCAACCTGTTCCAGTATTTGTGTACTCTCAGAGTAAAAACCTTTTTTGTCTTTAGGAACAATCAGGAGCAAAACCAGTTCAGAATAAGAGTACTACAAAATTTTTTAAGTTGCTTCCAATGGGAATGGCATAGAATCATGTAACACAGAATAGTAGTTTTCATCAGTTGGCTTTGTATTACATATGTGTGTTCTTTCCTTGAAAAGTATTTTATTTTTGACTAAAATTCTAGGAAGAAAAGAATACAAAAATGAGTTGTAATTAATATTGATTTGTTTCTCATATAGGAAAAGATGTAAAAATAGAGAAAAATCCAGAGTGTTTATAAAAAGTTGCTTGTCAAGTTCATTTTTTTCTTCTTCAATAATTTAATCTAGTCAAAACCCTCTTTCACATTCAAAATTATTGGATTAGGATAATTCTTACCCAATGCACCTGCATCACCTAATTATCGTTCTTATTGTTGTCCCCTGTGTTCCTCTGGCTGTTAAGCTCATGGATCCATTCATGACAAAAATGAATGTGTTAATACTACTTTAATATAAGCTTTACTAGTTACGAAAGGTGCACATTCTCAGTGTTTAATGTCTCTTGTAAACAACCTTGCAATTTACTGCCTTCAGATTTCCGATGAGAATAAAACTAGTGAACACACTGATACCGACTATATCTGTACGTGCAGTTCACAGCTACAATCCACCTGAAAGAAATGATGTAAGGAAAAACAAAGTGCAAAAGCTTGTCAGCCTGTCTCAAACTATACAAACACTTATCTTGTCTCCTAGAAACGTATTATAATCACATTAGTAGCTTTTTTACAAGGGTGGTAATTTTTTAAGCATGTATTTAAGACCTAATGTGTCAGGGCACATCATTTATCTATTTAGTTAATTAGTTAGTTAGTTAGTTAGTTACTTAGTTGTTGCATGCAGCTACAAGAAACTGAGAAAAGAGTAAAAATAATATGATAATATTTTTCTTTAAAAAAAAATCCAGCGCATTTTATGACTATAATGGTTTCATTTACATACTTATATTTAACTTCTTAACCAATTAAATATTAGAAAATAAATTTATATTATTAAAGTAGTCTTTAATAATAAAGTATAATAATAATTCAGGGAAAACTGAACCACAGAGATTGACTAAGTGGCATGTCTCCACAAAGCATAAACTTGAAAATAATTCTGGAAGCTACTGTATTCAAAAGCTACTGTGCTTGTACAACTATTAGTTGTAGCAAGCCAAGGAAATAATAATAATAAAAATTTGAAAAACCAATCTCTTGGTTATAGCAGAAAGAAAGGAAAGAAGGAAAGGAAAGGAAAGGAAAGGAAAGGAAAGGAAAGGAAAGGAAAGGAAAGGAAAGGAAAGGAAAGGAAAGGAAAGGAAAGGAAAGGAAAGGAAAGGAAAGGAAAGGAAAGGAAAGGAAAGGAAAGGAAAGGAAAGGAAAGGAAAGGAAAGGAAAGGAAAGGAAAGAGAAAAAGAAAAGAAAGGAAAGGAAAGAAAGAAAAGAAAAGAAAAGAAAAGAAAAGAAAAGAAAAGAAAAGAAAAGAAAAGAAAAGAAAAGAAAAGAAAAGAAAAGAAAAGAAAAGAAAAGAAAAGAAAAGAGAAAAGAAAAGAGAAAAGAAAAGAAAAGAAAAGAAAAGAAAAGAAAAGAAAAGAAAAGAAAAGAAAAGAAAAGAAAAGAAAAGAAAAGAAATAACTTTAAACAACTTGTTTTCCCTTAGCTCCTTTCTGTGATAAGGGAATAGTCTCGTGAATACTGCCAGCCTTATGCCATATGTTACAGGAAACAAGGGACCCTTGAAGAAGAAGAGGCTTTTGAATTATTGATCAATGATTAGCAAATGCAATCGAAATTGTAGACTTGATGTTGTGCAGGGATTCATAATTTATGAGTGGACAAAATAGTAGGTAGCAGAGGTAGTGGTAGGTGATTTCAGCCCCCATATTGATTACTTAAAACAACAGGAGGTAAGTGTAGTGTGACAGACAGTACAAAAACTGACAGCTCACTGCCTGTCCATCACTACAGACAGAGTGCTGGGGGAATAAAGCTTACTGTAGAAGCAAATACATTTCTATTGTGTGTCTTTGATCATTATGTTGTTTCAATAGACGAAAGGACATATTTGTTTATAATTTATGTATTCTCTTAGCATAAAAGATTGATAGCACCTATTATAATCTGTAGAGTCTAAATATCCAGATAGTACATGTTACAGATTGAGAAGCAATACTATGAAACATTTGCTTAGTATATCAACAAAGTTTTACCTGGAAATGTGGAAGAGACAAATTGTGCATGCCACTAGTAGCTTGTTTTCCAACCATTACTGCCTTCTATCAACTTTTGCTGGGATAATAGATTACTTTACAGAACTGTTCATGAGAGTAGTAACTCATAAGCAGACGACTTCTGTCAAGGAAGAGCCTTCACAAACATTTTGTGGGTTGATGAGAGGAAACAGGTAGATTGACATCCATTCTTCAGATTGCAGGATGATTTCTCTGTCTGAGTAAACAATCTATGAATTTAAACAGAGGTAAGCTTTAATGGTTGAAAACATTCTGAGACTACACTGAGTGATCTACTGACTTAAGTGTCACAGGAGAAAGTTATGGGACATTTAATGGCAAATGATAACCTATTTGGAAATGTGCTATTAGACAAGCACATGGCCTGCTGGTAGCTCTTTTATTAATCTCAATTGATAAATGTGTGAGCACATGGAGTCTGAACATGTGATTTCTTTTTCACAATAAGTCAACATTATACAGAAAATTATGCTATAGCCTTATTGAATATAAACTACTAGTTTTCAACAGCAGAAGAGAAACACAAAGACCTGACCACATGATTTTGAGGCCAACAGTACTTTGAGTTAAACCTGGACTATGCAATGTTGTGTTCATCTTCTCAGAAAGTTAAACTGAAGAAGGCAAGCAAAATGGCAGCAGAAGATTTCATCATTAAGTTGAGGTTGGAATAATAAAAAAAAAGATAAAATGTTTTCTTTGAAGAACAAGATAGAGATCAGAAGCATATGTGGAAAATAGAACATGGCATGTGGATCAGTCAACTCACAGAAAACTAGAGGATAATGCAAGGAATGTTGAGTGATGAGTGTTGCCTGAAGTCTGTGCCTAAATACAACCAATAATTAACCAGCAGTTCATTTCAAAATTTATAGTAACCTGTTTACACTAAAACTCATATTGGTAGATGTGCACTAAAGATTTCCGAGGAAATGAGTCCTATATTCCCATGGGAGCAAACTGTGATAGGACAGAAGAGTTCAAGCAAATAAAAAATTTGCTTGTTGAATTACCATCAAAGACTATAACAGCTTGATGCTTTTATCATAAACAGCACCATATAGTATAACTTCTCAGTCCAAAAAACTATTGGAGTGATGACCAGAGAAAATGAGCATTCTGCAAGAGAAATCATCTAGTTCTGTCACCAAATAATATTGCCTCTAATGAAAACTGAACTCAGCTGGAGAAGGAGCTAGACCAAATGCAAAGACAGAAGATTAATCAAGTAACAAAAACTCTCCCCTGGAAAGTCTTCAGGGGAGAAAAAGTATATCTTTCTCTGCTTCGTTCTGAAGGAACCAAACTGAAGTGTTAAGAGGGAAAATAAATTCTCTGAATCTGTCAACTCTATGTTTTACTGCAAAGAAAAGAGCAATATCCTCCTGCTTCACTTCATCTGTTAGAACTTTGGAAAATCCAATTCGCTCTGACCATGAGAGCTGGTGACACTGCTGATGCTCTTTGGAAGGAAAAGCTTTTACTATTTTTTTTCTCAGTCTTCATCACACATCTACCAAGGATAAGTTAGCATAAGTAGTCTGGAACTACAGATTTAGAAGAGTATAAATTTAGATGGAATAAATTCTTAAGTAGAACATAAAAATATAACACATTTTTAAAATAAGTGAGATTTCTTGCTTGAATTCCATGTTAGGTAATCTTGAAGCATGTGATTGATACAATGAGGGTGCAAGTGAACGAGAAATGTAGAATGCGGTGTTAAAAAGGAAACATAAAAAAATATCTAGGCATAATTCCTTGTATAATAAGGTTCTAGTACAAGTGATTGTATTTTACATATGCCTATTTCAAGTGTAAAACTGTGTTTTGAATAGCATGGCCTTGCTTTTAACGGACAAAATGTCTGAGTAAAAGATGCATGAATATTGCTTTTTTCTTATTTATAAAGAAAAGCAAACATTTTGTCCTTCATAAGTCATGATCTGCTCAGTCTTTGTAGCTTCATTTTTGATGAGTGATACATTCATCTCAAACTCATGTTATTTAAATCCTATATAATGACAAAATATCATGTATAGCTCTCTTTTGTTCTGAGTATAATGGCAATAAGAGTGAGGCTGCACTAAGATTTATGTATCTTCACAATGATAATGAACTTTCCTATGCTCCCCATTGCTTAAGTTTGGCTGTTAAGTCACAGTAATTATTTGCAGAATAAAATACTTTCTATGTCAGTTCGTTTGTTAGTTATTTTTTCTCACTGAAAGCTGAAGGGAAACGTGAAAAATGCTAACATAGGTAATTTCAGATAAGTTGTTATTTCTGATAACCACTGAAAACCACTGATAAGCTTGAACTATGTGAAACTCCTTCTGCCTTGTCATATCCTCTGATTGACCAACAGTGTCAAAGAGTACATCCTACCTCTGTTTTTTTTAACACAGATGGGTATTTTCTTCCTTTATTGAGTCAAGTTTCAAATATCAGCATAAAATATAGAATATCCTGTGTTGGAAGTGACATACAAATATCACTGAGTCCAAATTCTGATTCCACAAAGGATGACCTAAAATGAAAAACAAGTGTCTAAGAGAACAGTGCAAAAAACCTTGAACACAAGCAGACTTGGTACCATGACTGTTGCCCTGGGGAACCTGTTCCAGAGCCCTCTACAGAATCTTAGAATGTCCTGAGATAGAAAGGATTTCCCATGAAATCGGGGAAAAAATGCCACAAATCAAAGCTCATCAGAGCAGTTTCACATTTTATTAGTCACTGAAGAATGCACTACTGTCAAGCAGGAGTTTACAGGCAATTTGGTGAGGCAGGAGGATGATGTTTTCATGAGTCTTATAAAGTAAACAAATAAAGAATAAAAAAATGACAATGATTAAATACAATATTAACTATTTCCCACCCCAAAAAATTAATGTAGTTCAATTAGCAGTTTTATGTCTATATTATTAGATTTCAGTAAATAATTTACAAGAGATAATTTCTTAAAAAGAATCAGCCTATGTGTTTATTTTACTTTGTTTTATGGGGTATCTGTTAGAAGACCAACTCCATCTTCAAAAATAATTGAACTTCTAATTTATGGGGTGAATATAGGTAAACATTTATGCCTGTCCAACACTTCACATTCACTGTCTGGAAGTGATGACTAGATGTCATGGTTTAAATGTTGCTCTGTTTGCCACATGAGACAGTCTCACTGTTGATCCAAGAATTGCTGTTCTGCTTCTTCATCTACTGAATGGAAAGCACACCTAATAAAAATGGTAATATGAGTGAGTTTGAAACTTTGCTAGTATAATTGTGGGAACATATACCTGTGGTCTTTCCTTCTTGGAAACTGTTATGTGAATATGTATTGACCAGAAACAAAGCAGAAGAAGGAACTGAAAGTCCTTTGGAAATGTAAAGTGAAAATATAAAGCTTGACTTGGCTCATCCATATCAGCTATTGCATATTTCTGTGGAAAAAAAAAAAAAAAAAAAAAAAAAAAAAAAGTCCCTTTTGCTGTACTCAGTTTGCACTAGGGAGAGAAGAGAGTGAGCAGAGAAAAAAAAGGGGAAAAGTCATGGTGGGGTAGCAAGGAGGCATGAAAGTAAAAGTAGGCAAATGTAATTTGATCTGCTAAAAGGGCACCTCATTTTGAATGCAGGAACAACATAGTCTGAATGGTACAAAGGAATCTCTCTGAGTTCCTCTCATGTTCAGTGGGATGTTTTTATAATAGATGTCTGGGGCTGCTCTTCATTTAAATATTTTAGAACTAAATTATTGACAGTCAGGGAGAGGGTAGCTCACTGACATGTATTTCACATGTCCTTTAACAAAACTACAATGTGATGTGATGATGACACTTCCAGAGAAACAAGTCAGTAGGAGTGATTTTACTAGTAAGTACAGAGGGCTAAATAGCAGCAACTTGCCTTGGATATTGCATCCAAGACCCTGTTTCAACATTTTACTGTAGTAGACTATGTTGTGCTCTTGCATTATCAATATGTGCCTGTCAAAAACTCCTCATGTAGTCAGCTTCTTCTTATTTTTTTAATACATGCCCTGTGAGAAAAGTTTAAGTGAACAAGACTTTTACAGCCTAGGGTTAGTAGCTATTGGGAGACTAAGATTAGTCTTCCAACACCTGTGAAGAGGTTCTCATGAAGATAAATCCAGGATTTTTACTGAGGCACATGGCAGCAGAATGACAGACAATGGTTGGTTATAAATTGCATCAGAAGAGGTTCTTATTGGATAGTGGGAAAACTAAACAAATAGTTGCTCCAAGTATAATTGGAGCATGTTATTCAGCAAGACTGTGAAGTCTCCATTCTTGAGTGTTTTCAAGACCAGATTTAATAAAGCCCTGAGCAAACTGTTCTGTCCTCACAGGTAACTTTGCTTTGAGTAGGCATTTGGCAATGCGACCTTCGGCAATCCTTTCCCTTCTCAGCTCTTCCCTAATTCCAAGATGTGCAAAGAATATTAAGGTTAAATCTATACTTTGATTTCTAGTTGTGGTCCAGCAAAAGCCAGTTTTAGAAGCCAGAAAGATTATCTTGCACTGGTTTATTCCATTCTGAAGCTTATTTAAAGAATATTGCAAACATATTTTAAATAAAATTTACAGTCAAGAATATGCTGGTATCTGATGAGCTGCACTGAATACCTGAATGAAAAATAATTCAAAAGATAATGTGTATGTTCACAAATATATGAGCTTATGTGACTTACACAAACCCACTCTATATTAAGTCCTAGAAGATGCTTTTGAAAAGTGTTGAGTTAGGTGTGGTACAGCGTTAATCTCAGAAACATTTAGAGTGCCTTTGAAGGTTCTAATGCTTGAAGTGAATGGTGAAAAACTTAAAGACAAATAAATGAAGAAACAGGCTACGGGTCAAGAAATAGTCTCGTTCACAAAGGGGAAAATTAATTTTCAAATATACAAATTACTGTAATATTGTAAGTTTGGATCAGACCTGAACAACGCAACCTATACAGTGAAAAAAAGAAAAGTTACATTCATCCTCAAGTGAACCAATGATCTTTTGTTTGTTTAGGGAAAAGTAAATTACACATATGCAAAAGAGTAGGAGTTTCACATAGAATTTTAATGGATTCGTAGGTGTTGTGATAAAAAGGAAATAGCATCACTATTTGATAGATAACATTCCTGTTGATGAATGTACTTGATGTGTCTCAATATACTAAAATGAAATCCTGTGTCTGGAAAGATGCATTTTTTTTCCAGGAATGAAGAAAAATATGTTCCATCTCTTCTTGTCATTTAGAAAACAGGACAGTAACTTTATTCGAGTTCATCAGAAAATGGTGATCAAAGAATCATGGAGTTATAGAACCAGAGAATCATAGAAGGGCTTGAGATGGAAGGACCTTAAAGATCAGCCAGTTCCAACTCCCCTGACAGGGGAAGGTTGCCACCTTCCAGGTCAGGTTCCCCAAAGCCCCATATAACGTTGACTTGAACAACTCTACAGTTGGGGTATCCACAAATTCTCTAGGCAACCTAGTCTAGTGCCTCATCATCCTCATCATCCATGAATAAAGAATTTCCTCCTAACATCTAACCTAAATCTTCCTTCTTTTAGTTTAAAGCTATTCCCCCATGTCCTATTGCCTTATATGGGGGAGGCTTTCCAAAGTAGTTAACACTAGAAATGTACTTTCTTTGAGGTAAGCCCTAAAGTTCCCAATGAGCTCTGTGTGATTTCAAGCTTTGTGAGGTACAACACAAATCTGGTCAATCTTCTGTGATCCCACAGATCAAAAGTATGGTTTTTAAGCTCCCTGAGATTAGTTAGACTTTCACACTCCTTTATTTTCCCTTTGAAAAATCACATTTTCTTATTTCCACTTTGACCAGTGCCATTTCTTTTTCAGTCTAGAACTGACTGTTTCCTTGAAGGCCTTGTGCTGAGATGATCGCCTCTACACTGGTGTATAGACAGTTAAAATCCTAAAATAATATGAATCAGAAACAGATGAAGAGCTTCTTCATATGTCAAAACAACACATCTTCATTGTTTGGCTTTTCTGGATCATGGCTTTAAATAGCCATTATTTTCTCATATTAGGAAGCTAAACTCTCATCTTTTTACTTCTATTCTGCATACTTAGAACTGTGAGAGAGAATCTAAACCCAAACAATTGAGAAATGTCCCTTTGCTGCTGCAGTCCTTATGAGAGAGGGATTTTGCATAAAACAATCTTCCTTCCTGTGCAAAATTAAAGGAAAAAATATATTTGAACTTTTATTCTTACTATTTTCTTAATTAAGCAAACAAACAAACAAACAGCAAGAGTTAACACAAAAGTCAAAAGGAGAGTAGAAGAGAAAAAAAATCGGAATACTGAAAATTAGATTTAAAGATTTTCATAAAAAAAAAAAAAAGAAATGAATTGTTAACATACTTGAAAATCTAACATGGCAAACTTTACTGGAAAATATCATTAACAATGCTGATCTCTCTTTTCCACTGGGGATGAAAACAGGCATGACCCACCCTGGGGTAATTTTAACTAAAGGGCACCACTTGAGAATTCTCTTAATAATCTCAGTCTCAAGTCCTTCAGCCAGCACCAGTCACCTTGTAATGAGTATTCGCTTCAAAATAATCTCCCTTTTCCCGAAAAAATGGTATAAATAGAATTACAACACAATTGCCTCCTTTTATCTGATGAATGTGAAGCAGCAATATTGTGTTAGCGGGCATTTTTGGAAGATATATTGGACTTTAATAAAATTTGATCAATGCATTTAAGTCAAATTGAATTATATGTAAGTGGATAGGGTTGACATATGTTTCAATATCTGCGAGTGATACATTATTCTCCAGTGAGCATAAAATTTAATGAAATATAAATACCCATTAATCCTCATGTTTCAACCAATCAGTCACCGTTGCTCCTGCCTGCTGTTAGCAGAAGCAGGCCCAGAAAGTCATCTGTTTTATCTAAGCAGGAGCTCCAAACTGGAAAGACATCAGAAAGCTTGGGGAAGTGAGAAGGCACAGAATAGGAAAAAGTATGCCAACACTTTTGTTGTTTACGCTGTCTAAAATGACACAGTGTAATGCTGAATTATCTTTTTTTAACAGAAATCTAAAGAAGCAAGCACTAATCAGAACCTTTTAAATTGGAATTCTATAATAATAATATTCAGACAGATTTTTTTAAATTTTGTTTTGTTTTCTTTTTAACAAAGCCCATCATATTCTCCATTTCTATAGGGACTTTTTATGGCATAGTTTGCATTTTTGCAGAGCAAATGTGTGAGAAAAATAATGCAGAAAACCAAGAACAATTTTGCCTGGAATTGTCCCTAGTACTAGCAGTATGATAGAGTCAGACTTTGAAATCTGTGCTACACAAAACATGAGAAAATATGTTGTAGATTAATATGTAAATAACAAAAAAGCTCTGACACTGGAGTTCCACATTTTATTGAGCATTTACATTTGTGCAGTTGTACTTTGAAATAGGTATAACTTTATTAAAACTTAAACATAGTACTAAACTGTACCAACTCAGAACTAAAGAAAAAAGAAAAAAAATTAGAAAGTTTAAAGTCTGACTTTTCAGCTGATATTTTTAATATTAATTAAACACCAAATTGTGAAATCTTTTTAATTTTCATTTGGAATGATTCTGTAAGTAAAATAAAAAAACGGAATCAAACAAACAGGCACACATCTTAGGTAAGCACCAAGTCAATCTTCCCTCAGAATTTTTAAATAATTTAATAAAGAAAATTATATATAATGAAATTCAGAATGATCAATTTTATTTCAGGACTATATTTTGATGCACTTGTAACCCTTGTCACAAAGCCAACAAGTAATTTGATGTGGCAAATGCCCATGTTTAGAATCTCTTATCTAACTACTACAGAACACTGCTTAGAGGCAGAGTCTCAGGTATTTCAGTACAGTTTTCTAATCACCAGATACAGCATACCCATCTATAGTTCTCCTCAGTTCTCCATTTCAATAGTCAATTGACACTCGTCGGGAACTAGCAAGAATTTTTAAAAAAAATTATTTCCCTGTATCAAGTATAAAAATACAAGATAGGAGACAGTGTGAACAGCCTCTGTGATATACGAATATCTTCTGGTGATACAGGAGGATACAGACTTACATCATGGGCTTTGTGCTCCATTACGTGGAAAGGTGCACTACACCCTTTTCCTTAGATTTCTGAATGTGCTTGGAACAGAATACGGACAAAACTCTTGCTTTTGCATTGTTCTCGTAATCAATGCAGTGCTCTCTCAAGCTATTCTTATTTAGAGATTTATAACATTGAGAGATCAGTAGGCTTATACAGTTTCACTTCCTCCTGCTTTGAAAACTTGCAAAGGAGCCATTTCTGCAAAGGTGTGCAACATGAAGAGGAAAATTATGTTACATATTCTGCTGATAAGATTTTGATATGCCATTTTGATGGTAGATCATTTTGACACAAGTTGGAAGTTTTCAAATTTTGGTACTTGTATTAGAATGTAGTTGTAATGTCCTGATATTTTCAGTGACCCACAGACTTTAAAACTTACCTACAATTCACAAACAGAATTACAAGGAACATTGTATCTGATTACCATACTTCAGATTGCATTACTTAGCATTCAGGGAATCAAAACAGAATAGTTTTTTACTTTAAAGAGATCAATTGTATATCTTGTCAAGTTTGGAGACCTTTCACTTAGTATTCTATGATCCTCAGTTATCAAGTGCTAAACTGGGGCTTTATTTCTAAGTCAGTAGCTTTCAGAAACTTGTATGATACCAACAAAGAATGAGGTTGATATTTTTCTAGTGAGTTTGTTTCACAAGATATCTAATATGGCTATAATATTGCTATAATGATAACTATAGGCAGCTCCTTTAGAAGTCCCTTTTGTCTTCCAGTACAAGGTGGCTACAAACTGAAGCCTACAATGAGAAAATTTTTCAGATTCACTAATGGCTTTGGATGGCTTTGAGCACTGGGTGCTCAGTTCAGCTCAGCAGTTTCAAACACTACTATGCCTCAAATCTGGCCATATTTCCCATACTTCTCATTTTCTTCATACCGTAAAACTGCACCTAACTGCACCTAATTGATCTGAGTTGTGAAAGTCTTGAACAGCTACCTTCTGATAAGCATGTCTCTTTCAGAGTTCTGCATTTTTGGCATTTTGACATATCCCTTGCTTCTGATTTTTTTTTCAGCAGATTATATCTTACTTTTGGTTATAACCTTGATGAATTCCCTGCAGAGTATTCTAGGAAATTTCTGGATGACATTGCAAGGGTTCTAAGATATCAGTAGACACTTGATGTGTGCATTTCAGTTTTCCACTTTCTTAGTATGAAAGTTATACTGTCATTTGTGCAGTGTGAAATTTGTATGAACTGTTTAATAGCAATTCTTTCTAGTAAACTGAATAAACTCGGAATAAAAAATTGTCTTAAAATGTGGCCTGCTTAACTGCAAAGCATGTTGTAGTTAAAAACAGTGCCTCTCTAGGCTTTAACTCAGAAGCAGACTAAATTCTCTGATGAAGTACCAAAGACAATTATACAATCTCTTTTCTTCTGAAAACCTTGTACTTTTTCACAATGAAAAATGGCTTGAAATGCCACTAAACTTTACTCTAGAAAGGACAAAAAGCTGTATGTGAAAAGTATTTAGAGATTTGAAAATCAGAATAACTTATGAGAAACAAAACTTTTTAGGTCAACAGGAAGTTTTAAAAAATGAATTTTTAACATAATGTGGAAGTAAAATACAAAATATTAATAATAAAAACAACAATAAGAATACTATGGTAGAACAGATCAAAGTCCCCCTGAAGTCTGTGAGTATTTTTCTTTTGTTAGGAAGCTATTTTAAGTCAGAACCAGAGAAAGAAAATAACGAGAAAAATAATAATTTTAAGAATAACCTTATACAGAGAGATTTCCTCAATGGATGATTAAGGTAACCTTTAATTCAAGGGCAAAGGAGGGAGATTCATAGATCCATAGAATCAGAATTTCTTAATGTGGAAGAGATCACCTAGTTTCAACTCACCTTTTGAGCAGGGCTGCCACCCACTAGATCAGGCTGCTGTGGGCCCCATCCATTCCAGCCTTGAAGGCCTCCAAGGATGTTTTTAACAGAGATTACTCTGTTAAAATGAGATTCCTCTGATCTGGAGCTGGATTAGAGTTTTTTCAGATGTTTTCAATTGGAGATGCCTTTACCGTGCTCTAGGAGATGTAGAGACCATCTTTCATAGTGCTTTTATATTTGTTTGAAATACAACTCTGTAAACAGCATCCCATTAGTAGCAATAAGAATAATAAATATTTACATTACAGTAGAAGTGTGGTATAACTCATTTTACCAGTGACGTCAGTAGGCTGTCAGAGTAACGACAGATAAGTAGCTCCCACACAGTCACTTTTCTCTTCCACAGACTCATAGTGGCAAACTATAAGCTGTAATCTTATTTAAATTGCACGATAAATAGACATCATTGGATCAACTGTCAGCTTCAATAGTACATAAACAGAAGAAGCAGAACAACATTGAAAGCCTTGAACTTGTATGCACTTGTCTTTGCAGTATGGCAAGACTTCTGGAAGTGGCCTGAGTTTGGGACAGATGGCTAAAACATATCAAGTTACTGTGATTCTAAACAAATCAAAACGATACTTCTCATGAAATGATCACAGATATGATGGCCAGGTCTTTATGAAGTATGATGTTACTCCTGGTACTGTTGAAACAAATTCAGTTCTTGGACTGTGTTCCCAGCAGTCTCCTCCACTTGCTCTCCTCAGAACTCCTCAGGGGAAAATCACTGCATGGGTAAAGGAAATTTCCTGTCTGAAGAGAGGTCATCTCAGCTCCTGGCTCATCTCCTCATGGAACAACTTCAATCCTACTGCTCTCTGACAAATTCATCTAGACACTGGCTACAATAAATTTTGTTGGTAATGTCTGATGAAACAATGGAAACTTGCTGGGGACAGACTTGTTCTGTCAAAAAATGTTTCCTTCTATTGAAGTAGATTTTGGAGGGCAGGATGTGTAACGTGTTAAAATAAGACCAAAATACTGGTTCATTATTGGGCTACATCACTCTGAGAAATTTGTGTGGTGGGTGTCACCTTTCCTAGGTTACTAATGTGGACATGCATGGATGGACATGAAAGGGAGGATCACATTTACCAGAAACAGTAGTGATTACATGAAAACAAATACGAACTGTCCCATACAGAGTAAAGTTAGCCTCAGAATAACAAACTCTTTAGCAATTACAGTATTTATTTGCTCTGAAAGTAACTAACTTCCACAGCTCTGGACTCATTCACGAAAAGCAGTGTGTGAACCCTTGGAATATTGGCTGTATGATGAGACTGAGGAAAGATTTTACATTTCTTCATTATGTGTTTTGGTTTGGTTTTATTTCCCCCTCCCAAAAAATGCAGATCAATTTTTTTGCAGAATGGAACTGTGAAATCCTGAAAATTTCAGGAGAGCCTAAAAGCTTTCTTGACCAACTCATAGTCCTTAATTAACTTGGCCTTGAAGTGATAGGTGTGACAACTCTTAATTAGTCTTGAAAATCAGTGCCGATATGCTACTTCTACAGACATTAATCACATACGACAAAATCATAAGCCTGACTTTTCTTCTACAAGAAGTAATTCAGACTCATCTAATTCAGCAGAGATTGACTGCTTGGGTCTTTCTCATACATGCTGATCAGAAGCATCTGTTAGTCTCAGAGACAAAGAACAGGAAATATTTTTCCTACCCAAGTAACAACTCACTAAGACATGAAGAATAAGGTCACTATTAGGATGAGAATACAGGAATTGGCTTGTTGATCACACTGTATTGACATGTTCTATTCTTATTTTGATTTAGGATTATTAAAAGAAAAGACCTAAATGATATCCATAGGCTATGCAAATACATCTTTCTTCTACTCCCTGTCAGACCTCATTCTTCCTTTGCTCCTCCAGCCTAGTATCTTCCTTAGTTTATTTTGTGAAATTAACAAGGAAAGTTGAGTAGTATATTCCTTAAAAAAATGAAATACAGATTTAAGTTGATATTCAGAATTAATATTAAATCAAAATAAGCCAAAATGAAAATGAAATAATAGAACGAAGAATAAACTGATCTTTAAAAGTATCTGTTTTACTGCATTTCTCTCTTTTTCATATACAAAGAGCAAAGGTACTTCTTTCTGTATTGTTAATCCTAGGAAAATATACTATTGATGTAAATCTTTACAGTGGCTGGCTTTCCCCATGTATTTGTAACTGCCAGGGCAATAAATTTTGAACAAAACAATGTACTGATGGATTGGAAGATAAACGGACTTTGATTTATACTGTCAAACAGTTTAGTGTTATGGCTTGGCAGCATTACCACATTGATAAATTTAAGAATAATTTGGCTTTGCAATAAGAATGAGTTGGTTTGGTATCATCCAGAATATACACCTATCGTAGTTCGTACATTATTGTAGAGAATAGGCAAATAAAAAGTATTCCTGCAGAAATACTGCTTTAAGGTACAAAGAGCATCAACAAACTGTAATATAGTAATTATTTATTATACTGCATCTCAAGTAAATATTAAAAGAACTACAGTATGTTGATTAAGAATTACTTTGGTATGTAGAGATATTGAAGAGTGCTTAAGTACAGAACTCCTCTGTTCTGTGTTTCTGCCCTTTATTGGCATAGTCAAATGCTTTATACATTTAAAGTATATGCCCACTCTAAAATTGAATTTATTTGATTTTCTCATACTACTAATGAATTGGAATAGTATAGTCTTCTGAGAACTTAAATGATCTTCTATACAGAATACATATAGAGGTTGCTCCAAAAATAATGCCTCCTATTTATTTCCATGGAAATTGCAACAGATGCAAAGAACACAGTAATACTATTTGATAGAGTGAATTCTTAGCTGCAAAACACTGTTTTTCAATATAATCATCACCACTGGCTGTACATTTTTGTTATTGGTGAACAAGAGCTTGCATGACCCCCTTGTAAGAATTTGAACCAGTGAAGGTGATCCACTATTATTGTCACCATTGCTGAAATGCACCACCCAGCACTTCACTGTACTCACATCTACTGTTTGGTCTCCATTAACGCTCAGCAAGCATTGATGAATGTCAGTGGGTGCAATTTTTTCTACAGTGAGGAATTCAGTTCCATGCCTTTGCTTGATATGCACTTTCGTGTCAGATGCCATTATGCCAGACTCCCCAGACTGGGGGGAAAGTCTCTACTGCCATACCACCATTTAAAATCATGGGCCAGCATAGTAAAAATAGGAGGCATTATTTTCAGAGCATCCTACTATTGTGAATATATGATTTCAGATGGGTTTGTTATCATTTTAAGAGGAGTAACAGTTCTTGTTTCTTGTTATTAAAGATACCTACCTAGATGGAATTTTTAGATGGGAATGCTGTTTAAGATTTTTCTTTATGATATTCTTGAAAAAAGAGAATGATGCATATCCAATGAAGCAAAATCTTTTAATGAGCTGAAGCAAAAGCTTCTTCAAAGTATGTTCAGCAGAGAAGTCAGAGTGGGATTTGTCTACTGGGATTTCTCAGGGATTAGTACTAGACCTGCATTTTATTTTAGCGTCTGGAATTAAATATGAACTAAAAATTTGGATAAAAATTACATATAACATGTGGCAGATTGTCTGTCATAAGCAGTCATTTGAAGTAATTCATTTCATTGGATAATTTGCGAACATATTCAGTTTAATGGTCCATTCATATGAAAATGTGATTTAGCATAGCCAAAAGTAGCATCAGGCATCTATGACCCTGTGTAAAGAATTTGCTGCCACAAGTTTTCGTCTGGGAGAACAGGTTAAAAAAGATTTAAAGTCTGTAATAGAAAAACAGTCTGCTGTGAACATCATCAGTGTTCACAGCTATATCAAAAGAGCTGAATTCAGATACTCAGAAAGAGTAGTAGTAATCTGGAAATAATCACTCCTCTGGGCAAGATATTCATGATATTGACAGCGAGTCACCATAATATAGATGAAATGAACATTTTTTTAGGAGTCAGAGATATTAGAAGACCTTTGAAAAAATAAACACACTGTTAAAGAAACCATTATAAGGAAATAATTAAAGATTTCCAACTGTTTATAGTGTCAAGTGACTTGATATACTGGTATAAATCCTGAATTTAGCCTACAAAGCAATATTAGGTCCTGAGCAAGACTTCAAACAAACCATATGGGAATATTATGTATTTTTGTTATAAAACCTTTCTATTTAGCAATGAAATCTGTCTGTATCTAAGCTCAATATTGTTGGATTCTTAGCCTGAAATTATCTCTAAATGACTTAATGTATTTTCTTGGTTACTATACATTTCATTGACTTAACATACTTATATGCAGCTACCTAATCTCAAAATCTGATATCTCAATTTCAAATTAATGCTGTATGTTTATTAGAAAGATTTGGTTACTGAAGCTCTAATTATTGGAAAATCAAATCATTTGTTTGTTCTTTCCCCAGTAAAATATCTGCTGAATTAAAGTATAACAATATTGCACTTGAGTCCTGCTCTTTATAAACATGTTGTTACAGCAAAGAACTGACAGTTTAATCAGAAAAGAACAAAAATTGCAGAATTATTCTTGGCATCTTCTTGCATGTACATAAGCAATTCTTCAGCATCTTTACAGTGACAAATTATGAAGGTGAATAGTAAGATGTAAACTTTGAAAACGGAATGAAATATTTTCTTAGGAAATTTTCTTCAATTAAGTATTAATTTTCATCAATTAAATAACAATTAAAAATGTGTCTTGGTGAAACTCGGTACTGCTAAGACATAAACCAAATTGTATGGTTCTGTCATTCCTATATTTTTTGTTTCTCTGAGATAAGACTTTTTTATCCTTTGTAGAATGGATATTTCGAAAATTTGAAGAGAATTACACAGCAATTTTAACTTTTACCACAAATAATTTGTGACACTTATTAACAGCTTGAATTGACTTAAGAGTTGATTGTTTTTGCTTGAGTAGATCAATCCAGGACTGTTTATTCACAGTGCTCACATCAGCATCAAAATTCCCTTTGTGGTTTTGATGTCTTGTCTCATGAGACTCATGAAATAATTATTTGTTCCTCATTATCCTTGTGTTCCAGATATGTGTATCTACCAACCTGCTGTTTGCAAAATGAGACAAAATTTGTATGTTTCCTGGAAAGAGTCACACAGGGATAGGTCAGAGTGAGATGAAATCCTCTAGGTACTTTCTATGAGGTTTTGCCAAAGAAGAGAATAAGTGCCTGGATTATATCTTGGATAAGCACTTCACAGTTTGAGAAATATGCTTTCATTCAGTAAGTTCTTCTCATGAAATCATCCATGGAACCTTGGCAAGATACCTTCAGATCATTAATATCTTGAAAATGAGTTTGAGAATGAGAAACTTGTCACAGTCTATGGAGGATAATTTGTACACTCCTTCAGCAATGGAATTTTCAACATTGTTGCCCTGCTGAAGTCAGCTAATTTCAGCTACTGTTTAGAATTTCAGAAGTATCTCAATATATTTTTCATCTTCTTTTTTTTTCCTTGCAAAACCTGAAATCCTTTATGACTAAATTAAATCTTTTCTTTGAGAAGAAAGTGAGGGACTTGGTCAGTTATTAGTGAGGCATCATACATCTGTATGCAAGCTAGAAAGGAGTGAATGCTTGCATTATTTGCATTACTTTTTCTGATAAAATGCACGATAAAATGTTCTATGTTGCTATTGCTAACCATGCATATTCCCACAGAATTTTTCAAGAGAGTTCTTGTTGGTATGAAGTGTAATTTAGCCTTCCACATCATGGCTCTTTACTTACAGTGATCCTACAAAAATTAACCCCAGCTAGAACTCATCCTTTTTTTTGAATTAATCTCTTTATTCATAGGCATTCTAGAAAGAGTCTTCATTTGAAGATGCCAGAGATCAATTATAAACTAAAATCCATAATCCACCTTTGTGTCAGTTTAGCAAATTAATTAAGGGAATTTTAATTTCTCCTTTAACCAAAGGTAGTATGGCATATACTCTGAATTACATTTCCTCACATATTTGAAATTATAGATAAGACAAAATAAATCTGAATATAACTGTAAATTTCAACTACTACATATTTTAACGTTTTTCTTTTTTCAAATGTATTAATGTAAAGTAACTGACACAATGATTGTTTGTTCTTAATTGATGCCAGTACTCTCCTGCATATGAGCTGCTGATGTGAGCACAAACATTTAAAATATATTTGAAATGTTTGGCTCAACAAAGGGTCATGTAAGAGAGGAATTGGCAACATGTACCTCAGTACAAGAAAAATACTGAAGCCTGAAACCCTGGAGTATGTCCAGAGGAGGGCAACAGAGCTGTGAGGGGTCTGAAGCACAAGTCTGGAGCAGCTCAGGGAACTGGGATTGTTTAGTCGAGAGAAATGGAGAAGAATCAGAGGAGACCTTACTGATCTCTATAACAACCAGAAAAGGAGGTTAAAGTAAGGTGGGGGTTGACTTCCTCTTCTGATGAGGTGATAATGACCTCAAGTTTCACCAGAGGAGGTTCAGGTTGGGTATTATGAAAAAGAAAGAGTGGTAATGCCTTGGAACAGGCTGCCAAGGAAGATGATGAAGTAACATGTCCCTGAAGATGTCCAAGAAACATGTAGGTGTGGCACTGAGTGATGTTGTTAGCAGGCATGGTGGTCATGGGTTGACAAGATGATCTTAGAGATCTTTTTCCAATCTTAATGGTTCTGTGATGCTATGATTCTATATCATCCTGCTGTTTCACACCTGACAAATTCACTGAATACTGAAAGAATGTAAATAATCCCTAATAAATCCTAAAAGTGGCCTAGATGAAAGGTGGAGAAAGACTCTTTACCAGTAAAAGGAGCAAGAGTTTCAAATAAAACAGAATAGATTTAAATTAGATATTAGAAAGAAACTCTTTCCTAAGAGATTGGTGAGGTATCAGAAAAAAAGAGGAGAGGAGAAATTTTGCTGAGACTAAGAAGGGTGCTTTTCCGTGTTATAATATAATATTATATTATATTAGCTTGCTCAGTTTTATAAGTTTACAGAAAACTTCTATTGTATAGAAAGAAACTTTTATTTCTCAAGAGGATATTAGGACCAACACTAGTATTATTAGGTTCCTGCCACCATGTAATTGAGTATCTTGGTATTTAATGCTAAGGATTCATTCGCACAGAGGATTCTGGACTTTTCATATTCCAATGCAGTTCTAATAGAGTCATGCAAGTGTAAAGAATGCTGAAGCATCCCACTGAAAACAGAGGAGCATCAAAGGGTGGATAATATTTAAACATTCACCACTACCTATATATTTAAATAACAGCTTTTGAAATGTTTTTCCTTGAAATGAACAATAGGTATAAATTTGGTTTTACATGCTTTCAAAAAGGTGAGAATTGGATTTTTGATCTTCCACTTCAAAGCATTCATTAAGGTGTGAATAAAACATAGATAACTCCTACTTCATGTTTGTTTAATAGCAAACTCACCTTAAGGAAGGTAAGCTGAGAATGCAGACTAGATTTTTCTTGCCAGGTACAATATAAGATCATAAATTCTGGATTTATGACAAATCATAAATTTGTCAATCCAAGTCACTAGGATTCTGGAATAATATGGGGGCATTTGTAGTATCACACACACGATAATGTTGATGGAAATAATTACAGAGATGATCACATCTTTGAATATTTCAATGTTAGACTTGGACGACAATTCCGGATCAATGCTGGACCTACACATTCATTCCACTGGAAGTCTTATTCTTGAGCATTATAGCACTGGTGATTTGCTTCTGTGTCTTGATACAAGGAAAATCAAATATTCATGCAAAAAAAAAAAAAAGGTTCCTATTTGATGGATTTTGTTTAGCTATATAAACAGTGTTTAGATACAAACACTTCTGTCTTTGAATCAGATGCTGTCATCTGTTTTACATTCTACTGTCTGAAGCAACAATTAACTAATATACGCTGTGCCTACATGTGTGACTGCAAAGTACAATTATCTTAAAAGCTAACTAAATGATTTGCATTTAGCTTTGAAGAAGATCATAAACTACAGTAAAAAAAAATTAATTATAGCAAATTTAACATTGTACAAGCAAGAGTTTTGAAATTCCTTTTTCTACTACACAGTTTTTCTAAGAATTTTTAATAAACACATTAAATTTCCATTACGTCATCTCCAAGATTATATTTACTTTCTTTATAAATGTGTTTCTTACGGGACGTGATGTTTTCTCATTTACTGAAGCTCTACAAATGGTGTCATTGTAATAGTGTTGTACAAAACTAACCTAACTAATTAACAATATATAGTATTATATTTAAATATTTATCTTTTCATATCAACAGTAATTAATTATTTTAATGCATTATTCCAATTAAAATTTCTATCTTCCTCACTTTTTTTGGAAGGGATTAGGCTGGTAATTTTTATTTGGTATATATTTATGAAGTTCAGGCTAGAGTATACAATCTTTTGTTCATGACTGCAAGCATTTATTCAAATAGTTTCATCAGTGGTAATTTTCCTGCAGCTGTGTGTTTTGATCACCTGCTTATCCATTTTTCCTTCAAGCACGCTGGTGCCACGCACTAGCACCCACAATTTTCTCTTCATTTAAATTCCTCCTTAAGAGCTGCCTCTTTTGTTATGACTGCAAATCAGTGTAGTCTTAGTCTGGTTACTCAAGTGGCAAGTTGATTTCTGCCTTTCCGCTAACCTCAGTTTCTTTTGTTGCTTCATTCACCAACTCATCCACAATTAGTACACAGAGAAAGTCAATGGGTGCTACATATTTTCAATGAAGAGTGCTCAGAGGCTTTCCAAGTTTGAAGAAAATATTTACATTGGTGAGCATCATTTTAATTTGATTGAACTTTGGTAGCCTTCTGAGAATAGTTGTTTCAGTTATTTTCTTGACACAAGAAGTGATACTGGTAGAAGTTCAAATTTAGACCATGATGCACTCTAAGTATCTCAGGAAAATGAATGCTGGTTATTTTCTTATATCAGCAGAAGAGTGTTGTTAAGGATTTTTGTAGAAATAATATAATATTTCTGAAGTTAAATACCTATCATTGAAAATGTAAAAAAAACAGCTAAAACTCGCCATGTTAAAAGCAGCAGAAGAACACTTTGCAGTGGAAAAAAGTAAAAAAGTTAAGCTATTCTGAACTGTTGGGTTCACTGCTAGAAAAACCACTTCCAGGAAAAGCAAAACCATACACCTCCACCACCACCACCAATAAAAAAAATCCCACAGGATTTTCATATTAGAAATATAACGTTGAACAAGTTGTGAGTTAGCCAAGCCCAAGTTCATTCTAATGAAAAAAAAAAAAAAAGTAAAAGAAAAAGTACATCCTTTTTTTTTTTTTAACAAGTGTCTGCAGAAACTTAAATCAAACATTTGGGTGCATGCAATTTTTCTCGATATCAGCTGCAAAGAAGTTTAATTTAAGCATCTGATTACAGTTGTGATGGATTAAGTGCAATGTGATAAATGGTAGCTTGGAAAGTTTTATACACTGAATGAGAAGTTAACAGAGAAATGAGAAAATATAATAAAATACAATCTAAGGGACCATTATCTGATTCAGAATACAATTATAAAGCCATGTCTCTTCACTTAAAGCTGTCTTGAGAGTTCAATCCATATTTATTTGGAAAGAAAAAGGGACAGAATAGGTATTTTGAGGATACCTTAGTTTGGGAATACACAGTGAATTCTAAGTGTGTTTAATTTTATCCTAAATAATATTTCTTAGATGTGAGACTGTGTAAGCTAATGGGTGATTAGCCTATTTTATGAATTGCGTTTGGCTTTATCAAGATAACTTTAATTGCTAGATATTTTGAATTTGAGTCATGGAAATAAAATGACTAGTTTCTCTGCCATTTTGTTAGTATTATTGTAGACAAATTAGGTCCAAGGTGATTTAATTAATTAATCACCTTCTTTTGCTATATAGCGATCAACATCTTGACAAGAAGTGAATCACAATATAGAAACACTGAAACACATGTACTCCCCTTCCTGATTCCTTAAAATAGTAAGATGCAAACACATTACTATAATACTAAAGAGTTAAGTGAGTTATCAGGGGTTCAAAAGTATAGAAGCAACTTATTTTCATTGCAAATACTGTCTATTAAAATTTTCTCGGTCTTTTCACTAAATACAAGGCTTGGGGTTGGAGGAACAAAGCCAGTCATAATGCTTATGAAGTAACATTACGTGTCTTTATCAATCTTTTTTCTTCTTCCTATAAGCTACAGAGAGTTTTTGCAAGAACAATCTTTATCCAAAATTGTTATATAATATTAAAAGATGGCACCTTTTGGAGGAGAGAGCCAAGAGCTGAAAAGGAAACTCTTAGCCGAGAAGGTTAAGACACAGGATGCATCTTTTCCTTTAAGACACAAGGAGAACAATCAAAGAAAAGGGAAGAAAAATCGTAGCAAAAATTTGGAATTCTAACTGGTGTATACTCAAATTCTGTGCCTGAAGAAAGGAGCGGAACAAGTTCTTTAGCAGACACTTCAAAGACTGGCAAACTTTTTCTGTCGTTTGTTACTGCTTTATAACATTGTTAAAATAATAACAATAGTAATAATAATAGAAGTAATTAGGAAAATTGATTTCCTCCATCAAAATGCTTTTATTGAGACAAACAGAATAGCAATCCTCTGAAAAAAGATAAAAGAGGAACATCATGAAAGACAAGAAAACAAAACTGAAAGGAGAGAAGAAATATCAGTTTTTATAGTAAAGATTTGGTCTCTGCTTAGATCAGATGATGTTTTCCTTCCTGCCCTCTTTTATTCAGTACATTTTTAAGACTCATGCCTCTGGTCGTCATAAACTTCCTCCACCCGCTTGCTTATTTATAGAGAATCTGCAAGTCCACCTTTTCTTCTTTCATCTTCAGTGGTCTGCAGATCTGGAAACTGTTTTGACTTTTCAATATTCTCTGCTTTACCATATTTCATCCTGGCTGTAAACCCCCTAGTTTGGAAAGGATGAATTTTTTTGCTAACTTTGCTGCATCCCTGTACGTATAAAACTAATGTGCTCTTTTGATCTGTAGGGTAACTTCAGAGGGTAAAGTCAACTTACGTATGTCAGGATTTCTGCAGATTTTCCGTATGGATTGGCTTCTGCTCCCTCTGATCCGCTACATCTTCTCCCCATCATCATGTCACAGTACCCATCTACCTTAATATTTCTTATGCATGAGCTAGGACCTTAGTTCTTAACACCAGACCTCCCCTTTTGCCTTGACTGCCAGCCTGTTCAACTTTGGCTCCTATATAGCATGGAGCTAAAGCACAATCATCCATCCATGTATTAGCAAAGTGACTAACTAAGCTTTCTAGTGCTGATAATCTTGTGAAAATTGAATTTGCATGTGATACTTTCTAATCTTACCCTTAATATTGCTTACAACAGAAGTTTTCTTATTTTTTAAGTTGAAATTGTAGTTTGCTACATTAAGTTTGCTTATTTGTTTTTGATAACAATATTTGCATTTTTTGGACAACATATACGAAGAGTATAAAGAGGTTAATGAAGCCTATTTTCCTGTAGATTTCTCTACTGATCATTACCCTTGTCTTCCTCTCCCCACAATGCCCTTAGCTTCTCCTCCATTTCATTCTCTGTTCTATTCCATTAGTATGTATGTACTGTTAATAGTTCAGAGCTACAGCTTCAGTGCGGTAGTTGATATTATACTCATTTTTATGAAAACACAGATTGATAACTGAAGAACCAATAACAGTATACATTTTAAAAAGAGATCTCTGCTTAGTCTATACAGCTATAGTAATTATTCTCCAATCCAGATAAAATGCACACAAATTTGCAATGCAAATGAAAAAATAATTAATTCCTCCCCCCAATATTTTTATGTAGCTGCCTCAAATGTAAAAGCAAATTGCAAATGACAAAGCAATGACCACATTTGCATCAAGCAAGCTATGTACAGTTTGAAATTTATTTAAACTCCCTTTTTTAATCACGTGTAATAAAAGAAGTATTTCATTTATTAACCAAGTAAAGGAAAAGAAAAATGTAGCTTGGACAAGTCAGACCCCAAAACCATTATTTGAACAAATCCTGAATTAAGATCTGTTTGTGTATTTCACAGAACATTATCAAGGAAGATTTGCAGTGTACATAAGACATATCCTGTGATCTTTTCAAAATCAATCAGTTTCTGTTTTAGGATTTCAAACACCTAAAATAACCATCATAATAACAAGCTGATATTCAATAATAAGGTCTATTTCCTTTATGATTTAGAAAAGATGTCTCTTATGCCAATGCAACTTGAAATAAAATTCAGGTTCCGCCTTATGCAGGATCTCACAGTGCTGGGCTTCTGAAAATTAATCTGCTTTTGAAAACTAACCTGCTTTTTTTTTTTCCAATGGCACAACCTCCATTGTTAGCACCATATCTCAAATCCGAATATAACTGATGCATTATTAATACAAAATTACTGAGATCACTTAAGGAGAAGCAGGTGTAAAATATGTGTTATAAGCTTTAGAAATGCAAGATTCCTTCCCCCTTCTCCTCTGCTGAAGCTTCTCACAGTATTCTCATCCTACTTTAAACGATGCTGAAGTTTTTATCCTGCTTTATCTTTACCACAAGCTCAGTTTTCCTGTTTTAATTACAGACTCCAGAAGGCACTAATCATGTAAATTCAGTCTTCAGAAGACCATCAGCACTTCAATGGTTTGATCTGTGTCCTCAGTGCTAAGTGGGTGGACTACCAGGGCAAGGAAAATCATCACTTGGGCTTTAGCCTCCAGGGCTGTGAGTCAAGAATCTCAAACTGAGAATGCCCCCACGCTGAGGTAATTGCACTTTTCAATACAAAGGAACCTATCAAGAGGTATCTGAAGTTATCATAGCTTTTTGGGGTGGTGGAGAAACCCTAGTGCCTTAGAAGCCTGCTGGATGAGTGACCTGGGGAGACTTAGAAGACCTCGGGGCAATCTTACTCAGGCATACTCACTCGAATAGGCTCCTGTCAAGATTTCCACCTCACTGAACTCCTGAGCCATCTATGGATGTGAGTTTCACAGAATCACAGAATCACAGATGGCCAGGGTTGGAAGGGACCTCAAGGATCATGAATCTCCAAACCCCTGCCACATGCAGGGCCACCAACCTCCTCATTTAATGCTAGACCAGGCTGCCCAGGGCCCCATCCAATCTGGCCTTGAACACTTGCAGGGATGGGGCATCCACAACCTCTCTGGGCAGCCTGTTCCAGTACCTCACCACTCTCTCTGTAAAGAATTTCCCTCTGACATTCAACCTAAATCTCCCCTCCCTCAACTTAAAACCATTTCCCCTAGTTCTGCTGTTATCTACCCTTTCAAAGAGTTGATTCCCCTCCTGTTTGTAGGCTCCCTTTAGGTATTGAAATGCTGCAATGAGGTCACCCTGCAGCCTTTTTTTCTCCAGGCTGAAGAAGCCCAGCTCCCTCAGCCTGTCTTCATAGGGGAGGTGCTCCAGTCCCCTGATCATCTCTGTGGCCCTCCTCTGGACCCTCTCCAACAGCTCCCTGTCTTTTTTGTACTGGGGGCTCCACACTTGGACACAGTATTCTAGATGGGGCCTCACAAGAGCAGAGTAGAGGGGAACAATCACCTCCCTGTCCCTGCTGGCCACACCTCTTCTGATGGAGCTCAGGATACCATTTGCCTTCTGAGCCACAAGGGCACACTGCTGGCTCATGTTAAGCTTTTCATCTATCAAGACCCCCAGGTCCTTCTCCACAGGGCTGCTCTCAAGGACCGCTCCTTCCAGTCTGTAGGGGTGCTTGGGATTCGTCCGGCCCAAGTGCAAAACTCTGCCCTTTGCCGTGTTGAACCTCATCAGGTTCACCCGGGCCCACCTTTCTAGCCTCTCAAGGTCCCTATGAATGGCATCCCTTCCTTCAACCGTGTCGACTGCACCACTCAGCTTGGTGTCGTCAGCAAACCTGCTGAGGGTGCACTCAATTCCGTCATCGATGCCACTGATAAAGATGTTAAAGAGCACCAGTCCCAAGACAGACCCCTGGGGGACGCCGCTCGTTACCGGCCTCCACCTGGACATAGAGCCATTGATGACCACCCTCTGTCTGCGGCCTTTCAACCAGTTTCTTATCCATCGAGTGGTCCACCCATCAAATCCACATCCCTCCAGTTTGAAGATAAGGATGTAGTGGGGGACCATGTCAAAGGCCTTGCTCAAGTCCAGGTAAATGACATTGGTCCACCGATGCCGTCACTCCATCATAAAAGGCCACCAGATTGGTCAAGCATGACCTTCCTCTGGTGAAGCTGTGCTGGCTGTCTCGGATCACACGCCCTTTCCTCATGTGATCAAGCACGTCATCCAGGATGATCTGTTCCATGATCTTCCCAGGCACAGAGGTGAGACTCACCAGCCTGTAGTTCCCAGAGTCCTCCTTGCTCCCTTTCTTGCAAATGGGAGTGACGTGACCCTTCCTCCAGTCATCTGGGACCACACCTGACAGCCACGACTTATCAAACATGATGGAGAGCGGCTCCGCAACCACCTCAGCCAGTTCCTTCAGAACCTTGGGATGCACGCCATCTGGCCCCATAGACTTATACACATTCAGTCTCATGAGGCAGTCTTGGACCTGCTCTGTCCTCACAGTGGGGGGGATTTACTGCGCTGGTCCCCACCTAGAGGTTTAGGGATGCTCAGGGATGCGAGAAGTACTGGAATCCTGGCCGCCAGTGATGACCGAGGCAAAGAACTCATTCTCAGCCTTCTCAACTCAGACTTCTCTTCTCCCGTTGAAACCAGTTCTCCTTTTCCATTTATCAAAGGAGGTACATTCGCTTTGGCCTGTCTCTTCTGACCAATGTACCTGTAGAAAGTCTTCCTATTGCTTTTCACGTCCCTCGCCAAGTTCAGTTCTGCCTGCACCTTGGTTTTCTTGATCCCACCTCTGCAAGTCCGGACGGCATCCCTGTATTCTTCCCAGGTGACATGCCCTTGTTTCCAGAGCTTGTATGCACCTTTCTTCACCCTCAGCACGCCCAGCAGGTCCTTACCGAGCCTTCCTACCTCCTCTGTCCTCTTTCTTGTTCAAAGGGACGGAGAGTTCTTGCGCTCTCAGGAAGGCATCCTTGAAGAGTAACCAGGTCTTCTCAACATTTTTGTTTTTAAAGACAGCAAAGGATGATTAGGTAAAGAAGGCTGGTTCTTGATGAATAAGAGATTGTGGAAATTAAATAGAGTGGTTTAAGGGTTTGCTTCAGCAGCCAAATAGTCTTGTTTTGAGTTTGCTTGTTTTTCAAGCAAAGAGACATATTTTAAGTGAATATATAGGGTTTTTTTTTTTGTTGTTTGTTTGTTTGTTTGTTTTTCCCCCAAGAATATAGATCAAATTTTTCACTTACAAACTTTCTGGAAAATGGATGTCGGTTTTCAAAAAATTTCAACGTTTTCTCATTACTTTGCATTAGAAAGAAAACAAAACGTTCAAGAAGCTACAATCCTCAGTAAAAAAAATTCATCTGCACTCTGAATGGGGGCTGGGAGGAGCTGCTAAGGGTGTGATAGTGCCACTCCCACCTGATCCTTTGGCGATATTACAGCGCCTTTCCCATAGGGATCCAGGGATACAAAGTCAACCCTTGCAAGCATGTGTAGGGCTACTGTGATGAGGTTGCTTACTAGTTAGGTCTAGGCACTTTGTCTTGGCCAGTTTTTTCCTTTGACAGACAGTTTATTTGTTATATTAGTCACCATGCTTTAGAAACTCAACAATCACCAACAGCATTCCAGAAAAGTCTTGGGTTTTGGAGCCTGTTTGAGGCTTCAGTATTTTATTTTTGGCTTTGAATTAACACCTGAATGTCTGGCTTCATAGAACTTACACAATAATTTTAATAGTAAAGTCAGGAATAAGTTAATGTTCTCCCAGTTTGCATATATAGCAGTATCACCCTGTTCACCATCACTTACTCCTAACACTTACTAGTCTGCAAAATTGCAATAGACTTGATGCACTGTTTGGACATATTTCATGGTAAAGAAGAAAGCTTAGCGTGTGTGGAGAATGCCACTGGGCATACTGAAGAGGTTTTCATTTCCTTGAGATGAATATTTGTCCAAAGAATAAATAAAACCTTGACTTCTAACACTAATTTTGGTTAAATATTCACATGCACATTAAAACACATCAAAATAAACAATGTCTAAGTATTTTTATTCAGCTGATTCCTTCAGTGATTGCATTTGCCATTTTTTAATTACTTGCAAAATAATAATAGCATGATCATTTCTTTTGTCTTGCATTTTTGTGTAGTACATGGCAAATTAGATTTAAAATCACCTAGATGAGAACTGAGTTCATACTTTCTAACCTTTGGTATTGCAGAATTACTAGACCTTGACTGCTACTACAAATCTGAAATTACCACCTTGAACATATGCATGTTTGTTTAACACTTTAAATTAAGGGCCTCAAATAGGAATTTAATTTATTTTTAAGAGGAGAACTATTGCGTGCTAATTAAACATCAAATCATACCTCAAAAAGTATTTACCACTGTTTAACACCTATGTAATAGAAATAGAACATCTAGGTAGTTGCTCATGATACATAAACAGGCTTTTAATAATCAATGGAAATTCAGTTAACATAAAAAGATCCTATAGATACTCAGTAATTATATATATAAATCAGGATTTAAGACCTTCCGTTTAAAGTGTTACCAGCAGTTTCCTATCATGTTATATCTACTCGGATTATACAGTGTTACCATTTTTTCTTCTATCCTCCTTTCCTTCCCAGTTGAAAAACTTTCATTCTCTCACATTTCCAGTTTCCTATAGCGCCTAAGTGTATCTCATTTTGTCAATTTAAATCCATCAATACACTGCAAATTAAGGTACTCAAAATTTAGACTATGTTCCCTAGAAGAGGCAATTATCATGTGCTACTCTAAGATAAAACAAATGTATGCAATTAAAAACCAAGACATGTAATTTTTTTTAAATTTTAGTTATTAATTTTATTTTAAAATAAAGAAGACTGTTACTTCATGTTAGAAATTTTGTGTGATAGTTCTTGAGCATTTCTGCATTATTAGTTGAATTTTAAAAAGAATATGAGGTAAAACTATCTTTTTTATTGAAATAAAATAAAGATCATCACACTCTGAAAAGTGTATTCATTTATATTTTTAATAGACTGTTGATACACACTCTGTTAGAAAGCAGAGCTTTTCTTCCATAGTGTATTACTGATACCTGGAACTTTTGTTTCATTCCAAATTTAATCAAAATTCTGTGAATTTGAGGTATGTCTTATGCTAGTCCTAAAAAATTGGAAGTGTTAGAACTGAATTAGTAGATCAGTCACTCTTAATTTCAGAGAGTTGAAAAGTGACTGAAGGGTTAGAGAAGTGGGGCTGTTCAGCTAGATACGCGTCTGCATAGTGTACCTGAGAACAGATTTGAGGATCAGCAGAGAGAGAAATGTGTTATGGCTTTATGCCCTTTTCTGCTGTTAATATCAATGGCAAGTCATCCATGTACTACTGCCAAAGCTACCATATTCCTTCATTTATCTGATCCTCTTTTCAGAACATTTTTGTTCTTACTCATTTACCCTACACCATTTTGCTTACTGCTGTGTTTCCAGCAGTGATTCACATGTTGTCTGCGCCTGCATACTGCAGGGTGATGAAGAATGCCCACATACACTGTGGTCCTGGTCCTCTGGTCCAGGAGTTCCTAGAGAGATCAGTGTGGGCAATGTGGTGATTCCTATATGATCAGGAAGTATTGGCCCTAGACCTTTATCCTGCTCAGATGCTGATATGTTGGGAGTCCCTTCAGTGACGTTAGCATTTCCCTGACTCAGGGTCAGCGTGAAGACCAAGATTTAAGCTATTCTCTCCGTTATCAAGTACTTGATAGAGCAGAATGAGGTTTCTGTCTCATCTGTTGCTGGCAGAGAGGAATGATTATATCCAGTTAGGTACATAAACAACTCTTTTGCAGAAAACAGAGTTCCTATCATGAAATATTTCTGGGAAATGTCTGGATCTCACACAGGCCTCAAGCCCCCTTAAGTACCGAAGGAACGGAGTCCCTCCCTTCAACATCATTCTATGCTGAATGAGGACACATTCTAACAACATCAAAGAGGAAAATAAAGGCATATTTTGCTCAATTCAGTAACACATCTGCCATTGGTTCTACCTTGGTGCCTTGCATAGAAAAATGTTCATAATTACATAAGACCATAGGAAAGTATCATGTCCTTTCCTACACATGTGCTGTGTGATATTTAAATGAAAAACAATTATTGAAATATGAGCATTAAAAGAGTGAGTGGGAAGACTAATTAATTTCTACTGGCAGACGGATTCTAAATTGCATTCTAGAGATCTGTAACGAGTGAATGTATAGATCTTTGTAAACTCTTTATTCAATTCAAGAATGGAAACTTTTGCAATGGCAAAGTATTTTCAATGAGTTCTTATTCTAAACTAAAATACTTAATGATTTGTCAATTAGATGTTCTTTCCTGATAAAATTTTAAATGACAAAAATACTAATCATAGAAAAAAATAAAAAATGGAAGTGCAAAAATATAATTTGAATTGGAATAGCAAGAAATTGAATGTATGTTCTTTTTTGACAAAGTAGGAGATGCTTTGATGTAGATTAAGATTTCATGAACCATTTCTCTGTAGAAGTGAGGTCACGCAACCTCCTGAGTATTTTAACAAAAAATCAATACACAACAAACAGGCAGCATATGATTTAGGGGAGGCTCCTACAACACACACACACAAACCAACTAAAGAATGAAATAAACTACAATTTAAATGTATATATGTATATATACTTAAGTTCTTGACTGATACATATTCAACCAGTGACTGCATTCTCATAGTCAAACCGATGCTAAATTACTGAATTTATTTTCTTTCAGAATAACAATGGGAAAAATTACTGTCTGTGTTGGCATCAAGGTGGAGAGATGGAATGAAACTGGAGTGAAAAAAACACTTTTGAAAACCTAACTTATTTCTGGCAGCATTGATTTCTAGAACTGCCTCTGAATTATATGATTTTTAAAGCTCTAAAACATGTTCTTCACTTCTGGTTCATGTCTGGAAATGGAATTTGAAGAGTCAAATCCCACAAGAAAGGTTCTTTTTGAAGCACTTCCAAACCGGAAAAAAGAAAAAACACAACTTCAGAGAGTTCAGGACAGCCTTTCATAAACATCAAAACATTTTTATTCTGTTTACTGACAACTTACTGCAAGTGATTTGAGTTTAAATCTTCAATGGTAGTATCTTAGGAAAATAGCAGCATTAGATTTTATGCAATATCTTAGGCAGTATGCACGAGGAAACAAGAATAACCCCACAGAAGTACGTTTCCATCTCAAGCAATCCGCAACCTCAGTCTGTGGTCAATTAAAATAAATATGTAACTGTTCAATTCATTATTTTCAAGATTCATCTTATGTAAGTACTTCTGGTTTATATTAAAATAGTTTGGTCCTAAGTTTAGCTGGGAGCTGATGTCAAATGCTAAAAATCAAATAACTACAATAGTAAGCACGGAAAATGAAATCTAGAGTTAGAAAGAACACCCATTTGGTGGCTCATCAAAGTTTTCCAAATGGAATGTGCGTGACTATTTTTTCCTACAGATAGTAAAGTTGCATACTGGTAGATTTGCAAAGGAAGTTCACTGTAGCCTGCACTTTGTGATATTTGAAACAATTTTTTTTTAACCAACCTTTACTGAATTTGCTGTAACTAAAGCAGCTGTCAAGTCCCTTCAAATCTTTTTTTCAAGATTTATAAGCACTTATTTCCTGATAATATTCTGTCATGGTGTTATTTGTCTCCTAAAAGTAACATTGAATTTAAACTTTTTCTCTGCTGCCAATTTTGTGTCACACTTTTCTATATTTTGTGGAGCCTTTGCTTTAACCCTTACAATCTTTGCTCCATATTTAATTAAAAGGAAAGGGTGTTCATTTGCTCTAATCTTGCTAAGGATAGTGCAGACATGATGCCACATGAGTTTCCTTTAAAAGAAAAATTGATTTTAATTCTTTTTTTTCTTTTTTTTTTTTCAGAGCCCTGAAAATGTAGCATATTGTTTAAAATCATCTGGGATATATATTTCCTTTTTTTTTTTCCTTTTTATTTTAATCATTAAATATAACTTTACTCATAAATTTAGATTCTCTCTTTTTTTTTTTGTATGTATAAGTGAATGCTTGTATGTTAGATTTTAGGCTGATGTAACTCCATTTTTCGTCACTGTAACCCCATTTCACTACACTTTCACCAAACAATGCAGATTCACATCATCTAAACATCTATCCCACTGTACATGTTTTCTAAGGCTTTGGTACAAAATACAACCTGAGGTACAAAAGAAAATTAATGCCCCCTATTTATTTCCATGGAAATTAAAACAGATCCAAAGAGCACAATAACACTATTTGATACAGCAAATTTACAGCTTCAAAACACTATTTTGCAGCACAGTCACCACTATTTACTATGTGCTTCCACCAGCAATGAACAAGAGCCTGCATGCCATGACCATAAAAGTTTGCACTAGTGGAAGTGATGCACTGTTGCTGTCACTGCTGCTGCAACATACCATCCAGCACCTCAGTGTGTTTACATCTACTATTTGGTCTCTACAAACATTGTGTAAATGTCAGTGGATGCATTTTTTTTCTGCATGGGGGAACTCAGTTCCACACCTCTGCTTTAGATGCACTTCCATGTCAGTCGTTATGTCATTCTGCCCCTCTGCTGCCATCTGTCACATGGCAACAACATGTAACAGAATACTGGGAGGAAGATTCTGTCTGTACTTTCATACCACCAACATCCACCTCTGATGTCGCTGATCAACATAATATAATTGAAGACAATACTTTCAGAGCAACCCCTATAGTTGTTTATCTTTTCTAAAATCAATAAAAGTTTTACAGTTTCATAAGATACTGAAGCTGAAACTATTAAAACTTCTTCATAAATTCTGACAAATGATGAAAAGATAATTTTTATATTCAGATGCTCTGATTAAAAACAGATGTGAAGTGAGATATTTATGGAAAATTACTGCAAACTCAGAGATTTGTTGAGAGGTCTTATTTATTTAGTTATCTATCTACCTATCTACCTATTTATTTATTTATAACTTTTTAATTTTCTCAAAGAATTGGTTACTCAGTTCAACATGAATTAAGATGCATACTTGCTGACTAACCAAAATGCAACTTCCTGAATTTAAGTGCCCAGAGTTATTCTTTATAACCTTTATTTAAGCATTTAAATAAGTTTTCTTTCAAGACAAGGAGTCATTTGAGCCCTTGAGCCCTTGTAATCCCAGCAACATTTAACTTTGGCCAAGCCCTCTTTGGTTTTAGCACTGGCAGAAGAAATATCTGTTGTATCTTTTTGCATCATATGTGCATGATAAATAGAAAGGGACATAAAATATAGTTTTCGGCTACATATTCAAATGTATTCCTGTACTTGTAAAAGCCAAAGTAAATAATAGTATCCATAACTTTCAGGCTCAAATATCCAAGTTTCTAACTTCATATTGAAATAACTTAATGAAAATAACCTACCTTAAGTATTATTTCAAAACTAGTGGGAGTTACAGTTCTATATACATTTTGAAATCAGGCCAGTATTATTTAGGTGTTTAAATAGAGAGTTAGAACTTTACCTTTAGGCATATGAAATCTGTGGCCAAATCTATTTTGAAACATCCACTAACATCAGGAGGAGTAATTCATGCTTATCTGATATCTGAATTTAAATTTGTCAGCTTTGGGTTTCCCTGTTAATTCCTCATCTTTCACAACTGCGTTTAATGTCTCAGTCCACCTACATCAGCCTTTTTTTTTTTTTTTTTTTTTTTTGAAAGAATTAACAGATAATTGGAAAATCATTGTTAACATCTACTTTAACATCTACATCATCTTAGTGAGACTAAATATTATTTCCTTTGGCTTTTGAAGAAAGAATCAAGGCTAGGTAACAACAATAACAAAAAAGATGGAAACTGATTACTTTTAGGAAATAGCTGGAAAGAAGTATTCATTTCTTTTGTTCAGATTTAGTTAAAACTTTCTCATTAAGTGGGATACTCCAATTCAATTTCATCGTATTTTGAAATGAGTTAAGCTTATTATTTTTTTAATATTTTTTATTATTATTTTTTTAATTTTACACACGTATTTTGATGTGTGTACACATCAACCAGTAAAGTGGTGGTAATAGTGGGAAGAACAATATGTGGGTTAGTATGCGTATATATGTGTATACATGGAGACTGCAGTCCATGTTCAACTTGTTGAGGCTGTGAACAGAAAAGGAAGTAATGTATGGTTTATTTTACTTCAGCTTTTCCTCCTCAAAATGTATGAAAGAAAAAAATCAGCAGTATTATGTTTTGTACATTAATGTTTATTCACTGTGAATTAGGAGACTTCATTTCAGTCATTGGTCTTGGTACATATTTGTTCTTTTTCCCATTGCATTACAATATATACTGTTCAAGAACATTCTGATGTATATATTAAAAAGAAAAAAAACATGAGTTCTACTCCTTAGGTGGAGAAAAGTTTTTGGGATTATGATCACAAATGAGATGAGAAATTTCCCTGAAGGCCTGAGTGAGATGAGGTGTTATCATTAAAATCTTGTTATTACTAGTAAGAGATGTTATTCAAAAATTTCAGTTAATAAAACTCACTGTAAGTATCTACCATTGCAGAACTACTTTGTAATCAAAACACTCATTTTCCTCATGAAGAATACTCCTTTTTTTGAGTGATTTTTGAGGTTATCAACACCAGTGAATAATATTTCCCTCAAGAATGTCCAGAAAAATTCACTTTATAGGGTAGGACAGGAATTGGTACCTCTCTTTTATTGGCCCTTAGTTCTCCAAAACGTCTATGATCTCCATGATTCGGAATCAATGTTCTTTCCAGCACTCCCCCATCTCTTTAAAAATATTCTACAGAGTTATTTCATCATATTGAGGACCAACAATAAAATAGCGATCTGACAGCTAATTCTACTTATAAAGTTATTATATCTTTAATTATTACGACATGTTCAAACAAGATGTCATTAAAATGAACATTTAAATGCGCTCTTCCTTTCACATGAATACTGCCAAATAAAGTTGTGTTGAATTGTATGGTTTCAGTCCTGGCAAATTATACAAATGTAATCCAATGTATAGCTTTTTATATCATGTGTTAATTTTTAAAAATGACAGTTAAATAATTAAATTGGAATGTTAACAGCAGAGGTTCTTTCTTCTGAGAAAATTACATTGCCATTAATCTTGATTCTTGCTGATGTTTCACCTACAATGCTATCAGAGTTCTAAAATCCAAAGCTGAGTATAGAGTTTTAACTTTGCAAATCCTACAGCAATAAAAATTCAGGATGATACTCCAAACTTCATCATAATTATGTCACATAACATTGAGATTTTAATAATGTAATTTATTTAACGGCTCACTGAATTCTCTATCAGTCTGAAATAGAATTGCATATTCTGAAGAATACCCAACACCAACTCTGTCACAGTTCTGTCTCATCTTAAGATATGAACAGTTCTGAGGACTTAGCAAACTTTTTTTTTTCAATTTCATTTCACTGTTAAGTAAAATATTCTTCATGTGCCTAAATTTACATAGGGATAGTTAACGATGAATTAGCAAGGAAATTAAAATCTAAGGCTATCTTTATAATTTTCTAGTTATGTTGACAAAAGAATTCTGCCTAACTGAGGTTTAAGTCATAAGATATGTACTGAGAAATAAGTTGCATGACAGTAGAAATATTCTGTGTAAATACTTACATATAAAAGATGCTTTTTGCTAGAACTGTATTTTTCAGGCCATGAAAGAATTAGTTCAACAGTGAAATATCATCCCCTCTAGAGTAAAACGTGGCAATTGCTTAGCAGTGTACATAAATGATACAAGATAGTATATAGTGAATTAAAAGTATTTAAATACTTTATTCAGTTGAAACTAGAGAGAATATTTAAGTTGGCATAATGTATTTACTCAGTTTGGATTTTGTCCAGGATGCTGCAGTTAGCAATTTTAGCTCTTATGAAATGTGCCAGGGGATATCTAATTAGCCCACTTGGTCAGCAGCTTAGATTTATGTACTGTGCACAGATAATATGTCCAACAGCATCTTAGTATGGCATTGATTCAGTATGGAGCCAGAATGAAGAATGCCACCTACAGAGTGACCACTACCATTTCCTACAACAGCTGGGTTTTCCTTGGAGGTCTTCCATCCCAATTACACAGCAGGCCCAATCTTGCTTAGTTTATGGGATCTGACAAGATCAAAGCCCAAGGTGGTATAGCTACAGACTTATACTGTCTTGTGTGTTTGGCTTGCTTGCAAATTTATGTCAAATACATGCATCAGATGATTTCAAGTCAGATGCATTGTAGTGTGTATGCATGTGAATGTATGAAAGAAAAAGACAACTATTATAAAACCAACCAAACAAGCAAAACCCCAATAAACAACAAAACCTAAACAATAAAAACAAACAAACAAAAAAACCCCACAACAACACTGCAACAGTCAGAAAAATTCCCTTGATCTTCTTCGCCCTAAATTAGTGCTCTGTTCTGTTCTCCCCTTTCTCTTCAGTGACGGAATAGGAAGAGCAATCATCTTTGTTAAAAGTTAGTAAATTATTTTAATACACATAAAATTTACCTAGGCTTCTCCTTGCCTTTCTGTTGTGACCAGTATTCTTTTTCAATATATTTAAAATAAATGTTCAAAGCATCAGAACAGTCAGAAGTCCAAATTAGGTAAGTGACTTGCATGTACAACTTCTTATAAATTTGTTTCTACTGAAATTAATACAAAATTGTATGTCTTCTAATACATCACCGAATGAGCATCTGATTTTTGAATGAAACTCATTTTCATTCATAATATCAATCACAAAATTGTACTGGAATTAAAAATGCATTAGTGCTCTTTCAGGGTGTTTTAGTTTAAAGGGACTGGTGTATTGATGATGTTGTTACTGTCTCGGGATTTATTGCAGGCACTGGTGGTGATTGTGTCCAATCCTCACTGTCTGTGGCTATTGATGTGGATACCTGTCTTCTATTATCTCTAATAAGCCAGAATGTGGAGACTAGTACAAAAGCACCCCAATTTGTTAAATGTTCTAGAAGTTGTCACTGGGAGAAAAGCAAGTATTTTTCAGTGCCAAATTTTACATGTCACCATATATAAAGGAGAGAAATGTCTTAACGGTAGCCAGAAATTTTGAAATTGCCCTTATCACAAAGATTCTGAAGTAGGAGCAAGAGCTTGTTTACTACAGTTCAAATTCTAAATTCGTCTTTGATTTAAATCCTTTATCTCCACATTTTTTTCTCTTAGCCTCCAAGGTGTCCAGAAATCCATCATTTATTAGAACATTATTCACCGTACAAGCGAATTGCCCACCACTTCCTGCCACCATCCCAACATTTTTACTAATGGCATTTGTGGAGCCACCTTCTCTCCAAATGGTAAACAGAATGAGCTAATAATCTAACCTATAATTAACTTATCATATGATAATTATTAACATATTTAAATAAAAAAATTCTTCTGTCCAGATGGGTAGACTTTGGCCTTCAGTGTGCAGATGCAGTATGACAATATTTTCTCACAGCAATTAAATATTGGTGCAGCTACATTGTGCAACTACACCTGTGAGAGTACTCCATGCAGTTCATGAATACTGTTTGGAGATGGTGGTGGGTCTGTCACTTCTGGATGGCAGAAGGTTTTGGCTAAATAACCTCTTATGTGTCTGTGATGGATGCTTCAACAGACTGAAGCAAACAAGCAAACTGCTTGGATATAACAATGCTGATTTTAGAGGACTGTAGGGTAAAGAAGTTTTATTTCATAGCCAATGCTTTTCTAACAATAATATAATGAATATGTCACACTTTGAGTCTCACACTTCATCACAGTCAGTGCTTATGATGCCTGCATGTACAGCTGAATTTTTGTCTTCCATTCTCCCATTCTGTGTTCCTGAATTTTCCATAAAAGTCAAAGTAAAAATTATTTCCATCTGGTATCTTCCAGGCTATCCTCATCAAGGAAAGCAAGTAGCTAACAAAATGACTTGGTAACACACTTATCATTTAAATTTGGTTGCCCTCCTTATATAGTTATGTATGTTTCCACTTTCCTCTATAGGATTTCCAGTAAACAATTTGAGTATCCTGATTTAAATATATACTTTTTATTCTCAGTAATTACCTGGCAACTCCCATAGTCTGCTTACGATTCCAAATTGTTTACAAGTGATTATAATGGACCAGTGATGAAGTTTGATTGTTCATTGTTTATTCCTTGTGTCAATGAAGACTGATCGAGAAACTCTGCTTTGTTATTTCTTTTCAATCTTGTACATAGTACTAATAGGTAGGTGGATTGACAGGTAGACAGATATTGATAGGGGAAGGGGAGGGAAAGATTATTTGACGTAGGCTGTCACAGTGATCTCCAAAGCAAGGCATGCTCAGGTACCAGTTTCTTTTGTTTCTCTGAATATTGCTTCACCTCTGCTTCAGTATTTCCAGCTGAAAAAATATATAAGCAATGCAAATTTTCCATTTTCAAACCTAATGGGAAAGTACCATTTCACTTCAGAATAATCTGTTAGTCTTATTAAAAACTCTTACTTTGTTTCCAGGATTTTTAAATGTATATCAACTATTAGAACAGTTGGATTGGACTTAGATCCAAAGCTCAGCTACGTTTAAAATGCTAATTTTATTTTTGTTTGCATTCTAACATGTCACTATCACTTTTCTGTTTTTTTTTGTTTGTTTGTTTTTGTTTTGATCTATGAAAGTTTCAGATCAGTGTTTCATACCTAGTTTTAAAATCTGCTCCTCTCTTGGTGATTTTCTCTTTTTCTTTTTTAAGTAAACCTATTGTCCCCATAACAAAAATATCAAAATATTTCCATGCACTGGAAAATTATTCTTCATCTCATATTTCTGCTTTTGTCTCATTCTGTTTGTGCAGTTGCTTTGAAAAAAAAATCTGTTTTCTGCTTCACAGAGCTGAGATGTGAGAGTAAGAGGTGATTGAGAATCTGAATGCCCAACAGCACAGGCCATAAAGTATCTTTGTTGGCACTTGTGAACTGTACTGGGACAGCACAGCTGGATCTGAACATTAATTCCTCAATAATTGATGATTAATCTATTAAAGTTTAATGGAGAGTTGATAAGTAATGGTCTGGCTGCCATGTCACTTGACTGTAAATGTAGCAAGTTGCCTGGAAATACACATTTTCTTTTGTCCATCATAAACAAACACGGAAGAAGAAGAAGAAAGAAAGAAAGAAACAGAAAGAGAGAGAGAAGGATAATAAAGTATGTGAGAATAGGAAAGTTCAGGTCACAGAATGTCTTCGGATCATGGCAAATGTAAAGAACATGTGGCATTCTTAGAGGTGACTCAAACAGACATCTCACATAAACATGTTTACCTGTTTCAGTACAATTCTGTACCACACAAATCAATCCTTGGGCACAGCAGCACTTCACAGGCTTTTGGGAAATAGCAAGCTGAGTATGATAAACACATTAACGCACACATTTTCAAAGCAGATGTTGTTTAAAATAGGGAAAAAAACCAACAACCATAAACAAATGATCAACTAGACTACTTGTAACAATGTACACATGTTGATCCGAAATAATACCTTCTCTTTACATCCGCTGAAACTACAACATCTACTAAGAGTGCAATAACCTTATTTGATAGAGCAAATTCTCATCTACTAAACACTCTCTTTCACCATAAACACAGCATTAGCTATGCATTTTCACTGCAATGAACAAAAGCCTGCATGACACATTTGTAAAAATCTGCACCAGTGGAGGTGACCCACTGCTGCTGTCACCACTGCTGAAATACACCACCCACGGTCTCGCTATGCTCACATTCACTGTTTGGTCTCCAGCAATGTTCAGCAAGTATCAATGAATGTCAGTGTCAATGAGTGCCATTTTTTCTTTGTGAAGGAATTTAGTGACACCTTTGCTTCATATGCTCTTCCATGTCAGAAGCCATTGTGTCAGACTGCCCCTCTGCTGCCATCTGTCTCACGTCAACAACATGTAATGGAGTATTGGGGGAAAGGTTCAACCTCTACTGCCATACTACCAGCATCCACCTCTGATGCTGTGGGTCAAAAAAAAAAAAAAAGGATGCATTACTTTTGGAGCAATGTTAGGTTTCTTTTAGGTTTGTTTTTGTCGTCTCTTTGAGAAGTTCCTGGAAAAGAATGATTGCAGTAGTCATTTTGAAGTGTTACTATCTCAGTAATATATCCTAGGGCTGCTATTAATGATGATTACATAATTTTTGTTAGGGAAATCTAGAGAACAGAAGATGGACACAACATTTGCACACATCTCTAATCCAGTCTTTGTAGTTATAACAGCAGCATTATGTGTTTAAGAACTGTGCTATGCTGTGACCTTGAGTTTTATTGCAGTCTGAAGGATTCGGTGTACATATGGTTGAAATTGCTGTGACTAAGACCATTATTTTCCGCTACTTCTGTTTGTCTCCTTCCAAACATATATTAATAGGAAATGGAAATTAAGAATGGGAATTTGTTTCTATGGCGTATTATCAACAAACATACTTGTTTAATTTGAGTATTGGTATCATTGGTTGCTATAGGATGATTTATAATATGTTGAACTTCCCTTGACTGTTTGGGTAGATAAGAGAATTTAAACTCAAATTATTTCACTCCATTTGTTTGATGTTACTCTGTGTTTTGTCCTAAGGTGCCAAGTGGGGAAGGATGCCTACTATCCAGCACAATCTGGGGAACACACTCATGAATTCACCATCAACTCTTAGAGTGTGTGCTGAACCTTTCAGACTTAAGGTGCAACATTTCCATATTTTTGTTAGAACAGATATTCTCAAGTTGTATACTTTTAATTTATAATACAAGAGTTTTTCATTCATCTTCTCTGTCTTCTTTCATTCATCATTTTTTGGAAAAATGTCTTCTAGACAAAGCACAATAATGTTTGGACCTTGCATTCTGGACTCTGTTGGAAAGTTGTATGAACTCAAGTAAGTTTCTTAGTTTAAATATTTTTCATAGTCCACAGTTGTGAAAATGACATAATGACATTCCTGAAGCATTACAAATTTTAATTTTATAATGTTTGCAAAGAATTTGACCTTCTATGAAGTTTATGGAGAGTGGAATGACATTCCCAAATGTAATTGAAAGACATAGAGTCAGTGGGTTACTAGAACAGCTCACCTTATTACTTCCCAACATATTTAAAAACATGCAGTGGTAAGTTTCAGATCCAGTAAGTGAATAAGAAAAAAGTTTGCATTCTTCTTCATTGCAAAATTAAGAACTATTCAGAGAAGAGTCCTCAGATATTTGAATATTATGGCAAAGAAATAGAATCATAGAATCATAGTATCACAAGTTTGGAAAGGACCTACAAGATCATCTAGTCCAACTTTTCTGATTACCATTGCTACCACAAGCCACTAAACCATATCTCGGAGCTCCTCATCCAGACGTCTCTTGAACACTGCCAGGGACAGCAACTTTTAAGACTTGCAAGTTTTGTGTACTATGTGCCAAAGGCATTGCAAAAGTATGCCATTCTTTATAAAACCCTCTATTTCTGCAGAACAGTAATTTGAGTGCCTGAAGCCTCCACATTTGAATTTCAGCAGTCAGTAGACTTTCAGACTTCTGCATTACTGAAGTAAGATGAAATTTCTGAGACCTGCTGTCACTGAAGACTTAGATTAGACAAGGAAAAGATATGTCTAATTTCTTTGGAAAAGACATTAAACTTCTTCTAACGTTGTATATAAAAGAGGAGACATTCTCCCATAACTTTTGTCTAAGTTTTGCCATGTCATTAGTCAGCCTGATAGATTATCCTGTGAAAAGGTTTTAATATTAGTCCATTTGTGTTGGACTTTTGAGAGAAAAAAGAAGTCTGAAAATAAACAAAATATCAAGAGATAAGTATACAAAGCAAATGTAGCTGGGAATATAAGTGTGCATGTATGTTGAATATTTGTTTCTAAGAATTGTGTACATTTTAAGAAGGCTTGGGAAATATCTGTAATAGAAACAATTCTGTAAAAGCAAGACATCCATTTTTAATATATATAGTTTTAATAGCTTTTGTCCTAAAAGTTATAACATCAAGTCAGAAAAATTTTCATTTTAGTCCTTAGCCTTTACAGAACAAGAGAAAATTTTCTTCTTAGTTAAAATTTGTAAACACTTACAGCCTGCAGTTTTAAGACTAACCGAAGTTTGCCAACCTTTTGTCTACCTGTCTAAACATTTCCATGAGCTGTTATACCTCTTTGTTGTTGTTGTTTTGTTTGTTTGTTTGATTGGTTGGTCTGTCAGTCTCATGCTATCTACCTTTTGACTACCTGGTACTAATTCTCTAAGCTATATCTCTGGATGTTCAGCCCTGTCTGAGATTTAAAAAAATGGCCACAGTTCTCTTGGTCTCCTACAGTATAGGATATGATCTTACTCATCATAATGATTTAAACTCAGCTCTGCTGAACCTGGATGGCCAGAATTGCCAACAGAATTTCAGACAAATTCTCCATAACACTGTATACAAAGGCATCCGTAATTCCTGCAACTTTAATTTAATCCTTTTCCCACTATTCCACAGTCCTCCAAATTTGCCAGGCAGGGATTTGAGCATCACAGGCACAAAGCTAATAGAAAGATCATCCACTGTGTGGATAATGTTTTGTAATTTTGTACCATCAGATGTTTCTGCAATCAATTTTTTTTGTTGATGTTCTTTTTTACCAAACATCCAAAAAGCTCAACCAGAATGCTACCACTTGATTTGTCACCATTCAATTCAATAATTTCCCTATCAGGAAAACCTAAATATATCTACCTTTGAGCTCTTAATTTTTTCACTATCCCTCAGCTTCTCCAGGTGCTTAATAATTTCTGCTATAAACCACATTACATTTTTACATAGTTGTCTTTTCTGCATTTATGTTATGAAGTTACATGCAGTAAGGATCCTCTTCCACATTCTGCATTTGTCAGCTTGGGGTGGTGAATGGGGCACAAGGAGAGTGACCACTGTTATATATCAAGAGACCTTTAGAAGATTATGTGATGCAGATAGTGGGAGGTACATGCCCTATATCACTTCTAGGGAAACACACAGAAATGTTCCAATATTTGAAAATGAAATAAAATGAGGTAAGTATATTAAATTCTAAATTTCAGAACAGTTTTTTTAATCAGAATCCTTCCTTTCCCCTTGGGGGAAAAGGTGGCTATTGTAAATAGTATAATTGTTTCCACTTGGAAGGAAAATTTCAGTGCCAATTATGACCGGTTTATCAAAACAGGCGTTTGTAAGAAGTACAGAGCCCACTGGAATACGCTGTCAAACTTTCAGTCCAATTTTTCTGTGTAAATATAAAAATAGCATAGAGGGAAAGAGCAAAGTGGTATAAAATTTATCTAACAAGTATGATTTATGTGATTTCAGAATTTCAACACATTGAATTTACTTCACACTGGATATTCAATACCATCTATATAACTTCTGTGTAGTGAGCTGTGTAGGTTCTCCTAACACTTTTACTACACTGTGCCTGCTTTAAAATATGATTCTTTAAAGTGGGGTGACAGGAAGGAGGAGCAATATATATGATGTTATATTATGGCAAGATACATTTCAACCTGTCTGATAGTAAGTGGATATGTAAGCTGTTGTCATTTCATGTGAACTTTGAGGTAAGGGCCTATTCTCAGTGCTTTCTGAAGGCCCAGATACATTTACGGTACCATATAAGTACACAAAGATAAAAGAGACGTGGTTTATTTATTTATTTATTTATTCCCTACTTTTGGTCTAAGATTGATTAGCTTAGATAATTTTCTTGCTAAAGCATTTGAAATACTTTCCTTGCATATCAGGGGAAAAAAAAGACAAAATTAACATCTTGGAATTGCAGAGGGGGCTGCCTGCAGGGTGTACAGACAGCTCTTTCTCCCTTTAAGATTTATTTCTCCTTCTGGTTATCTTATTCCTGTTCCAGTATTAGCATTCATATACTAAGGTATGAAAATCAAGGCCTCTACTAATCTACCCTGTGAAATACCTAATTTGTTTAGCTTCAGTGAACAGAAGCACAGGAGAGTTAGCACAGGGCTCTCATATAGGTCTTACATCTTGTGACAACACAAAGCATTGTTTCAATGTTGATACTGTGGGGCTTCAAACCTCATGCATTTTGCAAATATGACCTGAAAATAAAATTCTGCTCTTTGTAGATTTGAACACTCCATTTCTTTGAAATTTTTGAGGTAAAATAGGCTAGAATTTTATTTCAAATATTCATGAAAATAGTTTGCCCAACAATTCTTAGAAATCTTTTATTTTTTTCAGTTTTCTTTAAGATGCTTAAACTAATTTCTAATGTTAATGTTCACTTTTAAATGTATTTTATTATAAAGTTATGAAGCAGAATTTTCATAATTTACACCAACAAATTTTTCTCCCAGTTTTAAAATTAAATACATTTGTTCTGAAATCTTATTTTTCATGAAGCTATTTTTGGCATAAATGGTGAATATAGGGCCATAATAAATAGTTGAAGTGTTGAAATATGCAAATGAATACCTACCTCAGGTACCTTTATTGAGTATCTTCTCAAGGAAATAGGGTATTAGAGGCTCTTGCAATCCAAACTGTTAAAAATACAAATGCATAAACAATCACAAAGCGTAATTTTCAGATGATTTAGAAAATGATTTAGGTAGAGACCAAGAAACATTTACTCAATATACTAGCTTATTTTATATAAGTAATATTCAGACCATGAAATATTTCTCTGGGTTTATTCCAGGAAACTTCTCAGCTACACATAAAATATGTGCAGCAGTTGTACCACCCATTCTCCCTATGGTTTCTATCTCCAAAGAAGGTAGAAAAATTTATTGTCTTAGGTCTGACAGTTGCCAAGCAGACCTTCCTTTGGGAATCATCTTCATTGGTGTCATTCTTAGAAGCTCAAGTCATGGGCCAATACTCCCTGGTGCTAGTCACTGTACAAACAAATTATGTTTAGCTGTGTTTTTAATGCCAGCCAAGACCAAAGTAATGAAAATAAATTACAACTGTAGCTATATCTCTTTCAGACTGAAAGCAAGAGTATTGATATAATTAGTCTCCTGCAGGAATTACTGCATGAAATAAAAGGATACAGTATCTAAGTAGAAGAGAAGTTCTAGTTAGTTTCTAAACAATAGAGCCAACTGTCATTTCTACTTTTCAGCCTTTGCATGTGGTACCTTGAATTTTTATTGTTTCTATTGATGCTGCTTTTTCATTTTATTTTAAGCAACTGTGATTTTCAGAGTGGGTTGGTAGGTGAATGCAGGCTAATTTTCTGTGACTATTCTGGCAGCATTAAACAGGAACCACTTAAGTATCTGAAGTCACTATCCTGCTCTGCTCCCTGGTGGAGGGAGTAGAGAAGGTGACCCCAAGAAGTCAGCTTTAGCTAGGCAGATCATGAATACTGGTTTATGGCTCACACATTATGTGATGAAGCAGAAGATGACATCTGATGTCTTTAAAGTACAGTTTAAAGTTATTTCAAAGAAAGATATACAGTACAATTTAAGAAATGCTTTGTGTTCTCCCTGAGTTCATAATGATGAAAAGAAATCAGAACAAAAGAATGGAAGATTGAATTATAGCACATAATTCAAACAAAATGCATACTATGCCAATTTGGTCTGCCACTCCCACTCAGTATGAATGATAGTTTATTTAATAAGTAGTCTTATTCAAGTGGGTTGGTTAGCCATTGAGTTAATGCTATTTTGTAGGAGAAAGATTTGCACAATCCAAGAGGCTATGAGTGCAATGTAATGTTTAATCCTTATGGCTTGCTAACAACTGAGCCCTCGGCTGCATCTAAGGATGCCCTCTGCCCTGCCCCTCCCCCCCCCCCCCCCCCCAAGGAAAAAAAAAAAGTTGTAAATAATATGTATTTTTACCATCTTAATGGTCTTTTCCACCTCCTAAAATATTTAATTTATTTAATCTGCAGAATTTACTCAGGAAGTTATATTTCATGATTACTTAGTATTCTCTACATTTTCCATTTGCCAGACATAACAAGCAGCAAAACCAAAAGTAGATTTAACACATTCTTTGAAACATTTGTAAGTATGAAATACATTAAATTGTCATCCCAAAACAGGCATATAGGTAAGTATACTACCAGTGCTTTCAAGTACAGATATACACTTAGAAATGAACACCCTTACTGCAGATAATTTCTTCAAGGTACAGAGATGTCTAATAGGTTCTTGAAGCTAGATGAGAGCAAACAAATTTGTTGTGAACTAAGTACTTACTCTCTTCTCTAATGCTATCTCTGAAATGCTTGTACAGTTTTATTTGTTTGTTTTCTCACCACCATTGCATTTTTTTTCTGCAAGAGCACATTTCTCATTATGATAGTTAAGAAAACAAAGAAATCACAATGAACTCCATGCATAAGGTCCATCATATTTCCCAAAAACTATGTCAAATTCAACAACACCATGTCCCATAATAGTGGACAGAATATAGATTTCCAATTTGTTAGTGAACTGAATGACATTGAGTCATCATGCCAAAAAAAAGGACAGTTTTGATAGCTGAAAAGCATTTTGAACGTTTGCATAAGAAAAGATTTTATTTCTGAATGAACACCAAGACCCTTTAATGCAGAGGACAAGAGTTTTAAATAATAGAAACAATTAGGTACATTTATGAAAGAAAAAAAGTGAAAAGTTATAACAATAGTACGTACCCTTCAGTACATTCTGCCCAGTGAATATGTAAGTGCCTTTAAATCATTTATGCCTACATGCAGGAAACCAATACGTTTTGAACAAATTTAATTGAAATCACCCCTGTAGTGAGTCTGAAGGAAGGATTAGCAGACTCGCAGTGTCATAGTGTAGCCCTAGCTCACCAGTTCTGAAGTCTAGTTTTTCCCAAAAGGAGATTCTATACCTCAATCAACACATGAATATGTGTCTAATCACATCTCAGAAATGAAAATCACTTTACTTTCGCTGTGCAATGAGACTTAAAGATGTTTTTACTAAAAAATCTCAAAGTTTAATTTCATTTCAATAATATGGTAAAAAGATACAGGATTTTTGTACATTGAACAATTTTAAGTACATTGCAGTTTTGTTTCTCATGTAATATGCCATGGACTTATTTAAAAAAAATAAAATAAAAATATGTAAGGAGATGGACAATATAGGCCATATTCTGCATTTTATTGAGCCTGTATTACTGCCAGTGGAGTGTCACAGTCGTATCTGGTTATAGATATGTTTTCAAATGCATTATTGATCCTTATCATTGTAGTCTACATGATCTAAAGATTCACGGTCTCTTTCTGCATTCCCAACTGTGTAGTCTTTGTTTTCTGGCACCTAACTGTGATAGTTTTCATACTGTAGCAGAGCACTGTAGCCTCACTTCTATTTGAATGCAACAGACTCCGACACTATGATTGTTTTACTGTTAGAAGGAAATATATATATATTTTAATTAGTATTTTTAAAGTATGTCTAACTCTGTTGGGTTTTTGAGATGGTTCCAGTGTAATGGTCATTATAAAGTACATTTTTTTCATAGCTAACCATTATCTGCACTGCTGAGGAACATCCAATAATAAACCCTCTTGTCTTGTTTGTAAAGGCACTGCAGAAGCACACAGACAACTGATGTTGATGGTAAATGTGACCATTTTTGGACCATTTAGCTAGTTTATACTCTGAACACTGCAGTTTACACAACAGCTAACTACTCTATTAAATTAGATTTTACCTGAGGGAACTGTCCAAAAGTGCAGTTTTTTCTCTCTAATCTAACTATACCTCAACCTTTCTTTTGTAAAATTGAAATGGCAATCCCAGTTCTTTTACAAAAGTATTATGAATACAAATTAATTAATCTATGCCAAATTAAGATAAATTAATTTACGTGGTGAGGAATGCCATGGAAAATGCTCATGAGGAAAGTAATAATTCTATATTCAAGACGGCTTGAGTTAAAGCTGTGTGAAGAATTGATTTTTCACTTCATCGGCTGACCTGAAAAATTGTGGAAAAAATCAATTTTGGAGCAACCTGAAATGATTTTCTCTCATTTTTCTCACGGGAACATAGAGATGGGAAGTAATACATACGTTTTGGCTCAAACAAAACATTTAATTTGTCTGGAAGTGAAATATTTCATTGTCAGCTTAATTATTCATATTTTTTTAACAAATTGCAGGTAGGTATCATAAAAGAAATCCTCATTTCAAGCTTAATTGTAAGACAGTTTATTTTGGATTTAGAGGGTTTTTTTTTTCTTCTTTTTTTCCCCTTCAATATTTCCCCCCCACATTCCCCTTCTAGTGACTGATGTAATTTTTCACCCACTGCATCATTTTGGCTAAAAAGGGTGCAGTGAATGTGGATAAACTGCAGACAGAATCATAAACATGATTAATCAGTTTTGGTGAACATGTAGGCTTAAGCATAAAAACCACCTTTATTGCAAACACAGTCCGTCAGCATCTTCTGCTTTAGCCTTCAGAGTTTTCAGTGTTTTTCACTAAGTAAATAGTTGTATGTGCTCTTTCTGAACACATCTGAACACCGCATCTGCTACTTTTACATAAATATTTCAATGGCCATTATTGATAGCTCCCAGTGCCATGTTAGATTTCCAAAGCCATGAGAGTAAAATAATTCTATGTGGATATCATAAAAAATAGCTCCAGAACTCTTAATTTCTGGCACATAGCAATTGCACTGTGCATCCATGTAAATAATGGATATGGTATGCTACCTCGGGAGGTCAAGCCACCTTGCTCCACTACTTACCTAATCCTTGGCTTCCCTCGTTATATTCCCTCCAGGACTTCCCAGGTCCAGATATGGAAGGAAGAATCCACATTTTCTTTCCCCTCCACACAGATAGCAGTACACCACTAGCCTTGGCTAGTGATGGAGAAAAGCAAGGATGCTCATGGAAGTCGCAGCCAGAGGATGGGAACGGCTAAGGCAAGAACCACAGAGATAGGAAGAGGAAAGGAGTCCCTGAGATCTCAGAACTATCTTAGCTTTTAGACCTCACTGTGGATTGAAGCACCAAAGAACAAGGTTTCAATAGAAGCTTGTAGAAGTGTGATAGGAATGGGAAGATGAAAAGGTGTTATAAACAGGAGAAAGTTCATGCCTCTTGAAATATTACTGATTCTTTGTCCAAGATGGGAAATTATACTATACACCTTACACTTTTGACAGATCTGTGCTATTCAGTGGTACTGTATAACGTGAACAGTTTCAGGGATGGTCACTGAAGAAGGTAATAAGTTTGTCACAGAGAATTTAGTATGCTACTTACTTTCAGATTACATGATGCACTCACATTTAGAATGTTTTATTTATTTATTTATTTTATGACAGCTATTTAGCAGTATGCAAATGCAGAGGAATTCAATATAGAAAAGTTTAATCCTAAGCTGATGTCACTCTCACAAAATAATTTAATTCAAATGAAATTCTGCAAATATGATGAGAAGAGTGCCTTAAATTATGTGTGGGTAAAAAGAAAATATTGAATGCCTTCTACTAAATAACTACAATAGAAAACTTTTTGCTTGTGGATATGTCAGATAGACTATTAGATTGTACGCTAAAGAGATGAATTAAAACAAGGCAAAAAACATGGTGAAAGAATGAATAATGAGAAAAAGAAAGAAAGAAAGAAAGAAAGAAAGAAAGAAAGAAAGAAAGAAAGAAAGAAAGAAAGAAAGAAAGAAAGAAAGAAAGAAAGAAAGAAAGAAAGAAAGAAAGAAAGAAAGAAGAAGGAAGGAAGGAAGGAAGGAAGGAAGGAAGGAAGGAAGGAAGGAAGGAAGGAAGGAAGGAAGGAAGGAAGGAAGGAAGGAAGGAAGGAAGGAAATGAACATCAGTTGTGTCCTACTGTGTCAATGCGCAGTGCTGATTTTTGAAGCTTTTTGGTTTTCTTAGGTTCCTTCCCAAAAATATGCCAACATTATGGACTTCTAACTTCTCTGCTTTTTGATGTAGAAATTTTTCCTAATACTTGGCAAAAATAGCTACCTCAGGACAAAGCTGGCCATTGCAGGAAAGGGAACATACTTTCATGACTCTGTAATCATTTTGTTACATCAGTAACAGTGTTTATATGTACCATACATACAATACATATACATAATCTATATTTATGACTATATGTATGTGTTCTTTCTTATTATTTTGTTGTTGTTATTAATACAATCATCTTAGAAGTATTTTACAATAGAAAAACTGTTAATTTCTGATTTTCTCTCCCCACCTTAGTTTTAAAGGGGGTATCAGATTTAAATAACTACCTACACTGCAGTATTTTTTTCCTGAGAAATACCAGTTGATATTATTTGCTACCTCATTTGTTATAAAACTCTGATAGTTATAGATAAGGATTGGGTTTAATTCGTTAACTGGAGATGAAGAGCTGTGAAAACAAACAAATAAATAAACAAAGACATTAAATTCCTCTGATCTTTGCACCTTTGATATGCAGGGACCTCTGCAGCAAGAAATTGTGTTCATTTTCAGTAACAGAATCTTTATGGTAGTTCTTTGATCTTTCAGTCTAGCAAGTTGCTGCATTTGCTGTTTTCATAGACAGAGATGCATAATGGCCATCCTCTTCCTTCACCAATCTTCTCCTTCTCCCAGTACCAAAGACAGACTTCTGAAAGCAGTAGCTTGTGTCACCTCTGTGGATTCCACACCTAGAAGAACCACAGTTACACTGCAGATTTTAACTATTATTTCTTTTTAAGTACTTGTTTAGGGAGATCTCACTTCAAGTAAATATATTTCACAGTTCTAGATATTTATGTTTTAAATTGCATGAAGACAGTCTGAATCAGGTGCACACTATCTGCTACAGTTTCAGGATATGCACATTAATAGATAGATGATCATTTGTGATGTATCACCTAGACTGAGTTTTGAATTTCATTAGAACAAACAAAAAAAAGCGTAATGTTGAGTCATTTGCAATAGCATTCACTAAGACAATGAAGTTCAGAGAAATTCCTACATCCATGCCTTCTTTTTTTCCCATGAGGTATATTGGAGAAATTTTCTGTAATGAACAATTTGTGAAACAGGATTTAAAGAGAGCTAGGTATATCAATAATAAAAAGTTACTCAAAAGAGAGGAATTAATCAAAGAGTTCAAAAGGAATTTGAATTTTAAAAATAAATGCTACCGATATTAACTCTGTGTTTCTTAAACTGAACTGATAATGACAAGAAAGGAGACGGTCAAAATTGAGGTCAATCCTTAAAAAGAACTCTAATGGAGAATTCAGGGATATACTGATCATTCTGCAGGATAAGTATAGACATCTGATTTCCATACGTGTAATTCAGCAATCATCAAAAAAAGTTACTAAACCACAAACTGGATGATATTAGGTGGGTGAACAAAATCAAGTGTCCTTTTCGCCTGGCTTATCACTGTCAGAGACAAGATATAGTACAAAATGGGTAAAGATCTATTCAGAATGTTACTCCTCTGTATGTTTGTTATCAGAACTGATTTGTCTCTGCAGAATTTTAGACCAAATGAAATAAAAATATAAACAATTTTCTTGACAGAAATATGACTTTTTCTGGGCATTCTCTCCAATTCAGTCACTTCACACAGCCTATGTGAATAAAAAGGGGAAAACAAATATCCCAAAATCTAGAACTGTGACTCAGTCCAGTCAGTGCACACATGGAATTGTGATTACTAGAGGCAACGTGAAGAATTTGAAACAGATAAAGGAAGATATTTTGGTGTTGAAACTGCAAAAAGCTTCAGTAGTATTTCAGACCAAGTATCAAAAAATGCAAATAAGTTTCCATCATAATCAGATTTACCACTATCACAACTCTCAAGCCACTGAAAATCACAAGTCAGACATGATTTTCTTTCAAAACTAGATAGTTGGGATTTTGTGACTTGCTGAATTGATTCAGAAAATCATGCTGTTTATAGTTTCTTTAAACCTAAGGCTGTTTAATTTTTATGTAATATTGTTTTACAAAGCCAATCCAGTATTTCATATGAGATCCTATGGAGAACACTAATTGTCTATGAACTAACACTTACATAAATAATTATAATAAAAAAAATTAGGTGGTGGTTTACGGAAGGTTATAATGGGGTAAGTTGAAAGAACCTCATAATAGTTTTTAATTTGGTTCAGGAATAACCATGCTAGCAGACTCACCTCTCTTTTTTCGACTCACAGGCTTAAGTGTCCGAAAAATTTGCTTGCACTGAAAGCAGACCTTGACTGTCAATAAATACATATTTGTTCTGTTCCCTTGATAACCTTAGAATTTCCTTTGCTAAAATTTTCAGACAACAAAAGACAATCAGATTGGGAAACAAACTATAATTTGACCTGACACGTGGTTTATTTCTAAAGTATTCAGAAAACAAATGATATTTCTTATACCTTTCAGTATCAATATACTATAAATTGCTTTGGTATTTAAAGGATATAGACATCAACTTTCATTCACACTTGGTGTTTTATCTTCTTTCCCATTAGAATTTTTAAGGGTTAAGTTATGGTAGACTTCATGTATTTATATAATTCATATATTAATTTTATTTAATTAATAATATATCTTATGAAACCACAATTCTAGTAATTTTCATGCAAGATAACAATACTACATAAATCACATCTTGCAGCATGGTAGACTTTTTATGTTTATTTTGAAGACAAGCAACTGCAGGATTCAAAATAGAACTGTAAGAATATAGAATCTCTATCCTATTTTTTTTTTTTTTTTAATTCCTTAGGAAATATATTGGGAAAAAACGGCAAGTAAAAAAATACTTACATGATCTTGTATTCTTCCATCCAGTAGAGATCTAGAAGTTCTGAAAAATACCCAAACAAATAGCAAATAGCATAGCTCATCAAGAACTATTAAGGTTTTGTTTAGGCCTTGTCTCATTGACTGTTTTCTTTGCTGAGCTTATTTCAGCATTAAAATGACTTTGAAGTTTCATCAAACAGAAACAAATAAGGAGTTTGTCTGATATTTTCCAAGACTAATCACATTTAAGCAAAGCTTAAGATTTTTTACTGAAACAGGCTTCTGTCATGTAGGCTGAATGAGCTCTTGAAACAGGAAAGGAAATGTCTTGGTTATGCTGCAGAGAGATTTCTTTAAAGAAAGTGTTGAGGAATCAGTGTTGTTCTTTAAATCTGTACTCTCTTCAATATTGCTCCCCTTTAATTTCTTTTCATCTATAAGATGAGTATTTAAGGAGGTGGAGGGACTTGGATATTTCCAAAATCTAGGGGTCTGCTGGAAAGTTATTTTGAAAACAGACAGCATGACTTCGTCATACACAGGTTCTTAGAACAAAATTAGATTAAATAATTCTGTTCGCAGATCTGTTTGCATACATTTTATAGGGCTACCAATTACATCTTATATTCTTCTAATATCTAAACAACTTTTCTCTTGCATTATGCTCTTTCAGATTTCCTCCTCTGTGCTTTCAGTTTACCAAAGTTGTTTTGCTTTCTTCTTATGAGATCTCTTTAGGTTTGTTTATCTCCTACTCGTTCTTGACATTATACTACTATGTGTGCATATTCACCACCACATTTTGACTGTTGCCCAGTCCTTCCCTATTAACCAAAGCAAAGCTAAATCCTCTCCAACCCTTACTCTATCTCTCTTTGGCTCTACAACATGAACTTTTTGCACTCTAGTTAAAAAGTACATTAAGTCTACCTCTTTTTTAATTTTATTTGTTGTTGTTTTTTACAGGAAAAAAGCTCACTCTACATTATATATTTACCAAAAAAAAACAACCAAACAAAAAAACCCAAACACTTTTAGTCTCTGTAAATTAAATTACTCCAAAATCACAGTACCAATTTTTCCCCCACCCATGCTTTGCAGTTACCAACTATATGCAACATGAAAGAGTGGGTGGGGTTAGAACAGATTATTGCAAAATTCCCATGAAAAATAATTCATATGAGACTAGCCAGTCTCGAAGAAGCATATTAAGAGTTTGCACTCTGAAGAGGTCCTTAGTTTTTGTTGTTGTTTTTCCCTTAAATTGCACTCTGTGGTCATGGCTTCGGGCTTGTGTTTAAACTGTGAACTTCTCAGCTTTATGTTACTGTAGCAGATATTCCTATAAACACATAAACTGATTGGATAGTGAGCCCAGTAGAAAAACTGCATCTAGTACAGAAACACAATAAATTCCAAATGTATTACTTCTTCCCTTCTTCTTTCCAAATACAAAACATTCAACTGCATTGGATTCTTTGATTTTTGATAACAGGGATCCGTTTTTAAATGCAATGTGCCCCAGGTTACTGTGTAAATTTTCTTGGCCTGTGATCAGGAGCACACCTGACAGATGCAGACTACCTCTCCTGTCACCTTCATGTAATCCTTCATGTTTTGTATCAAAGAATTCCTCCAGCAGTTGAAAGCAAATTTATCCTCAAAGGTATTTATGACAAATACAATAATTCCTTTTTAAGCAAGGTTGGTTTAATCCACCAACCTATTAAGTACAGTATACCTCCAGCAAACAACCATTATGTCTCATTAACATATTGCACTTAAAAATACAATTAATCCCTTAATTGGAATCTAAAATATATAGTTTCCTCTGTGCAGCACCTATGCTGATAGTAATCTGCAGAAAGTGGTATCCAAAAGTTAATTAAGAGCAAAATGTTCTTACTTAGTAGGCTTCCTGTTCAGACACACAATGGCTTGATGTTATTTATGCTTTCTCTGATTCAAAGGATTTACAATACTTAGTTTTGGAAAAGAAGCTCAATAATTGCTGCTAATTGCCTTCATTTTTCGATGGTTGGATATATTTCACATAGATCTTGTTTGACTGTGCTAGATATTTTCCAAGCATATATACCAAATTTTCCTCTTATTAATTCCAAAACTAGCAACAAGTTTCTTTTCTTCTCTACTGATTACACCCCAAAATCTTTTGGTAAAGTATTTTTCCACAACCAGTGATAATTACACTTAAATAGATAATAAAAATAATTGTGTGATTAAGTTTGCAGGTTTATTGCTCAGAAAATAAGATCTCTATTCTCAGTTGTGCAACTGATTTGTTGTGTCATTTAGGAAAACATGGATGCTCTCAGCTGCTTTTCCTCCAGTCTTTCTTTGCAGGGTGTTCACTTTTGTAAATTTAACTTCACCTGTCTAGTTAAAACTAAGGAAAAAAATGTTATTAGAAAATGAATATTGCAATATATATACATACACACATGCATATAAACATATATAAACATGCAGATATAAATATGGTTTATAGGTCTCAAATTCTAGGAGGGATATTTAATTTAGTTAAAGTATCCTCAGCCAACATATTCTGATTTCTTTAAGTGAATAAACACATTTTGTTCCACAAGAATTTCCATTTACAGCACAGCTGCCTTGTGCTTATTTTGGCTGTGTTTTTGAATGGATGAGAGCAGAAATTTAATTCTGAAGAAATGACTTTCTGGATGTCATAGGAGACAAATCCAGATCCTGGAATATTTGCATTTTAGCCAACAGACGGACTGATTGAAGCAGGTATATAAACTGAGATTTTTTCTCATACAAGAAGCATAGAAAGGGCATTTGGAAATTAAGTTCTTTTCTGCTGAAGCTTATATGTACATAATGAACACATGACATCAGGACTTGGTGGATTTGTCTGAGAAGACACCAGGTAACTTGATTCTCAAAGTCTTCAGGTACACAGTGGAATTACACTTCCAAGGATTTCCATGGTGACTTATTTTGAGCTTGAGAGTTATATTTCAAAATCTTACAGAGTGACACAGTTTTGCAAGTTATTACTGGTAGAAAGGTAAATAGATTTTAGAACTATATTACCAAGTAATGCACCACAACAGGAATGGCTCTGTGTTGTGAAACAGTCAGCGACAAGATTTAGGATCTAAGTTGTTTTGTGGGGGGTAGAGGGTTACTTGAGGTTAGGTCTAATATGTCCCTTGAACTGAATGCCCACTAACAGTGGTGTATGTTAGGTGCGTTTTTGGACTGGGTATTACAATTTAATTTCATTTGAAATAAGTCTAGTGTGCGTGCTCCTATCCTGCTCAGTAAAGCAAAAGGTCATACTAGGGGTATTAAGTATAAGAACAGTTTTGATCCCAGTTAGAAAAAGACAAAATTGACAATTTCAAAATATAGTTTTTATTATTATAATTGTTTCCCAAGGAAAATGTTAGAATACCCCCCAGATATTTACTTTCCGCTGTCTCTAATACAGAAAGAAAAAGCAAAGCATGCAAAATGGTAACAATTAATGAACTCTTGTTCATAATAACCTTGAGAATCCTAGATATATGACACCATAGAGTAGATATTTCTGTTTTAGTGATTCATAACTTCATGGTATTCATTTGACTTTGGTTTTGTTACTTTTCAGCCTAATAAGCCAGCAGCATTCAAATGCATTACTTTATTCAGGAATATGCTATTTATTATGAAATCAGTCTGTTAACAGGAAACATGCTAAACTTTGACTATTTTCTATGGTAAGAGCCAGAAGACTCTGAAACATATATAGTTGGTTGATATTTTAAAAAACTTTTAAGTTTTAAAAACTGCCCTGAAAACCATCAATATCTGGCAAGATCTTCTACCATTCACTAGTTTTCAAGACATGCTTGTTAAAACACGTTTTCACTCGTTCTGTTAATCTTTCACATTTTAATGAACATACTCTATCTTTGCAGAGACTTAGACTGTACTGTTATTTTTGAATTCAATTTCTGAAATAATCAGAAAATAAAAATTGCCAAACAATTAAAAAGTACAGATTTTAGCACCTGTAAAGTAGCAGATGACCAACAGTTTTACAGAGGGGATGTGTTTCCAAAGCACTGAGATGTCGATCTCAAATGAAGTGAATCTCATTTAACTAAGAATTGGCACAAACATACTTCCTAGTCCTACATTCTTTTTTTACCCTCAACATTAAAAACTCCTCATGTTAACAAATTTGTTTCCACCTATGTAATGTAAAAATCTTACTTCACTTTTGATTTTACAGAAGCAACACATAGATATTAATTCATATCTGATTTAAAAGAACATGCCCATTCTTGCTGAGGTACTCAGATTTCAACCTTTCCAGATGAATTATCTGAGTGAAAATACTTCTCCAAAAAATGTTGATGTGGGAGGTTTCCCCCTTAGCAGCTTTACATACAAATTAGATACATGTGCATCTGATTATTTATATATATATATATATAAAACAAAAAGATAAAAGAATTGATATTATTCATGATTTTGATGCAAAGCAATTACTGTTAAGCATGAATCTACATTGGTTCCAGTAGAAACTACCAACAGGAAAAAAATAGATATGATCTTCATTTAGTTTGCAGTGGGACAAAAAATAACTGTAAAAATGTAATTTCTTTTTCTTACACATGACTTTTAAAATACTAGTATCTGTAAATGCTATCCTTACAATTACCAGTCCAGTAGCCTTTACTTAATTCTTTTACAGTATCTGCAATTTTACTTTTATTTTCAATGTTATTTAAATTCTAACTCAGATGGATTCTTGTGATTGAACTCATGCATGAAATTTGCTTTCAGTGTAAAAAAAGAATAGGGAATAACAACAAACTCAGGGACTGTCATGATCTGTGATAGTATTAGCCTTATCTTAACTTTGTGAGATTATTTTTAATGGAATTCTTAACATGAGACTGCTTTTTAATCAAAGAAGTTGAATATTCATTCCCCTATTACAATATTACATTAAATATGATGGGATAGTTGTTATCTACATAGCAAGTATTTTCAGTGATCTGGAACAAGAAGAAAAAGGAAATGTCTTTCATAACAGAAAGCCAGCTCTATGGACCCAACTTCTACATGGATACTGCAATACTATAAAGCTTACTAAAACTCAAAATCTTGACTTCTGGAGTTGATTTATGTTGGTGTGTGTTGGCTGTGAATTTTCAAGAGCTAATTTATGAGCAGATGTTGATATTGACAGAAGTCTGCATAACAAAAGAGGCTATTCTTCCTCAGTGTTCACTTATTAAGAAGTAATAGCTCTATATCCTTCATCTTGTATCATTCTAAATATTTTCTAAAGCTCTGATCTTTCCTCTTGCTTCTCTTTGGGCTCCATTCTCTTGACTAACAATTTGCTTCAGTTCTTTCTTAACAGCTTTATTAACAGTATCTCATTAAGAAAGACTTTTATTTTTGCATCCGACTAAAACTTTTTAATATTTCTTTTGTTTTGTTACAAAATAATATCAATTATTTCATTCTTAAATCCTTGGTGTTGAGCTGCTACTTGGGTAGTCAACAATTGTCCTGTGTTTCTTCCATTCAATTTCTTTGCTCCTCCGTATACATACCCCGATTCTGCAGTAGAGTTTACAGCCAATTTTTCTCCACTCTTCCATTTTATATAAGCAGTGTGATGACTTATATTTGACCCTAATGTTTTTGTGAGCTTGATTCAGTAGGATGTGGATCTCTGAGGGTTAATTGATGGAAAGGTGATATACAGTTAAAATTTTTACTTGACAGATCTGAGAATTAAGACACTTGTTAAGCTGGACAGCATAACCGAATAGAAGGTAACAGTAGAGAAAGAGATGGGTTGGAGATGAGTGGTTGATGAGAAGCCTAGATTAAAGTCAGTTACTTAGAACTAGGGAGATACAGAACTTTAGAATCATTTTCCAACTTCCTTCAGAGCTTGCTATTAAGTCGTGCAGCTACTTTAAGTGTATGCCTTAAAGAAACACTTGATGAACTGAGTGCTTCACTTGGTGTGTTGAAGACCACATAAATCCCTTAGGGGTTTGATTTTTGGTTGGGAAATTCTAGAGATTTTCACAGATTTCAGTAATTTGATATAAGCCTCAATCTTTCAATTGAAAGTTTGGACTTTCTCTCTCTTTTTTTTTAATAGGAAGCCAATGCATTAATGAACTGTATTAAAAGACTATGACCACAAAAGATCTACACAATATCCAACTTATTAATGCATATAGTGACCAGGAAAAATGAAGAAACCAGAGCAGTGGAGAATTTGGTAAAACTATAACAACAAAAAGCAAAACACAAGATGGAAGAATAAAGACATTGCAGAAAGACTATATTTTATACCTCTTAAGATTAAGTTGATGAGAACTAAGAAAATGAGTGTACATGTACTGAATAGAAAAGAGAGTCAGTTACTAAAGGAACAAGATAATACTCTGTGACTTCTCAGAAACAGCCTCGTTTGGTAAGAAGAGCGTGAGGCAAAGGACATAAAATGGAAGAAGTGAGAAAATCTTTGTAACGTAGAACATGTATCAAAGCACTTTGTGACAGAAAGAAGGAAACTAATAATGGGTGTCTCATGCAAGCCATATTTCAGATCTTGATGGGTAAATACTGAAGAAGGAAAGAGCAACGTTACTTAGACCAAGACAATTTTCCAGCTTAAACAGAGAAAGGATCTGGGAGAAGTAATATTATTCTTCATGTAGATATTCTCCATACTGAATTTGTTCATTTTACTGTTCTAAATATGAATTTTTACATTTATCCTTATTGGTTTCTGTGTGTTGTCTTTTTATTTCTATGAATTTGACAGAACCATTTTCAAATTCTAATCTTGTCCTCCAGTGTCTGCTCATCTGTCCCAATTTGGTGTCATCTGTAAATTTAATAGGCTTATTCTCTGTGCTATCATACAACAACTTAATGATAATATTGAACCATATTAAATTAAAGACAGGCTCCTGAAGAGCCTAGTTTGATAAAACTCTCCAAGTTGACAGTGAGCCACTGATAGTTATTCTCTAGGTAGTTGGAACCAGTTATGCACACCAAAGAGTAGTACTAGCTCGTTTATCTTTCAATGACTTACTTATGAAAATGTCATTTGCAACAATGTCAAAAGCCTTACATGTGACTTACTTCCTCAAGTCCTGTTAACTTTTTATATAACAATACCTGATTGGTTTTGTGTGATTAGTTCATAATGAATCAGTGTTGTATACTTCTCATTTTACAGCACTTCAAAGTGTTTGTTGTTGCTGTTTTCCAGAAGTCAGAGTTTTATATCACATCTGTTTATTTAACATGTATACTGTGATAGTGTATGACAGTATTACTGAGAATAAGGTTTGACTTTCTCTAGCGATACTCAAAATAGAAATAAAGTGTACACCCACAAAGAATTTCAAGTATAGTTTCTTTTCCTCTAATGCCTTGCTGAAAGTTCAAGGTTATCAGAATGGACATGTATTTCTGTATCCACTTTACAAAAGTTCTTGGATGATTTTGATGCTTTCACACCCTTTATTTTCACAGACGATATCATTATCAGAATAAATACACAGATAAATGAGTATGACTGTGTCCCTCTTTGCTTTTCTCATATTTTAGTTTAGTTTATTCTATATATTTTTTATTTTTCTCTTTTCCAGAAAAAAAAAGTGTGGACAGATTAGTGCATTTTGGTTCACACATTTTTAATTTGTTTTATGTAGTGACATTAGTTTAAAGGACGCAATCAATATACCACCAGAGCCAAATGTGCAAATTGCATACTGCTTTCCTCTTGACTTGTGTGATGTTAGAATCCATTATCTGTAGTGGGTTTTCAACAACTCTGTTAAAATGTCCCATTAAAGAGCAAAAGAGTAGTAACCTCTCCTAAAAGCCTTCAAAGATATTAATTTACCAGTACTTGCTAATTACCTTTAGAAAAGAGACAATGTACATGCATAAGAAACTTGTATGCCTATGTTTAGGTTTTTTCTTGTTGTTTTGTTTTGTTTCTAAGTGTTAAGAAATCTTATTCCTTGCAAGTGCAACTACACTTTTCCAAACAATCTGCTTCAAAGTAGATGCCCCATGATAAAACTCACTTCATACTCTTCCTTGTTGGATTTATGGAAAAATAGAGATGAAATTAGCATCAATCTGAATAGATGCTAAACACATTCTACTGTATGGAGAACACAAATATCTGCAGCCTGAGTTTTAAGTAGGTTTTTGCAAAAAAGACTGCTGAGTACAGAAGCTAAAAATTGGATTTCCTTCTATTGGTGGAGGCTGCACAGTTTAGGCTATAAACATGTAGTGAACAAACTGAAATAAAAAAATTACCCAGCAACAACTCAGCACACATATCTACTTTTCAGTGATGCTTTAACGATATCTCAATTTGCAGTCGGGACAGGGTAAATGTATATATCTGAACAATCATATATGTAGCAATTTTTTCTTGTGGCCGCTTGCCTCAATAATCCTTAATACCACAGGTAGTGGTACAACAGTCTAGCATAGTTTTAGGTTTACTATCTGAAGCTGATGGGCTAACACACTAAAATTTAATTCCTATATCAAAAGCAATGCATATTTAAAAGCTTCAGTTTATAACTTGTACTTTTCCCAAGAAATCTGTTCTTGTGAAATTCATAGTCCAACTGATAGTCAGATAAATTTATGTGGCTTATCGATAGGCATTCTGCCATTGTATACATCATAACTACATAATAATATGAAAATTTAACTTTATGTTGATAATTTTCCTATTAATTCCTTAAATCTTGTTTTGTTTTTAGAGTTACCAGGCTGGGTGAAATTAATTCATGTTTCTACTTGTTGATATTCTAGTTATCAGAACTTGCACATTAAAAAACTTGCATTATACAGAGACAATACATTATATTGTCATATTAGTGCAGTCTGAGCTATTAACTGAGGTGCCAAAAGATATCTTCCTTCTTGTTATTTCAGATTCATGTACGAATATTTTGAACAAGTAGCTGCATGCTGTATTGACTTATCTTTCCATGTCTTTTCCCAAACTGTGAAAAATACCCACTTTGGTGACATATATATGTTTCAAACCTCTCTGGATACAGCCTACTTAAATAAATTAAACCAAACTATGAGAAAAACAGCAACAAAGGAAAAAAAACACTTAAAATCTCCAAGAAATACAAGTTCTCATTTTAATGTCAATTAAAAATAAATTTATAAGTTGTAGCTACACTTATACTGCTTTTTCTTCTATGATGGTATCCATTCAGTATTTCTCCTATTTTATAAATTCCAGTGATATTAGGGCTGCTCTCTTTGACTAGGAGTGACTGCAGAACATGGCCATCCCTAAGTTAACAGCAAATATTCATCACTAAACACACCTCAGAAAAGGAGTTTCTCATGATGTAAAAAATTTTACATGTTTTTGTGTATGATCATGTAGAACTCTATCTGCAGTCTGTTAGCATTATCAGAGAATATTATTAAAGCCCATCAATCTAAATCATAACTGACTAACTTCACTGGAACTCCTGACTCTTCTCAGTCATCAGCTATACCTGCATTGGCTGTGTGGAAAGAGCCAATCAGGGAAACAGCTAAAATGAGAAAATGGTGAGCCTTTGGAGACCATAACATTATTCACTTATTTCTATTTAGTTCTCAGTTTAGACAGAAAGTAGTATTTCAACAGAAAATAATTTCAGGTATTGCTGTGAATTGCTAGTGATTTTGCACTCACCTCCATGCATTCTTTGTCCATTTCTAAAGTCAACTAAGATTTGTTATACTTTTTGCAATTTTTATCTTTATTTTGATTTGGCAGAGCATATTGTTTTTATTAAAAATAACATGAATTGTCAGCTGCAGAGGAAGAAAAGTAAGTATCATAGAAACAATAGTTCTCAAACCAGAATCTCATGACTGCACAAACACTGACAATAACAATCTTTCCAGAGGACAAAATGCGGAATCCAATGGGGGTGTGACTCTAGGCAACTGTTGCAAAGTACTAATACTTATTCACACGGTAACTGTTGTGAAATAATCTGTGAGAAAACGCAAATATTTTGTGTCAAAGCTCCAAAGTATTTAAAGCTCTAATCATAATCTCTTCTTCATTTTATTCCGGAATACAGTTATTTTTAAAATTCCAATATTATTTTGAAAATAGATGTTAAAAAGGGTGACAAAAAAATGTATAAATGAAAATGTATGTTTTGAGTTTCCTCAGAAGGCTTTCAATATTAGAAATAGAAAGTGTATCTTAGAGATAGGCTGCATTCTTTTTTTAAAGATTTTTAAGCTATTGCTTTATATGGTGGGAAGAAAAATGGAAGAAGTTAGGACCAATAAGGAGAAAATGTTATAGAGCATAGAAAATAAGTAAGCTTCAAAGAGTAATGGAAATCCATGGCACACAAAGTGCACCTAAGAAATACTGTGCACCCTCAGGCTTCATTTTCTCTGTCCTGTAGCTCCTCACCTCGGACTAGAATTTTGTATATCTCAGCTCACCTGACCTGCTCTGTTTGAAATTGGGAGCTCAGATGAGATGTTTGGTTGTTAATCATTGCCTTTGCCCTTGAAATATTAAATAAAAGGCAATGGAAAAATGGAAACAAGGGAGAGAAAAGGAAACAAACACTGAAGAACATATTTGCTTTACAGTTACTAAAAAAAAATAAAAAATGTATAATAGAATTCTTACAAGAAGTAATAGAATCATAAATGTGTGATTTACCATTGCAATTGAACTTTGTTTTGACTGGAAATGGAAAATGAACAAAGGAATTCTGATAGATCAACATATTTCACATGAAAAGAATAGAATTCACAGTCATTTATGCTTAAGTAGGGAGATTAGAAAGTTAAAAACAGATGACTCACTTATGCCACAATAGGGTTCATTTTTGAATCCCAGACTAGCTCTTTTTATAAGAAAAAGCATGGAGTGACTAACAATATAATAATGAACGAATTTATATATATATTCCGTTCTTTCACTGTCAAAATACATTGGGTTTTGTAGTGTATACACGCTATAACTTTTAAAAGAATCCCTAAAGGATCATTTGCAAAAATGCCTTTTTTTTCAGATTCTAAATAAATAAATGAATAAGGAAAGTAATCTCTTAATGATATTTGACTAGAAGAGAAGATAATTCACAGAAAACCAAGAACTCATTCTATCCTAAGATTAGCTAGCCATTTTGATTAGTCAAATAACGTCATCCAGGGCCAGTCATGTGATCCTGTTCTCTCACAGAACCTTGGAAAAACTGCAAGAGGTAACCTGCAGAGAATTGATGACATATAAATTGACATAAAAAAATACAAAATGGAATAAAAAATGAAAAATATAATTTTTCACAAGTAATTTTAGTCAGGAGTTTAAGGAGAAAAAATAAATAAATAAAAATCTGCTTTCCATTACCTGCAAATGCTTTGTAACTGAATGTTTTCAGTTTATTTGCTAATGTATTTCCAATATTTCTTCAAGAGTTGAAACATGGCCAGAAATTCTATCATAGAATCAGAATCTTTTGAGTCGGAATTTAGTTCATCTGCTGCAACAAACAGGGACACCTACAGCAGATCAGGTTGCCAAGAGCACCATCCAGCCTGACCTTGAGTGTCTCCAAGGACAGGGCATCCACCACCTTACTGAGAAACCTGTTCCACTTCCTCACCACCATTATTGTAAAAAGCATTTTCTTTATGTCTGCTCTAAATCTCCCTTCTTTTAGTTTCCCTGCAACAGATCCTGCTAAAGAATCTGTCCCCTTCCTTCTTATAGCCATCCTTTAGACATTGAAAGGCTGATTTCAATACCAACTTCTCTGGGAAGAAAAAAGGATCAAAAAATTTAGAGGGTGCAGCAATTTTAATACCATTATTTCTGTACTCTGGATTAGAGACAATCACCCAATCTACCTAAGTTCCTTATCTTCAAGTAGGAGCTGCCTGAGTCTGTATCAGCCACTCAATTTGAATTTGCAAAGCACTGTTGAAAAGATGTGCAAAATAGGTTTGTTTTTTTTCTATCAAATAAAACAAAACAGGTAAATTTGCCCTGTGGAGACCCCAAAAGCACTCCAGCTCCTGATGGAGATTCAGTCAATGGAAACAAACTAGAACCAACATAAAAAGAACTCCTTCACACCATCTGTGTATGGTGTAGATGCTGGCTCCTCATGAGCGATTGTTCAGTTATACAGACCTGATTCTGCTGTGCTGCCATACTTCATGGTGAAGTAGACACATTTATCCTATCTTACCCAAGCTCTAGCTATGGTTCTAGGAAAAGCAGTGGTACACATGTTGAGTTCTTCTCACACATCTTCCACTGTTCTTATGCTAAATGTTACCTTCTCCATGGAACATTCTCACCATTCAGTTTCTCATCTCTTAGTGAAGCTGATTAGCAGATTTGCTTCCCCTTCTTATTTTAATTTTTTTAAAAAGTACATAATTTTTGTATTAAAATCAGCCTTTCAAAAAAAAAAAAAAAAGTAAATTGATAATGGCTACTTTGTATGAAAGAAAACATCCTGCACTCATTCAAGTTTTAGTAGTAACTCTTTGTTTTTCTGGTCACTTAAGAGTAGCAAAGAGGAAGAGAGCAAAAATCCATGGATTAGGAAAGAAGATATCAATCTTTTTGTATGTATATATAGCTTTTTTACTACTAAAAAAAAAAAAAAAAAAAAAAAAGGAGGAAAGAAAGAAAAAAATAAAAGAAAAAGAAAGAAAGAAATATTAAAAATAAAAAGGAAGATGACTAAAATATTTTTTTCTGTTAAAGTTAGCATAAAAATAGAAAGGACATATTAATTTTGGCATAAAAGCTAAAGAACTTTAAAGAAAGCCATTTCAAAATAATTATCCTTTGGGTCTTTTCCAGATATATCTTTTAATTTTTAATCTGAAATTAAAAATAATACATTCTCTTCATATCTTCAACAAACTCTGTACTCAGTGAACAAAATAAAGTTGAAAGAAAAGTGATAAGTTTTGGTTTTTTTCTCTTTTTTTTTTTTTTTCCTTTTTACTTTCAAGTAATCCTAACCATTTATCTCATCTTTCTAACCTGTTGCATTTGATCAGAGATTCAAGTTATCAATGCATAATTTGAAGAGGATATATCTGAAATTAAATAATCAGTCAACTTCTTCACTTACAGGTTTTTCATACATATAAACATTCCCATCAGAATACAAAAAGAAATGTGTTGTTATGTACTTCATCTGTTAAAGATGCTTGATAGTTTGAAAGATCAACAAGTTTTCACAAATCCAAATACAGAGCTTGTACAGAGATTCTGCAGACTGGTGTAAGTCAAAGCCTGTTGTTTGGCCTTGAACTGAAGCCAAACCCACAAGCTCCTTAAACACTTCAAATTCAATTCTGAAGAGAAAAAAAAAAAAAAAAGAAAAAAAAGCATTTGATCTGCAAATGTAATCAATAGTTTAGTCTGCCACTAGGAAGAACGAGAGTGATTTTTCTTCTATGTCCTTGAACTGGAATGATATGTCATCAGGTGCATCTGTTACTCTTCATTGGATACTCTTTTGGCTTAAGCTCAAATTGGCAAACTTCTGCATTGATTGAGGACACTTTTTAAGCTTTGTTGCACCCATGTCTTGTTTTATAAATCCCCATAAGTGAAGAAGAAGCTTTCTTGCTTTTACTGGCCTTATGTTTTGAATGAATGCTATGATTTACTTCTGTTTCTTTGTCTCCGTTTGTGCTTCAATCATAAGCCTTTGGAAAGATCTCTTTTTGATAATACTAAAAAAAGAAAATAGTACATTTCTGGTGGCCATTAGTCTGCTCTCTGAGAAATGCTTAGTATGTTAGTGATTTTGTTTTATATTGATTTTTCATTATAATTACTCAAATATACTCCCATTTAAAATAAAATACTTTCCCTTCTTTACTTCTATCCTCTTGAAAGATGAGAGATGCCTGAGATCTGTCAGGTTTAATGTAGAGATACAAAGCAGCTTAAAATCTTTCAATACATGATGATGAGCAATTTTCTAATTGCACCATTACATACTAAGAGAGTTAACCAAAAACGCAGCAACATATTGAAGACATGAACACTGTTGGTACCACTAGACTTGAATATACCAGATAGAAAAAAGTAGATTTCCCTTGGTAATGGTACTTGAGTACCTAATAGTACTTGAAGAAACCTGTAAAAGAAACAGCAGCAGACAGAAAGAAAAGAGCTGATATGAAAACCATAGAAGAGCTTAAAAACATTAACAAAAAGCAATGTGTTTCCCACCTTTTTACTGCTGTTGGCTCAGAGAGAAAAAAGAATGGATGAACAAATAAATATATCCCAGCCTTTGCCAGTCCTTTTTATTCTGACCTCAGCTTTCCAGGCACAACTATACAGGAGGCAAAGAACTCAGTTTCCCATTTGTACTCCCCGGGGGTATTGTTATACTGTATTTTCATGAAAAATCCCTCAATTAAATAATGCCCAGAATCAGGTTGCAGATTGTACTCCAGTGCGTAAAATAACTTTCAAAATTCATATCATAAACTTAATATATCTATTCTAAATATATTAAAAAAAAAAAAAAAAAAAAAAAGAAGTCCAGAAAAGCTATGTTCTCAAAGTGGGAAACTAAGTCATTAGACTTCTGTTTTGGCTGTGATTAGCCATAGAGGCTATGGTTTTGGAAGTATTTGAAACAGTGTGGACCGTCATCTCAAAAATATTAAAAAACAACTTTACGTTGTGCACAACATAACTTTCTTATTAATAAAAGCTTCTATCTCTAAGCTACCTTTTTTCTTAACACTGTTCCTTAAAATATAAAGGCACAAATTTACAAATGAAGCAGAATTTCTAGTAATATGTTCTGATAGGGTAGTTAAAAATCCATGAAGCTGAAAAGTTTGGAATGCTGTATAAAATTCTGAGGAAGTTAGAAAAATGTGATTGTATGGAACAGTCAAGAAACTTTATTCCAGACAGATTGAATAATCAAATTTTACTGGTGGATAGGGAAAAAATATGTATGTATTTTTCCAATAGCATTTTGCTAGTAGAGTATTTTTATTGTTTCATACACATGAATTTCTAAAAGCAATTTCCCCCTTTTTGGCAATATTTGTTGCTGTGCCCACTAAAATGCCTGGATAGATCTAGTTGTTTACACTTACAGCACTTATAAATGAAAATAGCTTTTATTGTGAATGGAAATAGCTATTACTAGGTGGCTTTTTTTCTTTTTAATTAAAAAAAAATAGAACTGATTCTGACTTCTTTATCAGCTTAGACAGCAGTGTCTCTTCTCTGGTGTATACTGAACATAAACTTTGAAAGGGCACTCTCCAGTCATACAGAATTTTTTACTTACATTCAAGGATTACTGTGATATTCACACAAATCTAATTAGTGAATGTAGAAATTAAACTGATATGCATTTCTTTCTTCATTGTAATGAAACTTAGAAACTATATAAAAATATGTCAACTTTTTCATGTACACACCTTGTCAAATAGCAGTGGGAAGATATGGAAGTGATTACATGTTCTTTAACCTTCATGTGACCCCAGCTAGTGAGGTTTGAAATGTTCTGATCTGTGCTGCCCTGAAGACAGTAATCCTACCTGCTTCTTCGTGTGGAGGTGATCCTGTTAGTGGGATCAGTGACAACTCAGTGACCTAGGTCACTGATTTCTCCTGAAATAAAGCTACTGGCTACCAGTGAAGGAAATCTATCCCACTCTTTTTGTTTAGAAGTTCCATTGGTAATAAAAATTGTACAATGATTAAAAGCAATGATTGTGTCTGCTGTGCTCTGCATGGGTACCTCCTCATGCATTAGTAATACAGGTATTCAATAAAACCCTCATCTGCTTTCAGCTGACAATTATTTGACTTTTCTTTACACAGAGGCTCATGTTCTTTTTGCAGTATGACAGAGCTTAATGGAGGTGTTGTGAAATGCTTTCATTGAAGATCTTCTTTAATTATAGATGTCCTTTGTGACAAGTTCTTCTTTAGCATATGTTTCTTCACTCCAAGAACATCAGTTTAAGTCAGTGATCAAAGTGTAGTTGAGAGAAACTCAGTATATTAATAAATCCGAATTTGCTCTGCATGAACCACCACCCACTATCTGGATTTCAGCTTCAGCTTACCTGAATAAATTAATGCACTTAAAGATTGCATTCATACAAGGTACAACCTGTTGGATCACTGTATTTTTATTACTCTTTACTACTTACTGTATGCTACTTTTTTGGAATTTCTCTTTTGATTGTTCCCACGTGTGGAGTTTAAAGCCATGAATCTCTTTTAATTGATCATTTTGAAATTTCAAAATTTCAATTAAAGTACTTTGCAATACTTGTCCATATATTTCATTCTTTGTGATGTGCTTTTTTTTTCAGAGATTTTGAATGTGTTTAAAAAAACAATCCAGGTCAAATGTGAAAATCTTTTCTGCATTTTTCACTCAACTATATTTAAATTAATTTAAATGAGTGTAGTTATTTTTGCTATTTAGAAAGTAAAATCTGAAGCATAGACATATTGAAAAATATTCCAACTATGGTTATTCCAGCTAAAAAAATATGTATACAGTTATCATATTAGACTCACCTAGGTTAAATTAGGCTTAGGCTTAGATGGAGTGCACAAATCTGCATCTGTGCCCTAGACTGATACAAGAAATGTGATTTATGTTAAAATGAGGGAATGCTGTCTTTATGAGCATGACCAGAGTGAGAAAAGAGTTCTCAGCAACAATTAAATTGCCTTTCCTGTTTGTCTGAGTGAGGTATCAGTTCTAAAATGAAAAAAAATATTATTATTATGTGTATTCCTCATGACTATTTGACAGGTTAGAAAGGCTGTGCAAGAAAAGATGGGAAATACAAATGGAAATATATGCTGGGTCACTTTATCACAGATCATGACTGAATTTGTGTGGTTAGAAACTGATCTGGTCTTAGGAATTGTTTTGGGTTTTATTTCCATTACTTTGCAGCATGTAGTGCTGACAGTAAAATGCAGAATGTCATTGAAGGTCAGCGGTAGAGTTAGTCTTCAGTTTTAACTGCATTTTAACAATCATACGGAGGTTGAAGAAAGATGTGAATACATTTCCTAATGACAATGTAATTTTATTAGCTCTTTTAGCAGTTGGGACTTAAATGTACTACCTACAGATACTTAAGCTCAGCATCTCATAAGTCACATGTGATGCCGCCACTAAGTATATTATTTTGAAAATTATAATGTACTTATCACACCAACTGATATTTTGCAGCTTTCACATCTGTGTAGCTTAAGACTTACATTTTGAGACCACAGCTCAGACTATGCCGTATATTTGAATATGAGACAGAGTTCTCTGTATGTTTCATCTGTTGGATGATATATAGAACTCTGAGCAACATCAAGCAGATCAAATATTCCACAACGTCTCTGGGCAGCCTGTTCCAGCACCTCACCACTCTCTCTGTAAAGAATTTCCCCCTGACGTCCAACCTAAATCTCCCCTCCCTCAACTTAAAACCATTTCCCCTAGTTCCGCTGTTATCTACCCTTTCAAAGAGTCGATTCCCCTCCTCTTTGTAGGCTCCCTTTAGGTATTGAAATGCCGCAGTGAAGTCACCCTGCACCCTTTTTTTCTCCACGCTGAAGAAGCCCAGCTCCCTCAGCCTGTCTTCATAGGGGAGGTGCTCCAGTCCCCTGATCATCTCTGTGGCCCTCCTCTGGACCCTCCCCAACAGCTCCCTGTCTTTTTTGTACTGGGGGCTCCACACTTGGACACAGTATTCTAGATGGGGCCTCACAAGAGCAGAGTAGAGGGGAACAATCACCTCCCTGTCCCTGCTGGCCACACCTCTTCTGATGGAGCTCAGGATACCATTTGCCTTCTGAGCCATAAGGGCACACTGCTGGCTCATGTTAAGCTTTTCATCTATCAGGACCCCCAGGTCATTCTCCACAGGGCTGCTCTCAAGGACCGCTCCTTCCAGTCTGTAGGGGTGCTTGGGATTCGTCTGGCCCAAGTGCAAAACTCTGCCCTTTGCCGTGTTGAACCTCATCAGGTTCACCCGGGCCCACCTTTCTAGCCTCTCGAGGTCCCTCTGAATGGCATCCCTTCCTTCAACCGTGTTGACTGTACCACTCAGCTTGGTGTCGTCAGCAAACTTGCTGAGGGTGCACTCAATTCCGTCATCGATGTCACTGATAAAGATGTTAAAGAGCACCAGTCCCAAGACAGACCCCTGGGGGACGCCGCTCGTTACCGGCCTCCACCTGGACATAGAGCCATTGATGACCACCCTCTGTCTGCGGCCTTTCAACCAGTTTCTTATCCATGGAGTGGTCCACCCATCAAATCCACATCCCTCCAGTTTGGAGATAAGGATGTGGTGGTTATATTTCCTTTCTAACTGAACACAGATTGCGAGCTTAAGCTACATGTTAAGAATTTTATTTGCTCATTTATTCTTTTTTACGCAAATCTAAAGTCTGGCACATTTACATTTTGTTTCTCCCCACCACTTCACGGAAGGATCATTTGCATTTCATTCAATATTACTTAAACTCTTGTAAGAAGATGTGAAGATGTAAGGTAGGGCAGAATTATCATTGTAATGATAAAAGGTATTTGTTAGTCATTCACTCAGTATAACGGGTTTGCAGGAGGAAAAGGAAGACAGTTTCAACTCATTTTCTCTGTTCACTCATTCTCAAGACAATTTTGTGTAATCAGTCAGAAAAAGAATATGTTAGTTTTACCTAATTTGGAAGTGAACTCAATTGAGTTGCCATATGGGATATGTCAGACCATTTGTTTTGTTAGAGCTCTAGAACCACTTTCCCATTGATTAAAATCCCATGCACTATTCACAGGTAGTTATTTTGTGTCTTGTACTAGGAGGACCTCTCAATTGAATCAGTGCTCTTTAACCAGATAAAGCTTAACTATTTGATCTCTTAAATTTTTAGACTGTTTATACTGAGAGAGATAGAGAATTATCTCTAGAGATAAAATCATAGTAAACCTAGTTGGAATATCTAAAACTCATATTTATATGAGTTGACCTTTCAGTTAAATTATCAGCAGTGAAGGCCACTTATAACTTCATAAGGCTACAGTTGGTCTTGTGAACACTTATCCTATTTATATGCATGAATCATCAGGTAGTGCTGTGGAAAAAAAAAAATCTTAAACTCTTGTGAAAGCAAATACTTTGCCTTAACTTCTCCCAGCACCAAGATTCTCTCTTTTTCCTCTTTGTCCCAAATGAAGAGTCAGGAGAATGCTAACACTTCATATTTTCCATGAAGTAAACATATATGTATGTATATAAATATACATGGTGTATGAAATTTTATGTTGTATTTTGCATTAGAAGAAATAAAATTATGAAAGCAATTAATTAATAATAACTTTTAGCTACCTCACAAAGTTATAGTTAGTCAACTTTTTTTTTTTTTTTGACTAGGCTTTCTTTTCTTATAGGACAGAACCAATTGAATCATAATTTTATTCTGGTGGACTAGCAAAATTAAGGTGGTGTGATCACTTTAATTAAATATTTCTCACCTTTGAATGCTGAAAAGGATTTCAGCTGTAACTTTTATAAAAATAAATCATAGAATTCTATCTTTTCTATTTTTGATAAGTTCTCAGCTTGAAATCTTTACTTTTCAATTATGTGTCTATTATGAAAATATGTAGGCATTCTCAGTTTTACATCAGTATAGCAAACCTAGGTGAGAGACTAATTTTGGCTCTAAAGAAGAGAATGGAATTTCATATCTTCACATGTTTGCTCCAAAATTTATATCTTTGAAATTAATTCATCGTTGAAGTAAGAAGTCAAATCTTTCTCTGTCCTATCTATTTCTATTCTTTTATTACACATAACAGCATCCTTCTGTGTCCTGACAGCCTCCAATACAATGTATAAACATCTGAAAGAAAAGTACCTCATCTTGTGCATGTTTTTCTTGTTAGCGTTTTTCATACTTCTCATGTCTGATAGTTATATTAATACTATTGTGTTGACTTCAAAGGAAAAAAAATGCTATTTTAATAATATTTAATGTGGATAATTAGCTTGCTTAGAACCACAATATTAGGAAATTTGGTGAGTGATTTGTTTGTATGTGTTGATTACAAATTTAAATATTTTTCCTTGCAGCTCAAGTACTTTATTAAAGCTACTTTACATTTTTCCAAGTTTCATTTTTTTTTGTTTGATGAGCAATAATTACTTATTATGCATTTGCAAAATATTGTCATTAAATACACGATGAAAATATTGTATCTCCTTTGATGTAACATTTGATTCCTCAGATGAATAATCACTGTCTAAATGTGTTAAACTATATGAGCTTAATGTAAGAGAAAAATGTAAATATGGACAAGAAAGGAGGATTGGTTGTCTAAAATGGAATAAAAACATACTTACTTTACATGTAAAAGCATTAGCATGGATTAGTATTTAAATAGTTTGAGTCTGTATTACAGGGAACTGTGTGCAAGAAAGCTTTAATGGTTTAATGAGGCATCTTTATGCAGGCAGAAGGAAGACCATTCTTTAAAGGTAATTATTCCATGAAGAACTTTTTCCTTGACAACTGCGCTCTGTACATGTATGACAAAGCCAAGTCTACATATTCATGATAAATTGCTTATACACATGAAAACTCAAAGTCTGAAAATTAGGTCATGGTGAACAAATGAAGGCTAAGCGTTACAAGGATTGAATGCTCTAATACATTTATCTGAAGAACAACTTAATATGGGAAAGTCTGTAAAAGTCAATTCCATCTTTGTTACATACTTACTCTTTTTCAGTTTTAAAAAGATGACTAAGTTTTTGTATGCTTGTTTTCCATAGAAGATATTGATAAATATGAGCACTGCTCTGAAAGGACCCTAACTTTGTCTTTTATTTTTGTTATGTTGGCCCACAAAATCAGAGGCAGATGTCGGTATGGCAGTAGAGATTGCACTTTCCCTCCAATATTCCACTACATTTTGTTGCCATGCAACAGATGGCAGCAGAGAGGCTGTCTGACACAATGGCATCTCACATGGAAGTGCATATGAAGCAAAGGTGTGCCACGGAATTCCTTCTTGCAGAAAAAAAATTGTACCCCTTGACACTGACATTCACTGATGCTTGCTGAACATTTCCAGAGACTAAACAGTGAATGTGAGCACAGTAAGGCTGTGGGTGGTGTGTTTCAGAAGTGGTGACAGTGATGTGAAAGACAAGACACTTTCTGGATGGCCATGCTTACCCATGTGAATTGATGTATTATGGTCAGGGAATGGAGCTGAGTATTAGCTTCAATATGTTGGAAACAATGCTGGCAGTACTGCAATATCTCAAAGTTTGGGCCAGAAACATTGTTTGTCAGGACCTATTGAAGCAATATGAGGCTGAAAGTGACAGTTCCCTGAATTGTGTCATTAATGTGGATGAGACATGGTGTCACCACTACCAAAACAGCGGTCCATTTTGTTGGTGTGTGAGTTCCCCATCAAAGGAAAAGTCCAAGATGCAGCCTTCAGAAGGTAAAGTGATGTGCACTGCCTTTTGTGATAGAAAAAGGGTGATCCTTCTGGATTTCATGGAACATGGACTGCAACATTGCAACTCTGACTATGCTGAAAGCTCAAATTTCCAGTTTCAGAAGAAGATAATCTTTCTTTTGCAACATGGTAGTGAATGAATATTCGTCACAGCTTCAGGTATTTTAAAAAAATCTGATAAATTTCTTGCATTATTATTATAATTGCTGCAATAATTCCCCCCTCTTATATTCTACCTTGGATACAGGGAAGTTTTGCTATTATTTTGTTTCAATAAATTGCAACATAAAGTACAAAATGCTTCAGCTTCAAAATGCGATAGATTATGAAAATCACCAGGCATCCTCCGTGACAAAAATTAAAGCCCAAGAAGCAGAAAAGCTTGAACACTTAGAGCAAACTTCTGTACATTTCTCTTCTGTGTGTGAGCATGGATGCTGTGAAAGGGTTCAGAGCCTGGGGCTGGATGGGTCCTAACTTTGTCTTTGAAGTGAATCAAATTTTGAAGCAAATCTAAGAGACAAAAGCGAAATTTGATTGCTCTTCAGATAGATTTTATTATAGTACATTTTTACTTTTTGTAGCCTGTTTGTGTAGTGGATAGAAGGCTCCATCCTCCTATTGCTTCACAGTGGAGTAATTCAATGCTTCCCTACACTGAACGTATTACACAGTCTCCCTTTATAATCTCCCAGTTTCAGACCTGCTCCTTAAGGGCTTCTTCTTATTTGCTTTCAAGTCTTTCACCCCCAACCCTGCAGCACACTTCGGACCAGACTGTGTCTCTCCTACCTTGCTTTGTCCATCCAGAACTCACTTCTCAATGGGCTCACAATTTGCCCCTCCCTCCAGAGGTTTCCCCCTGCCAAAGAGGACTTTGAACAGTGATAAGTAGTCATATTTTCCTTGATTCCTGGACAACTTATTTAACAAAATGTATGATCTATAATATTTACAGAGTAAATATAATCTGAGCAGTTCTTCCTTTCAGTAGACATGCATTTATGAAAAGTAATAGAAAGGATGTTAATTGTAACTTCATAAAGACTGCTTTTGTTTGTTTGTTTTTTGTCTACTTGTTTTCACTGTATTTCTGCTTAACTCTTTTCCAAACCGCTGGACAGAGCTTTCTGTCTTCAGAATGTATTGGAAAGCATTTCAGAGCTAAGCCTCAAGATTAGATATGTTAAACCACAGTAGGTTGTTGTTGCCAGTTCCCAGGCATATCACAAACAGAGTATCTTAAGAATTGCAATCAAGAGGGTATATGACACTGTAATTAATATAGGATATTATGAACAGAGCAAGATATATTATGGATATGTTTCAGTGAAAGCCGTTAAGAGAGTACAGCCACTCACAGTTCCTTCATACACTGCTGATGTTGAATAATTTAAAGGCTGGGGTTTCAATATAAAATCTGCATTGTTACATTTTAGCACACATGAACATAATTTTTACTCTTCGGAGAGAATTTCTTTTTATGTTATGAACACAATATGCTGTGTTTCTCTTAAATTCACCTCAGCCCTATCAAAATCTTCAGAAAGTCTGACCAAATATCTCAACAGCTAGCAACAACCTAGCCTTAGGATTAGTAGATTACTAACCCTTAGCTGATGAACAAAAATCAATAGCTTGTATCAAAAGTAGTACAGCTGTTGGAGTCACAACACAGAACATGTCTCGCTCAAATTACTCTGAAGTTTTTACTGTGCTAAGCACATCTTATTTTTACTCACTTGACTTATGAAAGTCTATGCCAAACCTTTTTTCATGCAGTCCTATTCTCTGAGAGAAGCTGTTTGAAATAAAGTGGCCACTTTAAGTACTTGATTGGGTCTGATACAATACCACATCAAGCATTTGTATGTTGTACACAGTGTAAGCTGTCACATCTGAAAATCCTTATGTGCCTGCTATTTCCTTTGATTCCTGTATATATTCGTTTATTTTTCAGATTAATTATTTGCTTTCCTCAATGTGTGAATGGACATTACTACTTGTTCTGAGGTCAATGACCTTGTTGAAATACCATTTTCTTGAATATACTACTCAGATTAGTCTTTATATGGAAGAAGTTTTTTACAACAAAGGTGGTGAGGTACTGGAAAAGATTGTCCAGAGTGGTAGTGGAGGCCTCATCCCTAGAGACATTCAAGGTCGGGCCGGAAGGGGCACTGAGCACCCTGATCTGCTGTAGTTGTCCCTGTTCATTTCAGCAGAGTGAACTAGATGACCTTTAAAGGTCCCTTCCAACTCCAATGATTCTATGATTAATTGATTCTGTTTATGAGAAGAGCAACGAAAGTATATTGATGTCTTTACATGACATGTTCCTCCTAACTGTAAGTAGAAAAATCACATATACAAGTTTTAGTGGCTACCACAAGTTGTACAGAAGACTGGTAATGATCCATGGTATGCAAAAGAGAAATACACCTTGAAGTTTGTGTTACTGTTTCACTATTGCTTCTCACATCATCTGTCAGCTTATTATACATCAACAGTGATGTATCTTCATCATGTAGTTTATCTACATTAGGCCATCTGTGGGTTCCTTTCAGTATGTTAAAACTGATAGATTCACAAGTTTCTCTCCCTTTTCACACATGGAACTGCTGCCCATGATATGAGGAAAATATTTTGCTAAAGTAACATCTAAATTGAAATAATAATGTTACTAATGCAGACAGTTTTGAAGATGAATGATGAAAACATTCGGCAGCAAAAGCTTTAAGATTTCTAACAGTTTCACTGATTTTTCTCCTTTTTCATCTCTTGATTTTCTATTAACTAAACCATTTTTCCATAGTGTATGTCTGGCTGGTCTCACTTCACAGCCTTTATCTGAAATTTGTTATGACATGAGGAAAGCTTCATATAGAAAAATATAGTGTGTGAATTTGTTGCTGAATGCTTTCGAGAAGTATCAGCTGCCAAGCAAAATAGTCTGAGTTCTACAAGCAAAGCAGGCAAGCTGCCAACACATCCCAAAGTGAAAATCAAGCTCCGATCTATTCTTTTGCCCTGTCTCTTCCACTGATTGTAGAGTACATTTTAGCACTGGCTAAAGATTTTGCTGTAAGCAATCCCTAAATGATACATCATGATAGATACAATCTGATTGAATTGATTTGTTCATGATTTATTAATTTATAATAAGTAAACCTCTTAACCATCCTAACCTACAGCGCTTTGGTTTATATCATGGAAGAGTCTCGCATTAACTAGATTCCCTTTTGCTGAAATGACACTAAGAAACACAACACAAATTCACCTAATATTTTCCAGCTGCTAGAAGACATCTATTACAGTAAATTTAACTAGAGTTAATTCAATATGAGAGCTTAAAATGCATATAGTGTGGATTTTCAACCTTGGACCAATTGTTTTCTTGAAGAATCTCCTTTTGCAACACAAGATGAGCTAATATAAGCATTTCAGGCTTTGTTTCAGTGTCTTATACACTAAAATAAAATTAATTTCTATCCTTGAAAATATTATTGATAGAATTATAGAAAAACTTTCTTACTGTTTCTTCCAAGAGTCTAATTAGGCTTTCTGGCATCTAGTTTTTTTAATTATTTTTCATCCCATTAGAACATTCACACATTTGTTCTGATGCTGTCTACCATTTAAAAATTTCACTAAATATGGAAGTATCTTTCTTCAAACAGCCCTCTGAAGCTGTTGTCCAAGCTGTTTGCATCTGTTTCTGCTTCAGATGGACCTCAGACTGTCAGTCTGAAGGAAGCATACATCATTCAGCAACATTACAATTCAGAAAAGCTCTGAACTAGACTAGGTCTTGTATTTTGATTAAGCAGACACTAAAAAGCCGCTAGGACACATAGGAAAATATGAAGGCATCATTTCTTTATTTAGTTTACAATGTAAGTGGCTTGGAATGGCCTGGATGAACTATGTTACAAGAGGATAGGTCACTCTGAAATAAATAGATCACCTTCTATTTAGTTCCATGGAAACTACAATAGATACAAAGAGCACAGGAACGCTGTTCTATAGAGCAAATTCTCAGGTACAAAACAATATCTTTCAGCATAGTCACCGGCATATTCATTTTCACCAGCAATGGACAAGAGCTTGTATGCTGCACTTTTAGATATCTGCATGGCTATCTGGAAAGTGGTTTGTCCTTCACATCACTGTCATCACTGATGAAATGCATCATGCAGCACTTTACTGTACTTAAATCCACTGATTGGTCTCCATAAACATTTTACAAGCATTGATGAATTTCAATGGGTGCCATTTTTTCCACACAAGGGAATTCATTTACTCACTTCTGCTTCATATTCACTTCCATGTCAGATGGCATTCTGTCAGACTGCCCTTCTACTGGCATCTGTCACATGGCAAGGAAATGTAATGGAATACTGTCAGGAAAGTTTGTCCTCTACTGACCTCCACCATCTGCCTCCGATGTTGTGAGCCAGCACTATAAAATAGGAGGTATTACTTTTGGAACAGTTCTTGTAGTTTCACAAGCTCATATAGTAGCTCATTTAATAGAAATTCATGTTTTATATTCCTCTATTCATATCTTCCTATATATTCACTACTCTGATTTCTAATACAGGTAACTTTGATTTAAAGCTCTTCATCAGAAAACACCTTTCATCCCTGAGGTTGAAGTCTTGTACTGAAGGAGTGCCTGTATCATGAGTGTTTCAAATCTGAAAAGATTTACCTCATTGCTCTACAAAAATTGCTTACTGTTAGTGTTATTAAACACTGAGTTTACCTTCTTTTTCACTTGCATATTTCCAAGTACATTGGATTGCATTCCTCGTTGTAGCAAAGAAATGATAGAAAGATTTGCTAGGAACTGGAGAGTAGAGAGATTGGAAGAAAACTGACTATACTGATTAATGGTAATAGTTTGCTTTCTTATTAGAATTGGTAAAGTTTATAATAATCTCCAAAATAGTTTGACTTTCCTTTGTATGAATAGTGAGTTAAGGCACTGAAAACTGGAGCTTTCATAGATTCCTTTCTGCTCCATTCAATGAAAATTACATCTGTGTTCCTAAGATCTTACAGATTCTGGACAAGGAAATATATATTTTAGCGTGTGTACATATAAATAGAGTGTACACATGGACAGTGTAATAAGCTATGTTTTTAAAGTTCTGGTTCTTCATAAGGACATCTTAAACATTCAGGCTACACATTAGACTACATTAAACTGACCAGGACAATGCAGACTCACAGTGCCTCAGCTGCACCACTGACATTTTTTAATGGTTGATCTTACTGTCTAATCTAATCTTATCTGATATTTTCAACAGTGCTTTAAAGACTCCTTTGTAGAAGTTTCAAATCTTGCATCTGGGTAACTTACTGAAAATGTAACCTGACAGCAAAGTGGAATCTGTCTTAGCTTCTTTTCGTAAAGGGATCAATAGCACTTTACACCTAATCTTTATTTCAGCTTTTAGCCTTTTAATGCATCATTTGCTCCCTTTTGACACATACTGAGAAAAAAAAGCGCTACAAAACAACAATATCATTTTTTCTTCGATATAATTGACAGGAAACTTTTTCTTTAGCTCTGTGGAAAGAAAAAAATCTAAGAATTAGGGTCACAGAAAGCATTTACTTTGTTTTTCAGAAGACTGGGCAAAGGAAATGACTTTTCAATCAATATAAAGCTAGTCAATCAGAGAAAAAGACAAAAAAAAAAAAAAAAAACCACACCAAAAAACAGTGCAGAGGAAATTGAAGGGCCTTTTGCACTCTATGCACAAGGGTGAAGAAAGCGCTTTCCCTAGACTATGCATGAGCAACTGCTCTGCTAGCTGGCGTCCCCCATCTGAATCAGCAGGAGCCAACATGGGGAGAAAGGGAGACAAAAGATGCTGTGGGTCATTGAGTTAACCAGGCTTGTCATCATTAAAGACTTCTGTTTAGGGTCTCCCTCTGTTCCTGCATGCCACCCTGACCACAGTGGAAGGGGATGCTTGACATTTGAACTATGAAAGGAAGTCATGGTCTGGGAATTTTTGTCAAATAAAGGAATCATAGTGAATATTTTATTCAAACATGTTCTAGCTTTCCACTAGGGCTGTTAGAGTGAGGAGATTGGGGTTTTTTTGTGTGTCTGTTTTTTGGAGTGATTTTTTCCCCTTTAATTTTGTGAATGTATATGAGAATAAGGATGTCTTTAATTATTCACATTACAAACACATCTAGATGGACCCTTCATCTTCTTATCACACTTACGAAGTTTGAAACACAGTAGAACACTGTTAAACTGGTGAGAGGGGATGTCAGAAGTTCCTTCATAGTGAGTAACAACCTTGAAGGCAAGGAGAAAGCAGTGCAATTTCTGCAGGAGACAGATAGCTAAGCATGTTATCAGGTGCACTTGAAACCATTTGACCCCTGAACTGTATGACATTTCTTAATTTCTATTAGATTTTATTTTATTATTTTAAAATACAAGAAAGTCAAAGCATTAAGTCTAAGAATAAAAACAAGAATTACAACAGATACATGAGAAAATAAACAGTACTAGAGAAAAACGAATCTCTCCTCACTACCAAAACAATGTAATAGGAATTTTTTGGCCACTTGTTTGAACTTTTATGAGATAATTTCACTCACACAGAGTAAAATAATAGAAATCCAAGGCATCAAAATCAATAGGACCCATTTCATACCTTTAACATATTTCTCTGTGATAAACTAGGTTTTCAGTCATTGTACTTGGATGGCTGGTTCGTTTCACTGAAAAAAGTAGTCATTCTTCAAATACTCAGTGACATGGATTTGGAATTAGAAGATTTTAGATAAAGTAGATTGATTTTAATTATGAAAGACTTGCTTTGCTCTCCGATTTTGAGGATAGTCCTGCCATTCCAAGTTCTTGGCTTTGCTTCTACCTTGAAGATACCAGTCAGTTTCCGAAGTATTGAGGAGATGGAATAAACCACCATTTTGGTATGGGACAGCTATACAGAATCACAGAATCACAGAATTGTAGGGGTTGGAAGGGACCTCCAGAGATCATCGAGTCCAACCCCCCTGCCAAAGCAGGTTCCCTACACCAGGTCGCACAAGTAGATGTCCAGGTGGGTCGTGAATATCTCCAGAGAAGGAGACTCCACAACCTCCCTGGGCAGCCTGCTCCAGTGCTCCGTCACCCTCACCATAAAGAAGTTCTTGCGCACATTTGTGCAGAACTTCCTATGCTCCAGTTTTCAGCTGCTTCCCCTTGTCCTCTCTCCACATACTGCTGAGAACAGTCTGGCCTCGCCATTCTGTCCCCCACACCTTAGGTATTTATAGACATGGATCAGGTCTCCTTTCAGTCTTCTCTTCTCAAGGCTAAACAGACCCAGCTCACTTAGCCTTTCCTCATAGGAGAGACACTCCAGGCCCTTCACCATCTTTGTGGCCCTCCGCTGGACTCTTTCCAAGAGATCCCTGTCTTTTTTGTACTGGGGAGCCCAGAACTGGACACAGTACTCCAGATGAGGCCTTACCAGGGCAGAGTAGAGGGGGAGGATCACCTCCCTTGGCCTGCTGGCCACGCTCTTTTTAATGCACCCCAGAATGCCATTGGCCCTCTTGGCCACAAGGGCACACTGCTGGCTCATGGCCAACCTGTCGTCCACCAGGACACCCAGGTCCCTCTCTGCAGAGCTCCACTCCAGCAGGTCATCCCCCAACCTGTACCAGTGCATGCAATTATTCCTCCCCAGATGCAAGACTCTATACTTGCTTTTGTTAAACCTCATTTTGTTTCTTTCTGCCCAGCTCTCCAGCCTGTCCAGGTCTTGCTGAATGGCAGCACAGCCTTCAGGCGTGTCAGCCAATCCTCCCAACTTCGTATCATCAGCAAACTTGCTGAGGGTGGCCACTATCCCCTCATCAAGGTCATTGATAAAGATGTTGAACAAGACCAGACCCAGCACCGACCCCTGGGGAACACCGCTAGTTACAGGCCTCCAATTGGACTCTGCACCGCCAACAACAACCCTCTGTGCTCTGCCAGTCAGCCAGTTCTCAACCCACCTCACTGTCCACTAATCTATCCCACACTTCCTCAGCTTTGTTATAAGGATGTTGTGGGAGACAGTATCAAATGCCTTGCTGAAATCAAGGTAGACTACATACACTGCTTTCCCCCCATCCACCCAGCCAGAGACAACATCATAGAAGGCTACCAGGTTGGTCAAGCACAACCTCCCCCTGGTGAACCCATGCTGACTACTCCTGATAACCTCCTTTTCTTCCAGTTGTCTGGTGATGGAATCCAGCACCAGCTGCTCCATCACCTTTCCAGGGACAGAGGTGAGGCTGACTGGCCTATAATTGCCTGGATCTTGCTTCTTGCCCTTTTTGAAGACCGTAGTGACATTGGCTATCCTCCAGTCCGCAGGCACCTCCCCCGATATCACATACCTCTCAAAGATGACAGAGAGCGGTTCAGCAATCACCTCTGCCAGTTCCCTCAGCACCCGTGGATGCACCCCATCGGGTCCCATGGATCTGTGAACATTGGTGTTGCCCAGGCGCTCTCGGACCACCTCTTCCCTGACTAAAGGGAAGTCTTCCATTACCCAGACCCTTTCACTAACCTCCAGGGTCTTGGATTCCCGAGGGGGAGCTTTTTCACTGAAGACAGAATACCTTTCCCTTAATAACATATTTATTTCAATGTGCCCATTCAAAAACATGGTAATATTCCTTTAATGAGATCTTTTCAATCCATACAATAATATTCATGAATGCACAGAGTATAGTACCAGAGTTTTTGAATAATTCTTTTGCATAGCCAGAATTTCTCCTCAAAGGAGAAGAAAAATTTTTCTTTTTACTGTTCACAAACTAATGAGAAGATGAATAGTGAGCACTTGGATAAGAGTTACCACTGAAATATACCTCATTTGGTGCTTCCTATACACAGTGAGCAATTATTTAAACTTCAATGTTTTAGTTAAGTTATTTAGAAATTTGCACTGCTGCTTAAAGAAACTTTGCTAAACATTGTACTCTAAAAGATTTGTAGGGTTTTTTTTTGTTTTGGTTTGGTTTGGTTTTTTTTCAGTTACTTCCATTAATTGGAAAGTGTAGGGAAGTTCAGGAAAAGGTTATGCAAACACTGATTAACTCTCTCTTCACTTACAGGACATTATGTTCTGGATTAAATTGCTGAAGAGAAAAGTCTGAGTGAAACCTCAGAGAATTTATCCAATTTTATTTAATCTATGAAATAGAATTGAAGAATTCTAGATAAGATACAAATACAAACATGAACTAATATAGACATTTAAAATAGGAATGGGAATATGACTCAGATACAGAAAATGAGGAATATTTATGCTAGTATTTCAGCATAAATGTTAATCATTAGGGGGACTTTCTGGCCTAATGCAAAATCAAAAGAAGGTGTAATTTAAAATACCTTACTAAGGAAAAAGCTGAGAAGTTAAACAGAGCAGTTAATAAATGTAAATAAACATATCAAAGAGGCTGAAGTTCAGTTCATGGATTTAAGCCGATACTTCCAAAATCACACCTTGTAGCCATTGCTATTTCTTTGAAGTTGATCATCTTAGTTGACAAAAAAAAAAAAAAAAAAACACTTAGAATTCTGAATATGCAACTCCTAAACAACTTGATGTCAGAAGTTGTTGCCCAATCTTAAGGTCAACCTGATCTTATTGATGCTCAAGTCTCTTATAACTCATACATTTAACGCAAGAAGGTAACTCAAGAGTGTTGGTTCAAGAAAAATGCTGCAGGACTGTTACAAATGATCTACAATCATTTGCCTGCATCACTCTATTCTTAACAGGATGCAAGACCGGTGTAGGAGGGAGAAATTAAATTAGAAAAAAATATTCTGCCTGAATCCAGGAAAAAAATCCACAGCTATTATAATTTGTCTAGAGCAAAGATTTGCAGCTTGGAAAGTAAATGTAACGGTGAGAGTGTGGTGCAGGAGATCTTGGACACAACATTTTAATATTTCAGAGTCATATAATCTCATAAATTTGTCAAAATGTGAAACAGACAGATACAACAAGGCAAAGGATCAAGTAAAAAAATCTAATTATTCTTCCATCTTCATCAGTAGGACCTAGTACTCCTGGATGGACACAACCTCCTTCCCATGTCACCTGAAGATCAAATATCACAGATAAAAAGGTACTAGGCCCCCAGGAAAAATTGATCAAGAGCAGGTAGCCTAAAAGAGCAACCTAAAACAGCTGGCCTTTCACTCCTGTGGGTTGTTGGAAGTAGACCATGAGTAAGATGAATAATCCTAGGGCACAATGGGCAATGCTATGCATGTACTAATGTAACACCTCAATATATGTCTCTCTCTAATTGTTGCTGTGATTGATTTACAGCCATAACCAGCATCATGTATAACTCAATAAAAACGATTTCTGTCTGTATTAAAATCCAGTGATCTTATAAACCTAAGATTACATGGTCAGACATCCTTGGATTTCCTGTGAGATACTGAGGACTTAGTTGTAATGTTTGTTTTAATAGTATCCTGACACATTAGTGCAATGCAGTAGGTAGCCTTTCTGTTCTTGTTTCAGTTCTTTCTCAAAAAAGAAAGATTTGGCATGGATAGTAAATCAGTTATTAATTTTGACGGTTCTCTGACTAGATTGCCAACAAAAGTGTTGTTATGATCTGTGTTGAAAAAGTTATTATACAAACCTGCAAAGTTTCAAAGCAGAGCATTGAAAATGCAGCACTATTGATAACTAGCACCGTTTGCATTAACATTACTATATGAATGACCTGATGTCTCCAGGTTGTTCTTGAGACACCACTTTGTCATATTTCCTCCTTTCCTCTTCCCTGGCCACAAGGTGTGGTTGAGTGAGTCTTGTCTCACCTCACACCACCACTGCTGCCCAGGAAGTTCTCATACAGGTTGTGCATGAAAGAACATTCAAACTATTACACAGTTATACGTTGTTATCATAAATTATTTTTTCCTTTTCTTATTCTTTTTTCATTGGCATTTTTCACCCATTGTTGTAGATATCGTGTAGATACCCTGACAGACTTTTTGCAGGACTGCAGTCCAGCCACCTTCTACTCATCACAAATAATAGCACTAAACATAGAACTTGCTTATGCAAAACAGAGATGCAGTGTTCACAGAAATAAATAATTTCTTCAAATTACTTCTGAACAATAATATTTATTTCTTGCAAGTACAGTTCCTGTTCCTAGAATCCATGCGCAGGTATTGAATACTGAATGCAAGTATATCTCTGTAAGCACAAAAACAAAACAAAACAAAACAAAAAACCTCTTTTAGGGCATTTTTATATTTGTAGATCCTCTATAAATTATATTATTTATGATAATTTCTTAAGAACACTGAGCATTCTCTCACTGAGTGATTTTCAGGGTTTACAGTTGTTGATAAAGTCATTTGTGCATTAAAGTTCTTGCTCTTGATAGTTTTAGGTTCTGAACTTCTCTGTTTATATGAGTAAATTTTTAGGTAATATCTTTTTAAAGCCATGTGATATTTCTTAAAATAAACTGATTGAAAAAGAAACAAATTCTTCCAGGACAAAAAGTACAGAAAACAGATAGACCGACAATCTTAAAACAAAAGTTACTGTTTCTAGTCCAAACAATGGAAATTGCTATAATAACTCTTACTCAGTAGGATATACATTAAGAGGTGTGTTAGATTCTCACTAGTAAAAGTATTCTTTCCACCATTATGTTATCTGAGAGACTTCTTCTTTTCAGCTAACTGATCTCAAACTTTGCTTCCTCAAATATTTCTACATATGAAAATGATAATTTAATAATATCTGTGTAACTAGATTAAAATACTATATATCTGAGCATCTTCTTGTCTATTTCATAAATAATGACCAATTTTTAAAAGTGAACTGTAGGTAGGTAGGATTTAGAATTTCCCAGTAACTGTGTTATGGAGTGAATTAGTGTACAAGTTTACAAAATTCTAATGTTTAATGGAATAAAAATCAGTATCACTATTCTCAAAATCAATAGAAAATAGATTATAATTAAATGCCAGAGTGATGAGGCCAAAAACCAGAGCAAAATTTAGCAACAGCATTGCCATAGGAAGTCTGCGAACTAACAGGCAATTGTAGAAGACGATTTTCAAACAAAAGCTGGGGTATTACAGGAACAAAATACATGTCTACACAACTTAATCTTCCAGATTAGCACACTTCAGCACAGAAATTTTATTACACTCTTCAGTTACAGATGTTTACCTTCTCTGTTTAAGGTGGAAATAACTTTGAAGAAGTTGTAGAGAAGTGTACTTGAAGAAGAGACAGCTACAGTACATAAGCCACCACACAGTTCTTCTTACAATTCTCTAGAAAGTTGTTTTGATTTCAGTGTATTTAAAAGTTTAACTTTCTTCTATACTCATTTAATGTCAGCCCTGATTTGTATGGGTTGAACTATGGGACTGTAATGAGATGTACATACATTATAGAGTACTGGTGGTGCAGATAGGATTGGTTTCTGTTGTTTTATTTTGGTTTTGTTTCTAGTTAGCTAGTTAGTTAGTTTGTTTGTTTTCCCCTTGGCCTACTGAATTTTATAAAATGTTTCCTGCAAGATGTCTTGTATTCTCACTTCAAATAAAGCAATCAGTTCTAAACAGCAATGACTCAGGGGGTAGCCCTCAGCGATAAGCACTAGTCTATTTAGACTGCTCTCTATTCTGTTTAGGCATTTCTTCATTTCAGACTACATGGGGTAAGGGCAGAAATGAGCACAATGATGTGGCCTTAGTGCTAGGCCTCAGAGCATACCCTGTGACATGGCCCCAGGCTCTTTTCTATTAAGCTGACCTTATGTCCCACAGCCTTATGACCTGTGACACCACTCAATTGTTATTTAATCAATTCAGTCAAAATTAAAAAGGTGTATTTTTATTTGCCTTAACACCTTTTCTTTCTGGTATTTGTTTTGGTGACCTTTGAGTATTGGATTTCAGCCGTCGATAACACACTGCATGCCAGATTGCTTTTTCTGATAAATAATGAAGCAACTTCTGAGGATTATTTGGATTGCATTGATGTCAGCTAGAAATAGTCTGCAAACATAGTCCAAAAAGAACAATGCAGTGGTACTTTCTGAGATCATTTCACAGGAAATGCAGAAGGAGAAAAATGCTGCAGACACCAAGTAAAAACAAAATATCATAATTTTTTTTACAGTCATACAATTATACAACCTGCGTAGAATATGGATCTTGAGTTAGAACTAAAAACATGAATTTAAGATTAATTTAATTTTTTGGTTCATTTGGTAAAAAAGATTTTTACAGTTCTTTAAAGTAGATTCATTGTCTATACAAATATTTGGGAACAGAGTTGTAACTTTTTTCTCTCCGTACTTTACTGAGATACATTTAAGATCATTTTTCAGTTACATCATATACTTAGGTTTTGATAAATATTTAAATCTACAAACATTTGCATATATGAGACAGTTTACAAATGTGTGATAACTTTCCGTTTCAGAAATGTATAGACCTACAGTAATGAATGAAAGAAAAATGACTCATGATTCTTAGAAATTTACTATTAATAGCCCCCAAGTAGATGCAGTACCACAGAGTAGTCACACAGCAGTGCATCTTATTGACCCATGCATACACAGCAGCTCAAGACCAAGCCAGCCAATGTCACTGGCTACTTGAAAAACTTCATGTGTGATACTTTCTGTTTTTAGACATTTCTGTGCCATTTTACCCTCTCACCTCAAGTTACAGTGTGGAATTATATTCATACATTAACTCTAATTAACTCTGATTTAAGTGACAGATAATCTTCATTTGATTGATCTGGTAACTGTGAATTTAGAACCTTTCTGCCCTGCATCTCCCCACATGTGGAAACACATTTATGTTCATATTACAGAGATCCAAGCTTTACAATAACATCAGGAATATGGTTCATAAGACAAATTTTGTTTTTGAGGTATCCAACCCATTTTGCTTTCCTTATTTAGAGAGAACCTTAGTTTTTATAACAGTGAGAACAAAGAGTTTGTTTCAGAGCTGCTCTTTTCCAAGGCTAGATTGTATTGCACTCTGTACAATAAGTAATAGCTGTATGTCCTGAGGTTTGGCAAAAGCTAGTTTTAATCTCTTTGAGCATCCCCAGGAACTACAAATAGGAGTGGGAAGAGAGAGCATTGCACCCCTGTTGCCCTTTCCCCTTCACAGTCTGTGCTTCCCAGGATAAGACAAGTATTTAGAAATTACTGACATTTATTTAGAAAAAGCCTGAGACATGCGGCACTTTAATGTATTAAAAAATTACATTAATGTAAACTCAGCTTCATACATCACTGAACATTATTAATTGGGTGTGGGGATGTGTGAAGGGGGATGGGATAATTAGGACTGACTGCCTTTTGAATACCTACAGTGTAAGCAGAGGAAGTAGCACAGACTGAGCATCTACAAAATATTTACTGGGGAAAAAATAAAAAGGAAAGAGCTGAAGACACAGGACAAGTAGTGTGTTTAACTCCAGAGGTGACTGTATCTTTACTCAGAGAAAGACCAGAGCCTTAGGATTAACTGAATCAAAGATTCTTCTATAATTTGTATAAAAAACAAAATGCTTAGAGTCATAACTTGGCACAAACTTCATTAAAATTATCTTTTAGTATAAAACAATTTAAATATTAGGTTGGGAATATGCAGTAACTGAAGTAAGGTGTGACCCAAAGTGAATATGAGCCATTCTTTGCATTTCAAATGACTGACACATGAATTCTTCAGGGCAAAACTTCCTGCCCTGAATATTTAGTCTGTACAACTCTGGGTTATGAAAAACTGTAAGAAATGATAGCAGCTTTTGCCCTAAAAATATTCATTGTGTTCTGTGCTTTTGACAGGAAGTTAGGATACTGGTATGCCTGCTAGCTTAAAATTTGAAAGCAATGCATTCTTTTATGCCACATATTTGAGTCATGACCTTCTGTTCAACCTCACTTTAGTGCCTGTGTTATTTTTTCACTGCCATGTCCCAGGCAGTACAAAGGTGTGAAATCACCAGGCAATCTGTCCTATTCCTGTTCTCTCTTGCCAGCACAGCTTCATAAATTTCTAGCTCCATATTCACAGAAAGAGCTGTCTGAGACACTTTCATAACGCAATGATTTGGAAATCAGATGTCAAGTAACATCTACAAAAAAAACCCAAAAGAATCCATTCCTTGAATCCATAGCATTGGATAAATGGAATATATTTGGATATCAGACATCAAAACCATGGTGTAAATTAGAAGACCTGTAAAACCGGTAAAGCTGGAGAAGCTGAAGATTATCAGAGGAGATGCATCATGTAGGCAAAAGGTTGGTTGAAGAGAGTGGTGACTAGAGTGGTTGAAAAGGGGTCTATCAGTCTGGAGTATGGCAGTTTCTTCTCCTGATCCAGTTCTGAGGTATTTCAGGAAGGAAGCGATTGTATTTTTATTAGGAATCTTGCTAGTGCATAGAAATATTGATAACATCAGTGGCAGGATGCATCATCAGTACAGAGAAGGATTGGGATATCACAATGAAAGAATTAGATAGCCTTGAGAACAACAGGAATAGAAGTAAGATGAAATTCAATAGCATGAAATACAAGGTCAGCCACTCAGGGACTAATAATACAAATACTTTGCTATGAGCTGAGAGCTCATCTGTCAGAAATCACCAAGAGGAGAATGACCTAAACTCTCTAGTTGATCACAGTATGACTGTGAGCTGACAATAAGCTGTAGCTGTTAAAAAACACAAAGGCATTTCTGAGATACAGTATGATACAGTATTACCAGAAAAGATAGAATAGCATTAGTAGCACCGTGAAACACCATATAACCTAATCTTGAAGACCACGTACATAGTAAAAGAAAGATTAACTGCTACTAGAAAAAAAAAAAAAACACAGAGAAGCACTAGCGATATGATTTGGTACATGAATATCAAAAGGCAGCAAACGTATTTGGCATGTTTAGCCTAACAAACCAGTGCCTAAAGGAGATTTGATTGTTGTCTGTAAATACATCTGGAGATAAACACAAGAAAGGGAGGGGAACTATGTGAGTTGAATGCCAGGGTTGGCATGAAAAGAAATAGGTAAGTACATTTATGCTGGAAATTAGAAAAAATATCTAGCACAGCAATCATTCCCTGAAACTATGTCTCAAGCATGGTAAGGGTGTAGAAGATGAGGAACAAAAACCTAATTGCTTTTATGGTTGAGTTTGATAAGTGTAAAGAGATTATATGATATAGTTGCTTGCCAAAGCATGGAATTGGATTTAGTCCACATGTTCCCTTCCAACCTTAGATTCCAAAGGTATGCCGCAGGTCTTCAGAGCTATAAACAAGAGGTTTATAACCAGTGAGAAAGGCAGATTCCCAGAGTTCCATAGACTTCAAGGAAACAGGAGACAGTCATGAATTTTTTTTTTTTGTAAAAAAGTGTCCTGAATTAATGCCTGTTTTGTGGTTGAATAAGATCACGAACTACATCTCAAAGAAAAAATAAACAAAAAGCATATTGAAAAATACCTACATGAAAAAATATGACCTTTGACTATTTATTCAGTTAATTGTTGTCACTGTTTAATAAAATATAAAATTAAAGGTGTTATGAAAGTCTTCCAAGGACCTATGTTTGCAACATTTTACTAGAGTGACGTCTTTACTTTTTTCCACATTTCTGTTTACTTATTTAGGTATACTTGCACAAGAATGTCCTACTTACTTCTCAGGCTACAGTGATGGAAAATTCAACATTTTCTCCAAACATGGTGCTCTATATTTTCTCCTTTCTTGTAATGATGAAGGCTTAATTGCAATTAGGAGTTGATGCAATGAGCTTGCATGAACAGCATTACCTTCACATCACATCAGATTGTAATAGATTTCAAAATCATTACTTAGAAGTTCTTCAAGTGATAAGATTGTTGAAATGCAAGACATTTCAACAGCAGCAGACAAAAATGCCAAAATATGAGGTACTGCTAAAAACTAGATATTTTTGAATGAGATTTCGTAGGAACTTGCTTATTACAAAGATTTTTGTATGCAGTGGAACAAATACATTCTCTTTATTGGAGATGAAGAGCCAGTCAGCATTAAAAAACAACCTTCCTTTTGAAATACCAGAAGAGACTCTACCGTTGTTATGAGTGTGGAAATAGACTAGTGAGAGTGAATATAAATGACTGCAGATAAGTAAAGGAATGCTTTCTTCTTATTGTTGTCATCAATATTCTCCTGCAGGCATGAAGGAGGAGAGTTGTGGTTTCAGTGTCTACAGTTTGTTCTTTTCTCCTTGGGTACATGGCAGCCTTACCATAACCCTCCTTCACTGTCATTTAATTGGAATGTGAGCCATAATGGAGGCTACACTGTCCATCACAGGAACTTCTTCTCAGTAAGATCACAGTGGGTGATCATCAACAACTGCACTTAGCACAATCAGTAGCTGATTTCAGGTGCCATTTATTTCAGTTACACTTAGAAATTTCAGAATCACCTGCCCTGACAACCACCATCTTAATTCACAGCAATAAAGGGGTAGAAGTATATATTTCATAAGCATATGCAGTAGGATGATTTTGTATACACAGTTCTACAAAGCTCTATTATTTCTTTATTGTTTGTTTTGTTTTGTTTTTATTATTATTATTTGTTTGTTTTACATCAGAATTACTTTATTTCTAAGTGTAAAATTTCCTGGAAAGGTTAGAAGCTGGCTTGGAGCAGCTCTGCATTACAGTTTTCTAAGCCTCGGAATAAAACTCAAAATTCTCCTAGAAAACATAGTCTGCATTGTATTGTACTTGAGAAACTCTAGAATAGCTAAAAAGATATTTTTTAACAAAAATGAGTTTTAAGGTGGAAGTGTTGCCTAGCATGTTTTAGAAGAGGATAAATAACCTGTTTTTAAGATCAGGAATTTTCAGAAAACACAAAATTTCTAAAGACTAAGAAGTACAAGTGTAGAAATTGGCTTGTGTTAGGAAGAAATTTGCTACTGCCCTGATTAGATTACCATGGTAATTGGCACTGTTTTTGTTTTTGTTGTTGTTGTTGTTTTGTTTTTGTTTTTGTTTTTTAACATATTGTGCAGTGCTTTGCAGGCGGTAGTAATAAATAATGTGCACTTAGCTGCACTATTGGTCATTCACAGTCCTATCACAGCAACCTCCCCCCATTCAGGGAAGATAAATGTGATTTAAATTAATAGCCAGTCCTAAATAACTCCTCAGCTGGTAAACGATGCATTTATCAGGCCCAGACAGGCAGTGTCCTTTGATTCATGGTCCCCCCCTTACAATGTGAAGGGTGCGTACAAAAATTGTTATTACTTTTTAATAAAGTGTAGCAGTCAGTCTTCAGTCATTTATCAGAAATTGAGGCATTCTGACAAACAGAAATATCTTAGCAGTGGATGAATGAGAGGGATAAAGGACACATTTCTCAACAAAAATAATCACTGCCTAAATAATCTCATAAAAGTCAGCTTCTAAGTACCTTAAATAAATGTATCCAACTGAAAGATACAGTCTCTATGTGCTGTTAAACTAAAGCCTAAACCAACCCTTACTATATTCACGTGTGTATAGGGAAAAATACCTGTTTTCACCATCACACTGTGAGGCAGCAACTGAAACACAAATTGCGGTCAGCTAAATAGCTAATTTCTCCATATATTTTCCCTTTTGTTTCTTAGTAGTTAACTCAATTTGTTTTTCTTGTTTATAATTTTTCAAGTAATTGTGCTCACAAATAAAAAAATATGTTCGAAGATTAAAAAAGAAAAAAAGGCATTAAATGAATGGAGCAACTTTTAAGCAAATACAGCATTTAATGTTTTATAATTTATACCTTATTTAATATTATTTTTTTGCTTATGATTTTACTATTTTTGGAATTTATGCACCTGCTTAGAATATAGCATGGCAAGGCCTTCCTGCCCAATGATTCCTGAGGATGCCTAAAAGTAGATGTCTCTACATTTCACGTGCATGAACTAAATGCAGGGTGTGTAATCTGCTCTCCAATTTTACTCAATACCTGCAAAAGAACTTCAATTCAGCAGATTTCTAAGGTTACAGCAGGAAGGCTGTATTTTAAGTAGAAACGTTTCTAATCACTGAGTTGAGCCTTGATTCCTCTGAACATTACAAAGTTTTGCCTGGTATTGCTATTTTAGAGTGAGGCATAGCTTAACAAATTAACAAAATAATGAACGTAGCAGGACAAGCATAAGAAGCATTTAACTGCAATGTTCTGACTAAAATAAGCTTCTAATAGTATGTCTAGTATGTCTTTTAGTCATTACTTAGTCCAGCTAATTGCCCCTTTTTCTGCTGAGCTCTGCACACACCACCAGAGCTGTAGACCACTAGCCTTGTCTTATCATTGTGCTCACCCCACTTCCACCATTTCGTCCCCACTAGAGCACTCTACCCCATCTATGTTCTGACAAATCCAACCGAGTAGCAACAGGATGTGTTTGCCAGCCCAGAGCGTGGGAGAGCTGTTCATATCTTCTCATCAATTTTTTCTAACTTTGATCTGCATGAACGTAATTGTAATGTAATTACAACTAACATGTAATTGTCCAGATCCTCCAGAACTCAGTCATCACTTCTGCACCTACATCATGAGAGATGGCCTTATCAAAAATCACACTTTCCATAACATGTACTAATTTAGCATTTTTCTGAGCCTACCTTCGTGGTATCACACTCTGCCACTGTTAACATTCACAGCTGTGAAAGAGATAAATTACAATGGACCATTTCTAAAGCTCACAGTATTCTTGGATTGTGCAGAACAGATACAACTTATCAACTCATCCATGTGCATAGAAATGGTTGGTTTAGTTGCTCTCAGTGGGAATTGTAGTCACTAATTTTACCCTATAAACATATTGTGGAAATACTTGGAAGGTAAAGTGTTTAAAAGTAATTTTTCTCTCCTCCCCTCCTCATTTCTTCTAGACACTCCTACATCTTGTTTGCCTTGAAGCCATATACAACCACAAAACCCAAATGCATCATTCGATCCAAATCAATGAAGCCAATCTCTGCAGGGAAGTGAGGAATGGTAATATCTTGGGATGGATCTGGTGCCAATGATGAAAAGTTTTTGTTAATTGGTAAGTAAGTTATTTCAGGAGGTCCTGAGTTCTCCCACCTTTTACCACATCACCAGCTTGCACAAGCATGCTCTGAGGCAAGCACATAATTCCACAGGCAAGAGAAAGGGAGAAAGTGTCAGAGAAGGATAGCTGGATTCACCTAAAACAGGATAACTATTATTTTGTAATTTTGTTATTTTTGTAAATATGTATTCATAGATCCGCTGTGAACATTTTGAATCCAAGATCCCACTAGAGGCTGAGTGGCTGTACAGGAAGGAAAAACTGTGGAGGATGAGGAAGATTCCTGGTGGGACACAGGCTGAGGTTCAGACCCAAGTGGCACAAGTGAGACATTACTGCACTCTACAACTACCAGAAAGGAGATTGTGATGAGGTGGGGATTGGCCTCTTCTGTGTAACGAGTGATAGGACTAGAGGGAATGCCCTCAAATTGCACCAGGGGAGGTAAAAATTATTCTCTGAAAGAGTGGTCAGGAACGGGAATGGGTTGTCAAGGTGGAATGACTTGCAGACATATACAACCATAAAACCAAAATGCATTATTCGATCCAAATCCATCGATCCGTATTGATCCAAATCTATGAAGGTGGACTTCTCTGGAGGTGTTCAAGAAATGTTTAGATGTTGTTCTGAGGAAAATTTTGGTGGTAGCTGAATGGTTGAATTAAATGATCTCGGAAGTCTTTTGCAACCTGGATGATTCTAAGATTCTATGATTTTAAGTAAGATAGATGAATGGACAGAGAGAGAATACGAAAAAGAGGCATGGCAGGAGAAGAAACTGGAGGATGTGGAGGTAGGGAAGGGGTTGGAGAAGCAGGAATTGGGAAGAACTAGTTTCTCCTTCCCAAAGCTGTTCTTCTACAAAGTCGCAGCTTAGCAAGAGCTCATGGAGCTGCAACATAGCACTAGTGTGGTTGTGACTGTACAATAAAGTGTGAACTGACTCAACCTTATTGTCATCATTTACATTCAATACTACCATTCCTGAGGAATTTCTAGTCTCAAGCCTGGGTCTTCAGCACCCCTGGGGTTAATTTTAATCTCCAAACAAATCTTCTGATCCTTTTGATAGTTAGATAGAGGAAGTCATTTCTTACAGAACCAGAAACTCCTCCTCCCCAAAGCCAGCTACTGAGAAGAAGGTGGACATGGAAGGCTGCTCAGCTAGGTACCTTCTCCTTCAGGTGTCTTTCTTCAAGATCTTCATTCTCCACCAGCACTTCTGGGAAGAAGTCAGATTTTCACAAAGAGCAGGCCCAAGTTCTTAAGATGGTACTCTGTCCAGATTTAAAGCTTGCACCCATTCCATCCCATTTCATTCCGTATCTAGCCATGTTGCTACTCTGCCCATCCCTCTTTTGCTATTGTGCTCTTTCTTTCCCATGCTATCTTTCTGCAGCACATCCAGTTCCAAAAATACAAAAAGAAATGAATGCTGAGGCATTCATTTTTATGAACTTCATCATGTCATTCTCTTACTCTAGGAAAACAATTACACAGCTTTTATATTGCATTATTTGATCTTCATCCAACAATTTTTGTTTGAACCAAATGCCATGGACTTGAATTAAAAAGAAGAGTTTGATCATTAATTTATCTGCAAGTATTACGTGAGAGTATCCAGCAGATTTTCTGTGCTTAATAAGTAAACATTTAAAAAACAAGCATGTTTACAAATAATAAAAAGTAGTCTGAAGAAGTGATAATGGTGACTCATGTTGGGTATGAATAAGGATTAAAGTCTTCTGCCGGGAAGAATTATCTACACTGAAATTTTACCATCTACAGCTGGTACAAATGTGAGAGTATATGTGGTGAAAATCATTTGAAATAAGAGAGTAAAAGATTGAGGATTAGGAAAGAAATTCTGGGCAGTAAAATATTTCAATACATTCAGAATAATCACCCATGAGATATCTTGGAAATCACATGAGAAATTTAAAATAAAATTAGGCAGAACACCCCAAAATTAATAGCAGGGAGTTATTCAATACTGGCAAGGAAGCAGAATAGCAGGTCGCATTTTCATGACTGTGTTCATATAGCCATTTTTTCAAATGTCAGTTTTTCAAAAACTGATATTCAAATTTTCTAACATATTGATGATTGCTCTTTTTAGTAATTATGTAATCTAGTAATTACGATTCTGAATTTTGTTATGTTTTAAGCTACAGCTTCTGAGTATTTGTCTGATTTGCCTCTTTTGCTGTTCCTTGCTTATATGCTGATATTTTTTGTTTAGTTTTTCACTGGAAATATGATTTAATCAAGTGGAAGGTGATGTTTAAGAAAAAGTCTAGATAATGAAATTGATCGTGATGAAATAGCCTCTACAAAGTTCAAAATCCACAGATGGCTTAAATTTGATATTAGTTGTTTTCTCTTCATTTCAAATGCATTTGTCTTCTGTCACTGTTTCTTCTACAGACAATACAAATAAAAAGAATATATTTCCATTCTTGCAAAGAGAGAAGAGAATGCTGCAATTCTATTCCATATTTTGCTTGTATTTGTGACAACAATGCATACATAAATACTAAATGTTTCTGTACATTCAAGGTAGCATAATAGAAGAAAAAAAATAAGCACCGTGGAAAAAGAAGATAGAATGTATCAGTTTGTATTTCTCTTGAAATTAGTAGAAATAATCTGCTCATAGTATATAGACATTGGCTTGACTAAGTTCTTTCTCACTTTATGTTAAATTTTTGTATGTCAGATATATGCTGATACGCTCCTTTGAAACTGAATAATTAGCAGAGACTGAGGCTTAACATCTACTTTATACATTTATAGAAAGACATTTTAAATATGGAAAAAGCCTGTAGGAAAGGATGGATCATTTCTCTCTTCTCCTGCTCTTCGGTAAATTCCATTCTTTTTATTTCTATATGAACTGAATTCTTCTCAAACTAATTTTAAATGTGATATAACTATTAAGGTATTATTCTTAAGTTTGCTTACTTTCCTGTCTCTCAAATTAGTCCGTTTAAGATTTCAGTGAGGATCTTAAGCCAGACATGTCATTTTTCTGCTCTTCTTTTCACAAGCATCACTACCTTATGTCACATTGTATTCTAAATAAACAGCAAATACTTTGAATAAAAAATGTGTCCTTGCACATTAGCGACAACAACAACAATAGCAGCATCCTACTCTTTTAAGCTGGAATAAATTAGCCCTTTAATTTAGCTTTGTGAAAAAAATAAAATAAAATACAAGCTAGAAGCAATTCTCTTGTGTATAGACCAACATTAAGCCTCATACACAGGTAACAGTCAATCCATTAACCTTTGCTTTTAGCTTAACCTGTGTGTCCCTTGCATCACAGTTGTTCCTCCTTTTAATACCTTTTCCTTAATAGTTGCTCACCCACAACTGAAAAGGGCAGAGCAGCTTCTCATGACATTGACTGTGCCACTGCAATAATAAGCTTCTCTTTTATTTTTTTTTCCCACCTCCTGCCTCACTACAGTGTCAGCAACCATTTTTTTTTTTGGAAGGTAATCTAAAAAGAGCTGTAGAGGCAGAGGTCATGTTAAACTGTAACGCAAATGTTATTCCTCGATTATCTAGCTGGGGTAAATGTCAACTGCTTCGGGCTAAAGCAATTGGAAAAGCAGAGTGTGTGAATCTAACAAAGGGAGAGAGCAGGGGGAGGGGAAATCTGAAGTGGGCCTAGCTTAGTGGCTGGTATGTTAAACCAACTCTTCTCTGTGTTTCTTCTCTCCAGCAAACAACGATGCTGTATCAGCTGCAAGCAGCCTGAGAGAGCTTTCCTCACTCATTCTTTTGTAATACGTGTGTATGTAGCAGAAACTACCATGAGCTGTGGCAGCTACTTCAATGACATTTAGGTAATTGAGGGATCAGTCTTGTCTCACTTATTAAAGAAATAAATAATAATGTGAGAATAAAGATATAGTAGATCTCTTAGAACAATAAAACATTTTAAAATTATGTAATGTACTTTGCACTTCTAAGAGGTGTAGTATGTATTGTATGTGAAGTATGATATGGCATTTTCCAAATTATCCTTACATGTAATACAGCATAAAAACTTAAAAAAAAAAATTAAAAAATGAAATACAGTAATACAGCCAGATATTTTGAAACACTTTCAGGAAACGTGTGGGAAGAAGTCAAGTCCTATTTTATTCCTTTATATCTTTTCTCCCCTTTGGATATCATGACTTCAGCTCTCCTGTAAAGGAGTTATGGTTGGTGTTCTGAACTGGAGTGAGCAGTCTGATGGCATTGCAGATCAGTTTGGGACAGTTTAAAGGGTTTGTGCTTAACAGTTAAGGTGCTGAAACCACTGGTATATCTTTCTCAATGCAGAGTTAAATAGAGTGATTTAAACTGCCACTTTAAATGTATGATTTTAGTAATCATCTAAGGACAATCATTCTTAAATGAATTCTTAAATTTACAGCCTACAGCTTCCTGAAGGGAGATTGTGATGAGGAGGGGGTTGGCTGCTTCTCTCAGGCAACAAGTAGAACCCAAGGAAATGGCCACAAGTTGCACCAGGGGAGATTTAGATTAGATATAAAGAAAAACTTTTTCACTTGAAGAGTGGTCAGGCACTGGAATGGCCTACTGAGGGAGGTGGTGGAGTCTGGATAAGAGGCATCTGGATGAGGTGTTATGAAATACTGTTTAGTAGCATAGTGGGTAGTAATGGCAGTAGGAGGACGGTTGGACTACATGATCTTGTAAGTCCATTCCAACTTTGTGATTCTATGATTCTAAGACTCTAAATTACCTAAGCACAGTCCTTGGAACAAGCCCAAAATAACTTGAATCCCAAGGCCACAAGCTGGTTAGGACACCAACTTCCTTTTAATCACTATTAAGTGAGACATGGGCTGAAAAATCCTTGCTATGAAGACTACTTAGTTCTCACAAATCATAGATGTGCACAATCACAGCTGGTCAGGCGGTACATATCCTCAAATTATTGCATGTATTTTCACCTTGCTGGAGCCTTGGAAAAATTAATTACCATTTAGAAGTAAACCTTCTTAGCCCCTATGTGCCTGCCTGCCACAGACAATTCGCAAAACAGAATGCCCTGTGATATTCTCAGTTCAACTTGAATTAAACTCCTTCTCATTTGTGTAAGTTACGGTCAACTCATGAAAGTAAGTTAAGGTAAGTGACATGACTAGAATTTGTGGCATTTACAATATGCTGAAAGCAATTTTGAGTCATTTCACAAAAATATTCTTAGCTTTTCTGAAGTCTTCAAGGGCCATTTTTTTTTTATCTTTAACACATAAAAACACTCTTGGAGATGAGAGACCTTGACTGATCTTGACTTGGTGTGAATATTAAATTCACTGGGACACAGAGAGCGTATCTGAATATAACTAAAATTTTTCTACAACTGGAGGGAGCAACTACCTGGGATAGTGTCATGTCTGCCACTAAGCCAGGAAAGTGCTGGCAAACATTTAGGTAGTATATTTAGCAAGGATTAAATCTGTCTAAAAGTGTCTTCTGAAAAAATGACCCTGGGATTCCACTTCAGTTTTATAGAATGAGAAGCACTGGGAAGAAGCATATAAATGATAAATCCACACTTCAACTCTTGTTGTGTGGCTTTTTGAAGTCAAATGTTAGCCATGGTCTCCTTTATAAAATCCACTTTTATGCTATTGTTTTATTTCACAGATTATTGTGATCAGATAAGTACTCTAATAACTTTTCCTTCATAAAGCGTTCCTGAAAGTTGATTTGTGTTTCCAGATTAAGTGATAAGCTAATTTCCTTGTGGTGAAGGAAGTAAAAAAGATACAAATATACAGAAATCCATTAGAATTTATTCATCTAAACAACTTCAGTGAATCACTCAATGCCCTTCCCACACTGGGGAAAGCAATCAATTCCTTGATGATAAAAATAAAGATCAAATGAACGTTTTTTAAAGATCTTAATAGTATGATGAAAAATGTACAGTAGTATATATTAGCCTGCTAGTCACTTTTCAGTAAGTATATGCTTCATTTAACTTTGCTCATCTGGTATCATCCTTACATTTTTTCGCATTTTCATACTCTTTACGAAAGGATCATACCTTTAACAAGCATTACCTCAACAGATTTAAGAATTTCAGACAGAAAATTAGCAAGGATTATTGGAACTTATTTGATCGTTAGAGTCTGAAATTTTGGATGGAATAATAGATTTAGTTTTAAAATATCTGACATTAATTCATCTGGCAATTTGTTTTTAATCATTTAAAAACTATTTTAACCTACAAAAGTGTGGATGTTGCGAACGGAAGATAGTATGTAATGAACTGTCTAGAATTATTAGGTCTTCCAAATTTAATATTGTTTCAATTCATGAACTTATCAAAGAAGTGTAAGATTAGGACTGACTTATGAGGGAAAAAAAAGAGTATTTTATAATGTTTAGACTGTAAAGCTTGGAAAAAAACACACTGTGGTGGAAGAGTTAACTAGGTTCCTGGCAGTTCTGCATCGCTGAAAGTTTCCTGATATTTCATGACTCCTTAATTTAAAAATAGAAGATGAAAAAATGGAAAAGGTGGCAGTTAAAGTTTGATGAATATAGATGAGAAATAAAGTACACTTCTGTTATCTAATAAAAATGTCCTAATCTAGTTAAAAAATTTTGATCTGGTTTAAGAATCATCTGGTAAAATGTATAGCCTGAGTAAGAAATTCTGACTAAGCAACTACGATTTCTACAGAATCTGTGAATCAGAAGAATTAGTAGCTGTACTTTTGTTTAGTGCAATGTAGCTAATCCACTTTACAGAAAGATCTGTCTAATGTCATTGCAAGATCTCTCAATTATTTTTGTTAATGGTCTTGTGAATTCTGGATATGTCCTAGTGCACTGGAAGAATCTGGCAAATGCTGTCCTCAATTTTCAAGAAAGCTAAGAAAGAAGACCATGATATTTACATATCTCTCAGTCTCATTTCAGTACCTGGTAACATTATGGAGAAGATTATTTTCAGATTTATTGAAAAATCTTTGAAAGGCAATGCAGTCACTATTTGTGAGTGGAAAGTCCTGTTTAACTAACTTAATTTCCTTTTATAAAAAGTTTATCCATCTAGTTGATCAAGTGAAGACAGTAGATGTAGTCCGTTTGAATTTCATCAAAACTTTTGATACTGTTTCTCAAATTCTGTCTCTTCTGGACAAAATGTCCAACATACAGTTAGACAAATAAATAATATGAATGGTAAACAATCAGTTACAGAATCACAGAATGGCCAGGGATGGTAGAGACCTCAAAGATCATGAATCTCCAACCCTGATAATCTCTGTGGCCCTCCTCTGGACCCTCTCCAACAGCTCCCTGTCTTTTTTGTACTGGGGGCTCCACACTTGGACACAGTATTCTAGATGGGGCCTCACAAGAGCAGAGTAGAGGGGAACAATCACCTCCCTGTCCCTGCTGGCCACACCTCTTCTGATGGAGCTCAGGATACCATTTGCCTTCTGAGCCATAAGGGCACACTGCTGGCTCATGTTAAGCTTTTCATCTATCAGGACCCCCAGGTCATTCTCCACAGGGCTGCTCTCAAGGACCGCTCCTTCCAGTCTGTAGGGGTGCCTGGGATTCTTCCGGCCCAAGTGCAAAACTCTGCCCTTTGCCGTGTTGAACCTCATCAGGTTCACCCGGGCCCACCTTTCTAGCCTCTCGAGGTCCCTCTGAATGTCATCCCTTCCTTCAACCGTATCGACTGCACCACTCAGCTTGGTGTCGTCAGCAAACTTGCTGAGGGTGCACTTGATTCCATCATTGATGTCACTGATAAAGATGTTAAAGAGCACCGGCCCCAAGACAGACCCCTGGGGGACGCCGCTCGTTACTGGCCTCCACCTGGACATAGAACCATTAATGACCACCCTCTGTCTGCGGCCTTTCAACCAGTTTCTTATCCATGGAGTGATCCACTCATCAGATCCGCATCCCTCCAGTTTGGAGATAAGGATGTGGTGGGGGACCATGTCAAAGGCCTTGCTCAAGTCCAGGTAAATGGCATCGGTTGCCTTTCCCTTGTCCACCGATGCCGTCACTCCATCATAAAAGGCCACCAGATTGGTCAAGCATGACCTTCCTCTGGTGAAGCTGTGCTGGCTGTCTCGGATCACACGCTCATTCCTCATGTGATCAAGCATGTCATCCAGGATGATCTGTTCCACGATCTTCCCGGGCACAGAGGTGAGACTCACCAGCCTGTAGTTCCCCGGGTCCTCCTTGCTCCCTTTCTTGCAAATGGGAGTGATGTGACCCTTCCTCCAGTCATCTGGGATCTCACCTGACAGCCACAACTTTTCAAATATGATGGAGAGCAGGTCAGCAACCACCTCAGCCAGCTTCTTCAGAACCCTGGGATGCACGCCATCTGGCCCCATAGACTTGTACACATTCAGTCTTGTGAGGCAGTCTCAGAGTTGCTCTGCCCTTACAGTGGGGGAGGATTTACCGCCCCGGTCCCCACCCAGAGGTTTAGGGATGTGAGAAGTACTGGAATCCTGGCCGCCAGTGAAGACTGAGACAAAGAACTCATTCAGTACCTCAGCCTTCTCTTTGTCCGTTGAAGCCAGTTCTCCTTTTACATTTACAAAGGAGGTACACGTTTTGGCCTGTCTCTTCTGTCCAGTGTATCTGTAGAACATCTTTCTATTGTTTTTCACATCCTCGCCAAGTTCACTTCTGCCTGTGCCTTGGCTTTCCTTATCCCATGTCTGCAAGTCCGGATGGCATCTCTGCAATTGGTCAGATTTTAATGGTTGTGGTAAACAGTTACAACAGGCTGACCACCAATCACTAATGTGGTTCCTCAATGCTCTTCAATGTCTTTATAAATGATGTGATTGCAGAACTTGAATACATAAGTACATTTGCAGATACTGAATTAGGAGAAGCAGTTGACTCCCTTGGGAGTGGAGAGGCCTTGCAGAGATCTTGATAAAATGGAGGTCTGAACAGTCACCAATCATATGAAATTTATCAAGAGCAAGTCAAGATTCCCCCTGTGATGGGGATTCTGTATCTGTGATAGGGCAACACTGGTTATATGTACAAAGTGGAGGACAAGAGACTAGGTAGCACCCCCACAGAAAGGAATCTGGCAATTCTGTTCAATGGCAACTTGAATATAAGTCAACAGTTTACCCTAGCAGCCAAAAGAGCCAATTGTTCCCTGGGGCGCATCAGGCACAGCATTGCTAGTCAGTCAAGGGAACGGATTCATCTGCTCTGTTTTGTGCTGGTGTGGCTTTACCTCCAGCACCGTGTGCGGTTTTGGGCACCACAGTGTAAGAAGGACATAAAAATATGAGAGTGTCCAAATGATGGCTGCAAAAATGATGAGAACAAAGTTAATGAGCAGTGCTAAGTTCATCATTTTGGTTGTGAGGAGAGTGAAGGGAGGTCTCACAGTGGATCACAGCTCCTCACAAGGGAAATAGAAAGGCAGCGCTGATCTCTGCTCTTTGGTGACAGCGATGGTACCCGTGGGAAGAATGTAGAGCTGTGTTAGGGGAGAGTCAGGTTGGGTATATTAGGATAAGGTTCTTCACCATAGAGTGTCTGGGCACTGGAGCAGGCTCTGCAAGTCAGTGGTCATGGAATCAAATCTGTCAGAGTTAAAGAAGCATTTTGACAGTACTCTCAGATGTAGTTTGATTTTTTTTAGTGGTTTTATCTTGAGCCAGGAATCGGCCTTGATGATCCTTGTAAGTCACTTCCAACTCTGAGTATTCCATGAATCTATGATTCTGTGAAACTTGCTGTACAAAACTTAAAGACTAAGCCTTGAGCCATTTTGATGTAACACTATGACTGACTTTTTCAGTATAGTAATCGATATAATAAGCCAATCTAGTAATTGCGGTAATAATCTTGCAAACCTTAAAATGTTATCATTAATATTGTGGACTTCACAACAGGACAATAGAAATATTTATGAAACTCAGAAAGCAGAGTAGTTACATTTTATCTCTTCTTTCACCCAGCTCTAGTAAAGCCTAATTGAAATACAATAATTATAAATGAGCTTAGCTTCTCAATTTAATTTCCTTGTGAGTAGTTTCATTTATTTTTCTTAGGCTTTGTTAACATGTTTTAATTAAAAGATTTAGCAAAGCTGAAGATACCATGTGCCATTAGGTATGAGAACACAATGGGACATATTTGCAGAGAACTGGTGGACTTTTTTCTATGAGTTTGCTAATTTTGCAATTGAAAGAGTAAATTTATTCATGAATCTGGGGAATGTATTCATTCATGTAGGAAGCCAGGTGCCAGAAACAGGATTTTCCATGGTTAGTAGAAGTAAAATTTGACAGGAGGAGTTCTGCTGCCCTATCACTATGTTTTATTTGATTTAAACATAAATTCTAGTCATAGAAAGACAAATGTAAACTATATTGGCCATGATAGTCACACTAAAAATATTTCATCAGCAATTAAAAAAATGACATCTGCAAAAAAAGCTCAGATCAACAAAATACCTACAAACATTTATTCATAGTGAAGTAGGTATAGAAGACAACAACTTAGCTAGAGGTATTGAGGGAGGCATTTCAAACATCAGCATCTGTGCACCACAGCTGCTTCAATCTTTTCAACCCATTCCTAGAAAATATTAAAATGAAGTATAGAAGTTGCTTTAGTGAGTGAAAGGTGTAAAGACAGAGGGAGTACCAGAAGCCCTGGTTTTGGGGACAAATTAAAGACACTAAAGGAAAAGTATCAGGCAGCCTTTTGGAATTTTCATGGATTTTGTACTTTTCCTATTTCAAGTAAAATTTGTATTTGCTGAATAAATACTCTTACTCTGGAAGAGAGAAAAAACTTTACTACTTAATCTTGAAAACATTGTGGAAATAGGCTTAGTGCAAACCACCATAACTCCTATAGCTTTTATATTGATATGATTATTTACAGGTTAAATTTATTAAGAACATGTACATAAAAAAGCAACGTCATGTAAAATTAAAGAGGCAAGTTTCTCTAATTCTTCTCGCAACAGCTCTACAAGTACGTAACATACTCAGTTTTTTGTTGTATGTAGACCAAACATAATAATCATCATAACGCACCATGAAAGAAAAACTTCTGATGATAAAAATGTGTATTATTTACTCTTAAGAAAAATATACTGTATTTCCAGGGGTTATGCATTTGTGAACATTTTCTGGTTTTGATGATCCATTGAAAAGTTTTGAATAAGTAAAAATACCCATGCATTTTTCATTTTTAATGTACACTTCGTGTGAACTTGTACTGTATAATAAGAATTAGGATACTGTCATGCATGACTCATTCAAAGTGTGCAGAAATACTAATCTTTCCATTTGCTAAGCATCTTTATTTATTTGAAATCATACATGCATTCCGAGGAAAAGAACAACTGCCTTTTGCTCTAGTCAGACTTCTACACATTCAACAAAAATATGACTGAATAAGGAGATTGAAGGAATCTCTCTTCAGCCCCGGTGCTCAGTATAATTTTCTTTTTTTTTTTTTAATCCTTATTTGCCTCATCTCCCATTTAAATTAAATATAATCAAACAACCTGAAGATTTTCAAGTGTTCTTTCCCTACAAAAGATTATGCTCATCCCACAGGATGCTTTAAAGCTACATATATGCAAAAAATCCTGTAAATTTCAGTTCTTGGGATTTCTTTAATGGCAATTCTTTGGCAGTAATAGAAGAAACATGCTATTCAGAGAAATTCTGCAATGAAGAAAAGCAAAATGAGAACTGGCTGCAACATACATAGAGACTGAGATACTCAACAAGTTCTTTGCTTTGGCAGTCAGGCTTCCCACATCTCTCATATCCCTGAATCTCTAGGCAAGGATTGGCAGAGCAAAATAACTCTCACTGTAAAAGTAGAGCAAGTCTGAGACCCCAGCATGAAACTGAATATGTATGAATCTATGGGACGGGAAGACACGTACGCCAAGGTCCTGAAGGAATGGTTGATGTGGTTACCAAGTCATGACTGTCAACTGAAGTCACCAGTGATTGGAAAAGGGAAACATAATGTCCATTTTTAAGAAAGATAGAAAGAAAGGAAAGACAGACCAGTGAGCCTCGTGTCTGTGCCTGGGAAGATTATGAAACATATCCATGAAGCAGAAAGATATGTTAAGGCACATGAAGATGAGGCAGCAGTGTGCTCTTGCAGCCTGGAAGATCAACTATATCCTGGGCTGCATAAAAAGAGGGGTGGCCAGCAGGGAGAGGGAGGTGGTTGTACCCATCTGCCCTGGAGTACTGTATCTAGGCCTGGGTCTCCCAGAACAGAAATGATGCAGAGCTGCTGAAGCAGATCCAGAGGAGGCCACAAGGATGATAAGAGGGCTGAAGCACCTCTCCTATGAAGAAAGGCTGAGGGAGCTAGGTTTGTTCAGCATGGAGAAAAGAAGGACCTGGGGAGACCTCACTGTGGCTTTCCAGAACTTGAAGAGAGCTGACAAGGGGGAATGGCACTGATCTCTTACACAGAAGATAGTGATAGAATAAGGGGGAATGGATTTAAACTATAAGAAGGGACATTTAGATGAGATACTAGAAGAAATTCTTTGTTCAGAGAGTGATAAGGCACAAGCTGCCCAATGAAGCTGTGGATACCCCAACTCTAGAGGCTTTCAAGGCCAAGTTGGATGAGCTCTGAGGAGCCTGATCTAGTGGATGTCAGTTCTGTTCATGGCAGGGGAATTGGAGCTCAGTGATTTTTAAGGCCTCTTCTAACCTCAGACATTCTATAATTCTATGGAAGTAAATATAGAGTGAATGCACTTTTTGCGACACAGTGGATCTCTCTTTTAAGCCTTATCTGATGCCATGCAAACTAGAAGGATTCTACACATGCCATGTACATGTACAACAAAAAGATGAAAACCTGATAAAAATATTCTGCTTGAGAAAATGAAGAGAATGAAGGCCATGTGTACATCTGGGAAGTAATTTGCTGAAGCCTAGTAAAAAACTTGAACAAACTACAGACTTCTCAGTTCCTCCTCTAAATAAATAGTTGGTGGCACAGTTTTGAGCAGTGCTGAAATTGTAGCTACTACATCTTCTGACTGCTGCAAAGGCCTATCAAGGTTTTCCTGAGATAATTTCTTCTGTTCCAAATAAATGAAATAATGTGAAGAAAAAAAATCATAAGACTCAGAGGCCTTCTATGAGAGCTGATAATTGTGATATATGATTTCTTTATAGTCTCCAACAAGAGCAATAAAACAAATAAACAAAACACAGAAGAACTATTCTCCATTTACCAAGTCTGGCTTAGAGTCCTTGTTGTGGCAGGTCTGAAGAAACCCTTCCCACTAAGTGCTATTTGGATAGAGCAGAGATGATGCTTATTCTTCCTGCATGCTGACATTTGCTGAATCTGAAGTTCTGCTGCCCACTGGAGTTCATCACCGCAGTGTATCTGGCAGATTCTTTCTCATCATAGAATTCTGTTTGAGAGAAGTAAGTCATCACTGGTTCTGCTGTCTGTGTCCTAGTGTGGTAGACATTTCCACATAATCAATAAACTTCTGCACAAAGGCAGTATCAGATTCCACTCCCCTTCAAACTGCAGAAAACGTAGAAGCCTTTATAAAGCAAGAATCAGTTTAAGCAATTAGTCAGTGGTTACAGAAAATGGCATGACTAGATGTAGAACTCAGCTGGAAGCAGTTCAAAACCATCTCTCACCTCTACCTTTAGGTAGAGTTCTTTAGAGTTCTTTAGAATTCTTAAGCACAGCTCCCTAGGTTGCATGGCAAGAAATGGTAAATATTTTTTCTCATATTTCAATTTCTATTTTATATAATGCTTGTAAAACTTAGTTAGAAAGAGACTAGGTTTGGATGTGATTCATCAGTATTATGGCTTGGACTTTCATATAGAAAAGAAGGAAAAGTTGAGAAAAGAGCTTCCTTCAGGTTCTGCTAGAAGGCCTTCTTAACGGTTTTGGTGGAAAATCTTTATAACAGTAAACATATGGTCAATATCTGGAATAGAAGTTTGAACAGAGCTCTCTTCTCTTTCAAGATCATCTGCAGTGTCAAAGTTAGGAAAAAGTCAGAAGTAATCAAAGAGGGATGGTTGAGAGTGCAGAGATTTTGTTAGGGTTTTATGGTATTTGTTATCCAGATAAATAGTTCTGACTTTATATTTCTATCTAATCACAGACTCAGGTTGGAAAAGACCTTAAAGATCTTCAAGTTCAACTGCAACCTAACCATACTACCCTAACTCTAACAACCCTCTCCTAAATCATGTGCCTGAGCACCACATCCAAACAGTTTTTAAACACATCCAGAGATGGTGACTCAACAACCTCTCTAGGGAGTCAGTTCCAGTGCTTAACAACCCTTTCTGTAAAGAAGTTTTTCCTGATATCCAACCTAAATTTACCCTGGTGCAACTTGAGGCCATTTCCCCTCATCTTGTCACCTGTAACCAAAGAGAGAAGGACATGGTGTGCCTGTTTCAGGTGTCTGGCAGAGCTCTGACACCTCTTAAGCTTTTTCTGGATTCACAGATTATTTTTTCCACAAGGGCTATTTTGGGTATCTAGTCTGCACTCTTCTGGATGCACTTCTCTACAACAGGGCACAAAACTTCAACAGAAATATTTGAATGAAGGCCCCCAAACACGGTGCATGTATGAAAAGTCAGAAAATTGTGTCATTCATTTGCCATTTTTATTAGTATATTTTCATGGAATATTTTCAGATAATTTATGAAGAGAATCACGAAGAATTGTAGCTGTTATTTTGGCAATAATGTGGGTTATTTTTCACACACTTTTCAAAAATAAGGACAAGTTATCATATTTGGAACTTATTTAGCCTGACTGTATAGTTGCATATGGAAATATATCCCACCTTAAGTAGAAACAAAGCTTTAGATAGAGGCAAATCCAAGGAGTTGTTTCACACTGCAGGCACAAATGTTAATTTCTCCAGTTATTTTATAAAACAAAAAGAAGAAGAAAAACAAAGCAAAACAATAACACAAATATTTCTGAACAATAAATCAAAATCCCATGGATACTTTCCTGTGCAACATACTATAGGGAACCTGTTTTAGTAGAGTGGTTAGACTAGCTGATTTCTAGAAGTCCTTTCCAACTCCTTCAATTCTGTGATTCTGTGACATAAATCTAATAACAGAATTCTTTGTCTCAAGAGAGGAAATATTTATTAATACAACTTCGTGAATCTTCTCAACAAAATATTCAAAACTGGTATATAAGGCCTCAGATTATCGAAGTTGGTGCTGTACATCCAACTGTTTTTGAATAAGATATCATGGTATTTGATGTGCTCAGATATGCACCAAACAGCGTACATTTCCTGGTTTTTCATCTTCCAAAAGGATAAGCACCCTGATTGTTTATCAGCAAGAATAAATAGACAGATGATTAAAGTGCATACGTATACATTTTTTAAATAGTAATACGCAGTTGCAGTGTTTTGGCTTGAACTGGCCTTCATAGGATGATGTACAGTGTATTTAATGAAAAGGGCTGACTTGAATGACAGCTGAATACCACAAAGAAAAGGGCAGCCCTGCATGGGTCGTGACTGAAATTGGCTGCTACTGTGATTTAGTAAGAGCTTTTCAGTTGGGAAGTGGATATTGTAACTCACAAAAGGTAACTTACAGCAACAAATTGAGCTGAATAGAGCTCTGAACTAATTCATGGGTTATTGAGTTCCCCTCTTGTCAGTGATAGCCAACAGTTAACAGAAGTGATTAGTTCAATATTCAGTCACAGTGATGTATAACTAACTTCCTAGCTTAAAGAAATCCTAAAGGTTTTTGAAGAAAAAAAGTCCTTGTAAGTAACCTAATTAAAAGCAAGCAAACAAAACACACACACATACACACACACACATACATTAAATAAATAAATAAATACATAAATCTGAAATTTTCATCATGGGAGAGGAGAGTTCAGCACAAGGCAGAGTGACATTCTTGAAATGGATCATAAACCACAAAGCAACAGTTTCAGTGGTCAGCTCTATAAAAGGAATACAAAAACACGACTCACTCTGTTAAACAATGTTATGATGGAAAAATATGAACATAACTTTATATCAGTGAACAGCTTTAACCAATAGGATTTATAAAAAGAAGTGTAAAGACCATTTTTCATGAAATAGAAGATTTCGTTGCTGCTTCAGGTTTCAGTGAGGTATAGAGCTATCTTTTCTTCTCCGTTTACAAGGATGACTGCATCCTGATCCTGGAGGAAAACAGCTGGCTAATTCCCATGCTCAGCAGCAGACAGGTATGTGTGTGTGTTTCGAGTTCTATGCACTGCTGCTTATCCAGAGTGTGCACTGAAGTATGTAAAGTCATACACTGAAATACAGAAGACACTTAGAAGTTGTTAGCAATGTCATGAAAATATGTTACATAAAGAGCTCCAACTGGAAAGAATATAAGAAGTTCTGATAGAAAATGTATGCTTTTCCTATGGAATGTGAAGAAGATTTGAAATCAAGCTGTCTTTAATCCTGTTTTTTGGAAAGTTTAATATGATGTTACTGGGGCAAGTTGAAGGAAATGGGTTCCTGCCTTAGGCTAGAAGCATGCCATGCCTTTTCAAAGACATAGACAGCAAGAAGGCTACATTCTAGCCATTTAACTGCAACATTAAAGGGTCTTAAAGGGGACACTCTGCGAAAAAGACCTCAAGGCAATGCAAGTGGGTATTCAGGAAACTGTAAAAATGGATTTTCAAATTGTGGGTTAAAGAAAAGGCTTAGGAGTAATATTACCAGGATGACTGGAGTTACATCAGAATGTTAGAAAACGTATTAAAGAACAAATGTTGAAAGGTTTTGAACTGTTCAAGTACATGAGTATTTAAGACATAGGAAACCAAAAGTATATGACCATAGTTTTCCCCTGCTTATTTTAAAATACATAAGAAAGAAGAATATGGTGGATGAATCTCAAATCTAGTTGGTGGTTTATTTGTGGTCTGCCTTCTTGGCATTATTCGTAAATGCCAGGTATCAAATTCCTTCTTCCTTTAATGTCCCTGATTTTTGTGGAGTTTGACCAGTAAGTTTGCCTTTGTGCTAAACCCATTATACACTGCATTCATATACGTAAAAGCATCTTTATTTATATTTTTTTTCATAGTGGTAGCAGTTTATCTAACTACACTTTCACGGTCTGTATGTGACACTATTATCATCTGCTTTCCCTAGTAACAATAGGAGAAGGTTCATGAATATAAAAGTAAATAAATTGCTGTTCCTGTAAAATTGTAAATGTTCATATAAGTCCAGTTGGCTATATTCAAACCCACATGCAGTCATAGGATACAAAATCAATACTGGAAAACTCAACTTGTTTAAAAAAACAAAAGACTAATATTCATAACTGCAACCACTCATAATCAGTATACTAAGTTAAAAAAAAAAAAATCAAGTAAATCAATTGAAATAATGAATAAATTCAGAAATTCATTGCCAAGTCACTGATGTACTGCAAATAGTAAAATAAATGCAATTCATTCAGAGTTATTTATTAAATTCCACAAAGCAGCACGTTGGACAAAATCAGACTGAACTCTCAGGCATGTGATTAACTTGAAGAATGTGGTTGGGTTGACTAAACTCAAGGGATTACACCTACTTTTTAAATTCAAAATCTTCTTAAGCGTTTTTTATTGGAAGTAGGAGACTTTTAAATGCACCCAGTGGAAATGTTTCCTTTCATTTCTGCAGGAGCAGTAATAAAGTCCTAGAGGAGAATTGTTCTTTTTAACTCCATCTTTCACTCTATATAGTTCTTTTTTCCTTAATTACACATAATTAACATTCACTGCAATATCTCTCCAGCTAACTATCTTTCCACACATCTCACAGTATATCTGAATCATCATGTCATATCCCAAAGGTGGGGAAAATAGGTTTTCCCTTTGAATCCAAGGTTTATAATTGCTTCATCATGGTTGCAAGGCAAAAGATGTGCATTTGAGATATTACTGGTGGCTGGGCAAAGATCTCTGTAAAGCCCTGGGCTGTGGATGTAAATGAGTGCCATAAAATCTGAAACAATCTTAAAACATGTCAAGTAGATTAATGAAGAATCATGGTCATAGTAAAGCCTTTTAAACTGAATTAATTCAGAGTGGACAAACTGCCAAAATACTGAACAAATGCTACTATGTAGATGATCTAACAGACATCCTAACTGCAGAAATTATACGGTTGTATAACAGAAGTATTTTACTGGATTATTTCCTCCTGAATCCTATACTAAGGTACATGGAAAACAAAGAGGTGATTGGTGACTGTCAACATGGTTTCATTAATGACAAATCATGCCTGAAATATTTTAGTCTCCTTCTACAATGAGTTTGCTGAGTTGGTGGATAGCAGAAGACAAACTTGTATAATCTACCTGGACTTGTGCAAAGCATTAGATAATACCCCACACAACCTCCTTGTGTCTCAATTGGAAAGACAGATTTGATGCATGGACCACTCAGTGGATAAGGAATTGGTTGGATGATCACACTTATGGATCTGTGGTCAATGGCTCTATGTCCAAACAGGGACCAGTGAAAATTTGTTTCTCAGATACCATTATTGGGGTTGATGTTATTTAACATTTTGTTGGTGGCAAGGACAATAAGACTGAATGTACTGTCAGCAAGTCTGCTCATGACACCAAACTGAGTGATTGTGGCTAAGACAATGGAGGGAAGAAATGTCGTCCAGAGAGACTTTTAGAGGCCCAAATCTATCAAAGAAATGGTCCCATGCATATCTCATGGAATCCAACAGGTCCAAGTGCAAGGTCCTGCAGATATGGTGGCATTATTCCTAGCAAAAATGGAAACTGCATGGAGAACAGACTGAGAGCAGCCTTGAGAAGAAGGACCTGAGGGCGCTATTTGGTGAAAAACTCAGCATGCCTCAGCAATGTGCATTTGCAGCTCAGAGGTGAAAAGAGGTGATTTGGTTATTCTCCCCATCTACTCCATTCCTGTGAGATCTCACCTGGAGTACTGCATTAAGCTCTGGGGTCCAAGCATAAGAAGCATAAGAGGCATAAGAAGGATGTGGATCTGTTGGAGTGGGTCCATGGGAGGGCCATGACAATGAACAGAGGGCTAGAGCATGAATAGAGGCTAAGAGAGGTTGATCAGCCCGCGGAAGAGGAGGCCCCAAGGAGATATCATAGTGACTTTCCAGTACTTAAAGGGTCCCTAAAGGAAAGCTGGAGAAAGACTCTTTATCAGGAAGTTGTTTCTAAGGTCTCTTCTAACCCAAACCTTTCTGTGATTCTATGATTCTATTCTTCAGAATTGTATCAGGGATGTTCTCTGGAATTATATGAGATGGATCTATGCTACAAGCATAATTTAGACCAGAAGTGATTTTTTCTCTTTGCATCCTTCTAATTGCATTTTTATGGTGTTTTTATTCACACTGAAGAGTGGCCACAGATACAAACTGCTAATTTTATATGGAACTCAAAAATAAACCATGCTTCAAAAGGGAACCTGGCTGTGTTTTACCTGCCCATGAGGGTTCTGTTCACTGGACTACACAAGCCTAGACCAAAGAACATTTCTATACATAGAGTTGACATTAGCATCCATCACACCCACTATTAGTGTATGGCACAGCTTCTGAGTTTTGTTGTTGCTCTTTGTGTCTAAATTACTTCAGTATTACCAGTGGACCTACTTTAGTTCATAGCAGATGACAATCTGGACTAATCTGTTTTTGTAGTGTAAACTGTTGGCAGCGGAATACTTTTAACAAAAGAGAAATGTAGAAAAAAATTAGAATGAATAACAGTCTAAAACTATGTAGCAATATCTCAGCCACAAAAATCAACTTTCTACTATTTCCAAAATGTTTTAATAGTCAAAGATTGGTTGAATTTTTTGCAGTGTTAATTGTTCTCCTCTATTAAGTTAGGTTGCAATTTTTTAGAAACTCAGAAGCATCTTAAATAGATTCTCTTATTTTTGGTGAAACTATCTCTGTAACAGGAAGAGGAATGTGTAATCATTTCAACATTATCTGATGTGTACGAAGAATAGGTTTAATCATTTCATTAATCAGCCATCCTTACAGATTAAACCATATTCAGTCTTCCCTGAAGATTTTATTCTATGATCACTGTATGAAAAAGTAAAATGGTGAACAGGAAATTGAAACTGTTATTATACAGGAAATAACAGCACTCTGTCAAAATCTACAGAAGAAACATATGTTCAAAGTTACTGTCAACATCTAACATATCATATCAGATAAAGAGAAAAACTAAAATTACACGAATCATGATAATATCAATTCAAGGCAGAGTTCTGTGTGAAAATAAATCCTTTGCAGCTTCATGAAAAGGAGTTGAACACTGAGTATCTGATGGAGCAAAGATGCTGCCATAATTTCATATATCTTGAATCTATGGCAGAAATTTCTCCTTTCTAAATCCTTAAGACTTCATGGAGTCTTAATGCAATACTTTCTATATATAATGAAGCATGCTTTTATTATATCTGCCTACCTTTCAAAAAGTGCTGTGCTCTTTGTTACCACTGAGGAATTTCATATAAAGTCTCTACTATGGTTCTGCTACAAATTATTTAGATTTATTTGTAAATTTGAACATCATTTTGCTAAAGATGTTGGAAAGTGTAAAGATGAAACTAATGCACTAAGTTCTGTGAATTGGGGTCTAGGTTTGAACTAGAGTTGAACTTTTGTAAATTAAGAAAATGTACCCTGTGATGGTCATTACTGTTTCAGTATTTAACAGCAATTCTATCATTATTTGTTTAAACTATCTGCTGTTCATAGAGCAGTTACTTATCACACAAAAAAAGTGTTCTGCATTCTGAGATCCTTTGTGCAGGATTAGGTGGAATAAGAAACCTACCCATCCACTTAGCATCCAACATTTAACCACCATCTATAACATATATTTTCCACATTTGGTTCATCTCAAACTCGAAGAGAAATTGGGAACAACAGATCATCTGAGATTTATCATACTCAAAGCTTCCAGGCAGTTTATATTCTGTCCTTTCTTAGCACTTCACTAATTACAGCTCTTAGAACTAAGCTCATAAGTCAGAGTAATTCACAAGATGTTCAGAGCAGAAAACTGCTTGCGAGCACTGTCCAGACGTGATTTGGTTTGGTAAAGTGCTGAGATCTATACAAGTTACTGTATCAAATGTGCTTACTATAAAAAAAATCTTCTGACTGGCAATATTTGAGTAGGTTCTTGTTAAGTGTTATCTCTGAGGCCAGGTGCTCTTCTCCCCATCAAGATCTGTGAAGAACTAGAATCTAAGCTCCTCAGGTTCTTAAGTTTTCTCATGTAACTGGAAGAAAACTTAATGCTGAACAAAGTAGAGAGTGAGCAAGATCTAGAAATTAGTAAGAAAAACCTTTGTGCTAACAGAAGTAGGAAAAGACTTCTAATGGCTTCTGGTTCTTCTGTTAAAGACCCATCAGTCTTAATGGTCTTAAACAACAACTGATACAACTGCATCAATCCATTACTGTCTGATTGCGTCTTTACCTTTCCTATGTCTTGTGTTATTGATGAATATAACATTTTTATTATCTCTTTCTTTTTTCTCTTTTCTGTTCTTTTTTCTTTTCTTTTAATCAAATTTTCTTCTCTGAATCATTAAAAATCTATGTTTAGACAGCTAAGTGTCTAGGTTTCTTGTTAGCAAGTAATTCCTGGTACTTTAATAAGTTTGAAAAGTTGAGAGAAGACCTAGAAAACTTCTTTATTCCACAAATTGTGACCTAGCTTGAATTCAAGCATAATATAGTTATACTATTAGTAAGGTTAAAAGTTGAGTATCTATTGCTTCCCACAATGTGTGGGAGGTAATTTTAAAAAGTAATGTCGGGTTTTAAACCATAAAGGATAATAAAAAGGAGAAAAAGACAAAACATGTTAATGACTTCTGTGAGACCCTCTTAACCTACGTTTCTTCCAGATCTGAAAGATCTCCAAAGACTTCACATCATAAACTGTATACTGGCATTACATTACTGTGTCTGTGCTCTTTGCCTGATGCCATACAAGACTGAAACAGTCTTAGTCTGACATCTGGATTCATGATATCTGCCATTATCTTTACAATTTACTTCAGGTAGGAGAAATGGAAAACTTATTCCACAACTCCATTTCTATTATCTCAGTCTCTATTTGTAGGATTAATATGGTCCGTAACCTAATATTGAGACTGTTACAGGAGCATGGAAAGGAAATGGGAAAAGTAACACAGAGTGAGCGGAAGTAGATTCACAACATTAGGTGAGCAGATTTAGAGTCATAACCCAGAGTCAACATTTAGGTAACAAACCATATTATTCTACTATTTAATGTTATTAAAATTTGCACAAAAAGTCACATTTGAAATAATAATGTTGCCATAAGTATTGAGATGTCCATGTTGATAAAACCCTCAATTTTTTCTTTGCTGGACAATGCCACAGTGACTACAGTGACTACCAATATCTTACACCAAGAAAGAGAAATTGTGGCATTGATTCCATCATGAGCACACTTGCAGGAGATATATTTGCTATTACATACCGGATCATAGGAAATTACAGTATTATCAACATTAGGCTTCTTTTGTATTACTTCTGTAATACCTTTCTTAATTCTGACATATGAGATGCTATGTCATCTCCATGAATGGTAGATTTACTCCCCTTATCTAGCTTTCAACGTAGAAGAGCTGGTCTTTTCTTCATTTCTTTTTTTTTTTTTTTTAATTTTAATCTTTCAAAGGCATTTCCTACTTGAGCTATAATACAAAACAATGGATTGCACACCACTTAAGTTGTGATAAAGAGAATACTGGAATTCATAAAATCTGCTGAAGTTTATGTTCTTTCTTTCTTGACTGCAGTCCATACAAAATTAAACTTGCTATCTTTAGATTGATTGTTGTGATATATGCCAAGCTCCAGTTCTCCTGAGTCTGACCACCTTGGGTAATATATGTTAATGTCTTTCTTTAGCAATATACCTGGTATAAATTTTACTATCATCGATGAAAAAAATAAGTTCTGTTAATGAAATATGATGTAGTCTTTCCAGTGCTCTATTTAGACATTACCTAGGAGTAGATCATGTTTTTAGAAGTCAGGAGTAGCCCCAGGCCTTCCATAATTCTAATTGATGTAAATGAAGAAAATAATGAAAGCTTGTGTGTGCTGACCCTGTTATACAGGGTGGTTTCACCTCAATTAATCAAAGAACCTTCAGAGATGTTGCAAGCATCTGGCCTGAATAGAGAGTTCTTCAGATTCTGATACTAAACTGGCTGCGTTCAGTGCCCGGATTTCAACAAAAGCTGCTTAGTTTCCAAATGCTGACATGCTTAAAGAGACTTGCATGTTAAAAACTTCAACTTCCCTCTCCGAAAACATCATCCTTGGTTTTAGATAAATATCTGAGAAACAGCAGCTCCTCTTGGAAAGCTTATGTTCTTGCTCTAATGCTGAAAACATGAAAAAAACCGCATTCTGTAATTGAAATTACGAATACCAGGTTTGATAAAAGTAATACTACATAGAAAAAATCTGAGAATAATGGCTTCTTTTCTACTAAAACTGATATTTGTGAAAGATAATGCAATTCAAATTTTTTACTCTGTAGCAGCTTATTCTAGCATTTTCCTTGAAACTCAAATACACTAGTAGCATGTTAGCTTTGTCACATCTGATAGGTGTACTTTCCATAAAATGACCTTCATGTCATGCAGCCAATAATGCTCACAAGTAAAATGTTAAAATGTAAAGACAAATGAAGGTCTGTAAAACACAATGGAATGCTATGTTTATTGATTATAAGGCTGAGTATTCTGTAGAGTTATATTCCTTTCTTATAAAAATGTAGCATGCAAGCTGGTTTTGTTGTTTGTTTTTAAACTGGAAGTATTTACAGCTTTTTTACAGATGTGGTTATTTAATTTTTCAGTGAGTTCATAGAGTATTCAGTATCAAAGCAGTAATTCTAAATACAGATTATGTACCAAATGAATTAAAAAGAAAAAAACAAAACCTTGGGGATAGGATCCACCCATATGCTGCTCATACAAATTTAAAGGCTGCCTAGCTTCTTGAATTGTAAACACTGGATAATGAAATTTCTTTAAGTTTAATGTCTTTCAAATGTGTAAACATAGACTTGTTTTCACAGATAGTGAAAGGTGCTTCTAAACAAAAAAGAAAGAGGCAAGACTGGAAAAGTGTGAGGGTGTGGTAAAGATTAATAATAAGAAAAAGAAAAGAATGTCAGGATAATGATCTGATTAAAAATCAAAGAACCAGATGAGTTGTTTTATACTCCTTCCCAGGATTCTTCCTTCTCAGAGACATGATTGAAACTGAATACCACCAAAATTTTTTCAGTAAGGATTTTATTTTTTTCTGACACTTTTTTCCATTGGAAAAAAAATAATAAACAAACAAACAAACAAACAAAGTATTTTCCCATGCTTACTTATTTATCCATGTCAGGATTTTTACTATTTTCATTTTGAAAAGATTCTTGCGGTTTCCTGAAACAATCTGAAGCTGAAGTGCCAAGGTACATAAGCAAAAAATAGCACTCCTATGTTCTTTTTCAGACCTGTCAACAGAGTGTTTGCATTAGTCTAAAGGTAAGACTGCAAATCTTTTTACATCAACAAAGATCAAAACCATAGATTCATAGAATCTTAGAATCATTCAGGCTGGAAGGGATCTTAAAATATACCTACTCCAACTCTCTCGCAATGAACAGGGACACCTACAGCAGATCAGTGTGCTCAGAGCTCTGTCTAGCCTAAGCCTGAATGTTTTCAGGGATGTGGCATCCATCACATCTCTGAGCAATCTGTTCCAGTGCGTCACCACTCTCACTGTAATCTCTTCATTATACCCAGTCTAATTCTCCTCTCTTTTTGTTTGAAACCATTTCCCCTTGTCCTATCACAACAGACCCTGCTAAAGAGTCTGTCCCCTTCCTTCTTATAGCTCCTCTATAGATATTATAAGGTTGCTATCTGGTCTCCCTGGTGCCTTGTCCTCCAGGCTGAACAGCCCCAGCTCTTACAGCCTGAATATGAGGAGAATCACCCAAAAGGCAATTCATAGAAAACTGTGAAAACAAAAAATATCAGTAATGAAATCAAGGCAAGTACTGTAGGAAAGCCTTGCTGAGCTGAACACTCCTCTGTGTATTGCTTTCTGACAGTCGATTGTGCTGTTCTGGAAAAGGAATTAGAAGACCAAACCAAATCAACCCTTATCATTCTCATTCTCAGTCAAAATAGAGACAACCTTTCTAAAGCTAGGACATATGTTCTCTAAAGAAAGAAGTGAATTTAGGCAGCAAGTGGAGGGCCTTCACCCTATAAAAGGAAGCCCAGAACAAGGAAGAATTACACATTTTACTTCTTTTTTTTTTTTAAAAAAAAAAAAAGCTTGTGAATATATCATTTATCTTCTCTCACCAGGGAATTTAAGCTTCCCTAAGGTCACTTACCTGAGGAATTATTACAATTGGTCCATTTTACCACTACAAAAAGAATTTTAAAAAAGTAATCACTTGCACAATACCCAGGCTTTTAAACTGTATTATAGGTTGAATGTATAAAGGAACAGAGTGAAAGGACCAGTAGAAGCCTTTGTGTTTTACCTTTTAAATCAGATGCAAAAAAAAAAAAAAAAAAAAAAGAAGTATTTTTCTAACACTGTTTCTATAAATTATGGCTCCAAGAGATTTTTCATTTTGTAGAAACTGTAGGGTAAATGAATATCTGTGTGGGAATGGCAAGTTATAAATATATAGCAGTAATTCCAAGACAAAAAAGTCCAGTGGGTTTTAGATTTCTCCTCCAATATTTGAGTTCCATCACCTTATTAATATATACCTTGACAGAAGTCCTGAGAGGTGTTTTTGGATCCTAACTAAAGTAACAACTGTTCTTTGAGAGAAGAAAAAGGCAACATGAGAAGGCATAAATGTTTGGTAACTAAGCAGTCTGATGGACTGGAAGATATCTGGGGAGAATCGGGGTCCTGTCTTCTCCATTTGCCCAGGCTAAGGGTGAAGAAGTAGGGCAGCAAGGCCCACCAAGTCCTGTTTCACTTAAACACTTCTGTACCATATAGCGACTTGTCCATAAAACACTCTTGTTTTGTGTGGACATCTTATGACACATTTGTATAGAATGAGCAAGTCATAGGAGTAAATAATTTATGGCAGACATCACAATAAAAATTCCTTGGAGTTGCAGTACAAGGCACCATCAGAATTTCCTGTAGCAGTAAATTTTTGTTTGTTATTAGAGAAAAAATTACCTCTTAATACTTTCCAGCTAATGTGTACCTGTAATTTGGGCACTCTACCTTACATTAAGTACAATGATCATTGCACATTTCTGTGTATTTACAGACAACTTGCACAAATTAGAAGCATCTGGTTCCTCTCTGAAAGAGGTTAGTATTAATTCCTAGAAGTGTTCTCTGTGACAGTGGCAAAACATAATTAAGATAAGAGCATTATGTTTTCAAAGGAAAAATAAACAAAATTTATAATTTTTGAAGAGGAAGAATGCGTAAATCTAAGCCTCTGAAACACTCCAGGACATTTATGTCTCACAAAAAGAATCATAGTTAAAAAAAGATTATAATTCACTGTAATTCACTACTCCAAAGTCTTCCTTAAACAAAGTTATGATTTGCATCACACTGTGTGGAAGTCCCACTTTTTTTTTTAATATAATGAAACCGTCACATGGGACATGTTTGTTTAGGACAGAAGTATGCTTGTATTTGATTTCAGCAATTTATTCTGATTCATAATTGCTGCACTATTTTTTCCATTGTAGATTGCACAAATCTTCTTGCATCTAGAACTTCTAGATAATTATTATTGTGATGACTATATGGTTCTTTGTCCTAAGAAAGAAATTCAGTGAAGAGGATGCAACTCAATAAGAAATGATAAACTAGAATAAGGAAGTTGTCAAAATATAAACAGTATTAATTTAAATATAATAAAAATACCTATTTTTTGCACAAACTGAAACTGTGCTAACTAGCAATTGTTATGCTCAACTCTATATAAATAAAATAAAGATGCTATTTTGTAAAGCATCTGTTTATTCCCAAAGAGCTTTCTTATCTTCTAAGTATCTGAAATTAAAGATCTATCAAAATCATTTACATACGTACCCCCAATGACTACTTCAAAGTATTATTACTGTTTCTTAGGATTTATGGGTAGTAAATATATCAAAAAAATAGCAATAATAAAAGAATCTGGTTATTTGGTGCCTATAGCAATGCCAAATTTTTGAAGATGTGAACTTCTGTGTTGCCATAAAATACTCCAGTGATTCTTGGTTTTCAACCCTCCACAGAAATCTGTTCACAAATTATTTATTTATTTCAAAGGTGAATATAATAAATTTTCAGCCTAATTATGTCTGTTTTCTGCTATCATTCTATTTATTATTTATTTGGTTCAGAACACACTTCTCTCCTATTCTTACTATACTTCCCTGGAGAAACAGGCTGAGGGGTAGATGTATGGGGGAGATAAGCTGAGAGGACAACAAGCATGGGGGTCCTGTTGTGATAACACTTGAACAGATTTTACATCTTTGTGCAAGGAAAAGCTAGATCCTTCCATCCCAGAATCTTTGATGATCCCATAAACAAAAGCTTTGGAGGAATTAATGTCCAGGCTCTTCGTTGGGTAAGAAACACAAGCTGCTATACAGCAGGATGTTTCCAGTCTATTTCATTTAAAGAGAAATACAATTGTAACTTGAATACCTGCCACTGTGACAGCCAAATGCTTTTTAGAGCAGGAATGCCTGATTTATTTTTCCAAGGCTATTTAAATATCAAGACTAAAACTTACTTGCTACTGGCCTTATTAAAACAAACTAATTCTAGAACTAGAAAGAGAAAATGATAAGAATTAAATCTCTACTTTTACATATCTTGAGCAGTTTAAGCGCTGAATAACAGCAAATGGATAATAGGTGACATTTGGATTTTTCAAGCTAATGAAAATACATCACGGTACTACTGTATGCAATGACATTAAATCAAATATTATGACAGGGTAAGAGGTGGATAGAAGTGGGAGCAGAGTGCTGTGTAACTCTGTTTTTAGTACATTGTTGCTGTTTGCAAGGGCTCTGGCAAAGCCCAAAAGCTGTGCTGAAGTAAAAACCCATCTGGCAACAAGAGGTGTGGGGCAATACAAACCTGTGAAGACATGGGTGTAGATTGATGCTGGATTTATTTATGCTGTAATACATATTATGCTGCCTGTCACTATTACAGAGCCTTGTTCTTCCCTTTCTGTGCTTTCAGTTCATGAATCTTTCATTCTTTTGTGCACAGTGAGCTGAGCTTTAACAGGAGCTGTGAGGGGACAAGAGGAGGACAAGCTTTTTTATACAAAATGCTCATCATATTATTCTGGCTGTTTCCCCCACATAGTGAGGTTCTCTGCTAGTGACTGAAAAGCATACGTCATTATCAGAGTTGGAATATATAACAGAGAATAAAGTTTTTCTCATTTAAAGTTCTAATATGTACTATTTCTATTTCATAATACACCTAATTATTGTCCAGTCAAGTGGCACAGCATTTAAGCTCATAAATTGAGGTGATAAGATCCACACAGTATACAATTGCAAGATGATCATATCAGGATCCTGTTAAGCACAATATCCTTTCTCCGGTACTTGTCAGAAGCTTGGAAGGTAGTAAAAATTCATGAAAATTCACAGTGGTGAGATGATAGAACAGGCTACACAGAGAAGCTGTGGGTGCCCCATCCCTCAAGGCACTCAAGGCCAGGTTGGATGGGGCCTTGGGCAGCTGAGCTGGCTGGGGACAGCCCTGCCCATGGTAGGGGTTGGAACTGGAAGATCTTTAAGGTCCCTTCCAAACAAAACCATTTTGTGATCCTATATTTCTATGAAAATGTGCCCCCTTGCTCATTCTTACAAAATATTTTACTCTGGTTAGTAAATACGCTGAAATATTAAAGTTCATCATGACTTCAATATGAGGATGTCTACCATTTTACACTTTTTCATCAGTGACTGAGATCACTTTTTTCACCATGCCATTTTTTTTTCTCCACGCAGATCACTGAAGCATCTCATTAACTCTGCAAGAGAGTTTTGGATTTCTGATATGAGTCATTTGCTCTCACTGTGCTCCTTAACGTGTTTGAAACATGGCTGTACAGTAAAGACAGTTTCAAATAGTATTTCCTTCTTGTTGAACTTAGAATGATTATTGCACTAGCTGTTTTTATGCTCAGAATGCTTACATATTTTGTCTATCATTCTATTGATGAGGATGACAGTGTATTGAAATGTTATGTATTTAGCACAGAAATGAAAGTTTTTGTATCTGTATTAATTTTTATCCTCCAGCTTCTCCCTTTAACTTCTCTTGAAGTTCCATTGAAGCTCACAAATGCTAAAGCAAACTGTTTAATTAAATGGCTATGAGGTGAACACTAATTTTTTGAAAAACCATTAGTTTATTCTTTGCACAGCAACTGCCTAATCCCCTACTGACTCTTTTATACGAACTAGCAATTGACACTACTACTGTTTTTCAGAGGGTTGCTAATGGTCCTTTTTTTTTTTTTTTTTTTTTAATTAAGTGTTTCAGAATTTATTCTCTGGTTTTATGACTAGTGTGCTCTTTTCCAGACTTTTGGAGTGATTTTTATGGTGTCAATAAATAAAGAAATAAAGTCTTCTATTTCATATCTCAATGTTTCACTAATTTATCTAAAATAGAAATTAACCTAATTAAACTAAATAAATCTAGTTACATAGAATGAAGAATCAGGCTCATGAGAACCAGATGCTGCAGAACAGACAGAGAAAAATATAAATAAAAATAAAACAAAAGAAAAAAATGAGATAGTAATTATAATTAAAAAAAAAGATATAAATACAATTCTGAATGTAAGAATATCAGAGAAATGTGTGAGAAGGAAAGTGAGAGGGTGAGAGGAATGGAAAGGGTAGGCAAAGGAAGCAGGGACAGAGGAAAGTTTGTCTTTGGCTTGAATTAAAAAGAGTGTGCAGTTACACCAGGGTGCCTTTGCTAATAATGACAAGATCGTTCACTTCTCACATCTGTAGAAAAAGAAAGAAAGAAAGAAAGAAAGAAAGAAAGAAAGAAAGAAAGAAAGAAAGAAAGAAAGAAAGAAAGAAAGAAAGAAAGAAAGAAAGAAAGAAAGAAAGAAAGAAAGAAAGAAAGAAAGAAAGAAAGAAAGAAAGAAAGAAAGAAAGAAAGAAAGAAAGAAAGAAAGAAAGAAAGAAAGAAAGAAAGAAAGAAAGAAAGAAAGAAAGAAAGAAAGAAAGAAAGAAAGAAAGAAAGAAAGAAAGAAAGAAAGAAAGAAAGAAATGTAAGAAAAGATGGAAAAGAGTTCCTGGAATGTACCAGCTGTTGATGTTGTTCCTCCCTGCTGAGCCCAGAGCTTTGTGCCCCTACTGGAAGGCATAGCAATCTGTTGACATCTCCAGCTCTCTGCTACTTCGGGATACTCAGCTGAATCTAAGACAGTGATCATCTGGCTGAGTGAACAAAACTCAGTGCCTACAGTGAAAAAGTGGAACTAACACAGAAAGCAGATGGCTTGAGGTCTGCTCAGTCCTTTCTCTGGAGCTGTTTACATTCTTAAGTGACTAATTTTGACATGTTACACTACTGACAAAGGTTTTTTTTTGTATGACCCAGTAAATTGCATACAGTGCAGTCTGGGACCACTTTAATTTCACTTTTGAGGCCCAGTGTAATTTCTGTCAATTAAAATCGCTTATGCCTTCATGGTCAGTGAACAATCAAAGCTGAATTTTAAAATTTTAGGGTTTTTTTTTTCCCATATGTAGTATCTAAAGATTTACACTTAGCAAAAATGCCTTCTCAATATGTAATATCGGTCTTTAATATTTTGTCCTTGTAGGACTGAGATGAAAGCCAATACACAGAAGAAGACGCATAGGTCTCCAAAGCCTTTGTTTAACTTACCATCTAATTCTGGCTCCCAGACCTAGAGGCTACTGGGATTACACTGACTAATGCACAAAACCTAAAACCAAACCTGGAGCCAAAGTTTTACATATTCCAAGACATGTAAGTAGAGTTTATTTGAATATCATGGAAAGTTTTGGATGAAAGCTTTTTCAATCCTGAGTTGTTGTTTCTAACTTTTTCCTCAGAAATCTGTGATGTTTATTAAGTATAAGAACCTCAGATATTCTGCAGTTATTTGACTGGAAAAAAATCATCAGTCCCTAGTCTGCAAATATCCCTAGCTTATATCTTAAACTTGTTCACAGTTCTATAACAGTTCCATGGGCTCTGAGGATCAGTAAGTGATTATCCTGCTAAGTGGTCAAAACTAAAAATAAAGCATACAAACAAACAGTTTAAGGTTATTCTGGAGACGTTAAGGGCAGGCAATCTAATAATAGAAGTCGTTTGAATGACAGGCTTTGTTCTGTTAGAAACTAAAGAGCCTGCCTAGTCTGGAAGCATTTTGCAAAGGGATTGAACTAATACTAACAAAGAGGAAACAGCAGTTGTTTTCCAGAGACCGGATATAGATTTACCTTTTGCACCTCCTGCTGCAACAGACCATTCTCACACACATTATACAACATTCCTCAGCTTTTTGGTTTCAAAGGCTTTCTCATTTTAATCAGGACCACACCAGTCTAGCCATGTCCCAGTGTCTAGGGTATCTAGAGTGCTCTCTTTGGGTTTTTATTTGCCCAGGGCTACTCACTATCATTTCAAATTTGGATCAGCTTTAAGACTAATTCCTAGTTTACGATGACATGCAGACCTGCAAGATAACATTTTCTGATAGATGTTCTTATCAGAAACATCCATCACTGATAAATTATGATCTATGAACTGCCTTATTATCAGTAAAAAAAATGCTGGGCTGCTAAAATGGCACAAACCATACCATTATAGCTCATAATTTCTACAGTTTTTGCACGGAGACTACCATTGAATTTTGCAATAATGATTTTAAGTAGTATCTCTTCTTAGCTCAACATAATTTTGCCTAACAATCTAGAAAAGATACTCCAGTAATTTGGTAACTGTCCATCTACACTACACATTCATTTCACCCCCAAACCTTCTGTAATGTCACCGAGTTGTGACAACCATGGTAAACACCTACCTACAATGCAGTATTCCTATGCATCTTTGTATACTATTTACTGTTGATGAGAAAAACAAACAAACAAACAAACAAACAAACACTTCTGTGTTGGTACTTAACATCTACTATTTACCTAGCTAAAAATAAATGAACCCAATATTAATCTTTTATTGGGTGGCATGTCATCTAACTGTTATGTTCTAAAAAGAACTAGTCAGCCAGCTAAAGAAAATACTTTTGCTGTGTAGTGCTAACAAGTACATAATTATCCAAACTTTACTTTATATTGGAATTTTAAGTTCTCCTTATTTAAACCAAAACATATTTTTTCTTCTTTGTGTACGTCCTTTGATCACAGGAAGATGTTTTCTCATTTCAGACATCCAAAGAACAGAGACAGGGAAAAAAAAAAGGGAACAACATTCTCAGAAATCCTTTTATTTTATTATTCTATTATCTCACCACTTACGCATTTCTTCATTACTGATCAGAGTTTTTCACAGTTTTTGCTATGGATCCATATATTTAATGCACCGTCCTCCAGTGTCTTATTCTACCTTGTTCTGGTACTGCCCATTCATCTGCAGAACTTAGTTGTAACTCTCTCTCTCTCTCTCAAAAAAAAAAAAAAAAAAAAAAAAAAGTCCATAAACTAGATAGGTTTGAATTTCCACTGTTTCATGTAAGGACTTTCCCTAAACTAGACAGAGGCTTCTTAATAAGAGGGCATTTGACAGTCATTTTGCAATTTTTTGCATTCAGTCATTTTGCATGACAGCAGTAAAAGGCTCCAACAGGCCAAAGGAGAGTAGGATTTTTCAAAAAATATATCAAAATATCAAAAATCAAAATATCAAAAATATATAAAAAAATCAAAATATCAAATTTTATGTCACTGTTTGCATATTAAAGGAGTACAAACAGTAGAATAATGAAGGGATTAACAGTAACAGCTACTGATACCAGATGTGGATGGTGTTGGTTCCATATACTGCAAAGCAGCAGCAGTATAACTTTGTTTCCTCAGAAATTTTGAATAGTTTTAGAAAAAGTTTTAGCCTGAGTTAGCTAAAATGTGATAAAAATCCCAGACCCAGAGCTTTCTGATGGACTGACAGCTGTCATAGTTGTGTACTACCCTGCACTTCTCACAGGCACACATATCTTTATCAGAATCTCTTAATCTACTATAACTTCAAAGTACCGCATCTTCTGTAGGACTATATCTCCTATTAATACCTCGTATTAATAATTCAATCTTATTTTCTACTGTGAAGAGAAGAGTGAAGATAAAGAGGGGGAATTCCTAGCGCATGTGAATTGGAAACGGTGTCAAAAGTAGATTTTACTGGGTTCCAACAATCATTTGTGAGCTTAACATCTTTCAGAGGACTTTTCAGCCTTAGGGTTTACTTAACTTCTTGAGAGAGTTCTTCAGACCTGAACTGCTCCCAAAGAGGAGAATTAAGAACATTTGTTCTTTATATACATTTCATAATTATGTTTAATGTTGACCAGTGCTCAATATGTTGCAGCTATTAATTAAATACAAAAACTTTTTTCTCTACTTTGTTCAAGTTAAAAAAAAAAAAAAAGAAAAAAAAGAAAAAAGAAAAATCTGGTAGGTTTCACAATCAAAACTATAAGCCTTCTCAAGTATGCAAATTAACAATTAGAACATCTGAAAAATGGAATTCTGCTAATCCCTTCACAGGAGAAAATTGGTTATCTGCCTACGGCACAATAAACCAAAAAGCTGTCTAAAGCAGAAAAAATAGGCAGACAATTTACCAGTATTGAACTGTTTTACACCCCTGATAGACAGACCCTCCCACCGTTGAACTGAGGTTAGTTTATTTTCGTGTGGGAAAGCTGATGTAAGAAGTGTTATGTTGAGACCAGCGGGAAAAAAATTGTTGTTTGAGAAGGTCATGGACATTGTAAAATGGATATCCTCATCCCACTCTTTTTATGAACTTCAGCATATATAATAATATATGATAATAAAATTGCAGTCTTACGCAGCATTGCTTGTGCTTTAGTTTTTAAAGCCTCCTACCATTCGGTGCTAGAGATAACAAAAAGGGTCACAGAACCATACAATGGTCTAGGTTGGAAGGAAACATCAAAGAATTCATAATTTTAGCCACCCTGACATGGATAGGGCACTTTCCATCAGGTCAGGTTGCCCAGGGCCCCATTCTACCTAACTTTGAACACTTATAAGGATAGATAATCCAAACCTTCTCTGGGCAACGTGCTCCTGTGTCTCTTCACTTTCATAATAAATAATTTCTACTTTATACTTATTCTAAACCAGCCTTCCATTAATTTAGAACTGTTAGCCATCATCCTATCACTAAATATCCTGGAAAAATCTTTCCCTGACAATCTGGTCTACTGGGCTCATTCAGTTTCCTATTTCTTTAGTCCAAATGTTTTTGGTTATCTAATTCGATCTAGTGTTATGACTCTGGAAACCCTTGTAAAAGAGTATCAGCTACTCCTGATGTCCAGTAACAAAGACTGTTATACAAAGTTCAAAAACTAACACACAACACTATGTCTTATATGGCTAATATAACTGTTAAAAAAAAAAAAAAAAAAGACTGCATTATCTCTGGGTGCGGCCAATCTGAGTAGTAACATGTTTTAGACTGTGACCTACCTGAGGGGAACACCCAAATCACTGAAGCAGGTGGTGCTGGGAAGAGGCATGTGAAAAAATCTGTACCTACAGAAACCATGTAAATCTTGGCTGTCTTCCAGTTTCATAAAATAAGGGAAACATCATTCACACAGGTGCAATATAACTCATTTTGGCTGTGTGTGAAAATAAAACTTTCATTCAGAAAGCATTACTTGCTCTAACATGATTTAGCTTGAGGTTGGAGTGTAGTTGAGGGAGAAGACATTAACATTCAGAAGCAAGCCTACCTGAGGGAAAAAGCCAACAAATCTCCCCTACTCAGAAAAAAACAAAACAAAACAAAAAACCAGCAAACCTGAAACATTTCTTTAAAATATTGAAATAGTGAAAAGTTTAATTAAAAAGGCTTTCTAAAGTCTTTTTAATATAATATAGAGGATGTTAGAGGAGGACAAAGTGACAGCATTAGAAATTGAAATCTTCTTTCTGTGAGATTATTACAATGCAAAATTGGCTATTCATCTTCCTTGCATCTTCCTCTTTTTCTTGGTAGGCCTCTAACTGTCCCAGCTAAGCTGGCTCTATTCTCCAACAAAATAAAGGAGTTATATTATTATTTGGATTAGATATTTTGACTCAATTTCCTACAATAAGGCATTGTTATAGCAATACCTGTAGCAAAAGTGTTCAAGGTATATGTTTGGATTCTTTTTGTTTGTTTGTTTTTGATGAATTTACGTCTAGTATCTCCATAGTGCTTGACTGCTTTTACAATAGAATATATTTAATGCAACTACGGAGTTTGATCTTCCAGGTAAACTACATATTTTCTGGGGAATATAATCCAAATTCAAGCAGACTGAACAGTAACTTTGCAAATTCTAATACATATGTTTCTGCTATTCTGAAGATCACTTATTCATATCCAGATGATCGGCTTTGAAATCACTTACTAATGAGACTATCCTGCTTTAACCAGAAAGACAGGCTTTCTGGAAATGACTGTTTGTTTACCAACTCATTTTAAAAGAACAGGCTATTGTAGATTGTGAATTGCACCACCTAACCTGTGCTTAAAAGAAAGACCTGGCAGGCTGCAGCCCAGTCCTACTCAGTCCAGTTCCCTGAGATAACCCACCCACCAGGTGTATTATTGCTTCTCTTGAAATACTTATTATTTGTTTATTCCTCTTTGTGACATGGAAGTAACAATCCCCACCCCCAACCCCCACCCCAATAATCCTCTTGGCGTGTTTTGAAGTCATGAATGCATCATTATATGTTACTAAAGGAAGTTCAGCCGAAATGCCTACAACTAAATCTTACAGTAAGAATTTCATTTAACAATGAGGTACATTTAGGAAGTCAGAGAAAGAAAACACATTTAATATCCTAAAGGCTGGGTGCAACTTCATGTTGCTTCAAAGTAGTTCCTATTTTAAATCCTGCTGTTGCTTGAGGCCAAAAACTGACTTTATTAGATTTCAAAATGAAAAAAAAAAAACAACTATGCACCTGCTTTTGTAACAGACTTAAAAAAAAAAAATTACACTTATAGAAGGAATACATTGTGTAGATCATAAATGTCATCAGTTTAACAGCAAAAACATGATAATTCATTCTCTGAGCAAAAGCAAGCATGGAGCTTCAGCCTATGTTGGTTCACTGAAACAATAGAACATTAAAAGCGTCTACAACTCAATACTATAATGTGGAATATTTAGGTTGTTTCTTTTAGCTCTGTGCCTGATCTATTCTGCCTCTTTCGGACAAATCCCCCGGAATACTTTGTTACTATACAGTGAAGGATAGCAAAAATTAAATACTGAAAGAAATGGACAAAACTATATGAAGTCACACTTGTGTGAGATTCAGACAATTAACTGCAAGGCCTTTAAAACTATCCAAAACTCCATCAAATTCATTTTCAGGTGATGATGGAAATAATCTAAATGGTGTGTGGCATTATTAGGATTATATTCTGCTGTTCCACAGAACCTTGCAAAGCTAGGCCACAGAAGAAGGGAAATTGCACAACAGTGTGGCCATTTAGTTTCCAGAAAATTTATCTTTAGGATAGAATATGGAGAGAAGAAAAGAAAGTTTTTCATCTTTTCTTTGTGTTGTACACAACCTGAAGACTGACACAAATTATTAATCTTTTTAATTTTCTAAAATAAATTAACAGTGAAACTCCAGTGTAAGACACCTAAATATTCCCAATCTGAAATGTCTTTTCCTACATCTGTAACTTAGACTATGGTTTCCATGTGTTTGCAAGTCATTTAAGAACATTGATCAACCAAGCTGAACATCTTCAAGGGAACAGAATGTGATATACATGTACTCAGACATACAGAGACAGAGTATTGTTGAGACAGCACTGGAATACGTAGTGCATTCTACCAGTACAGTCATGCCTTCTCGTGATTCAAAGAAAGACATTTATATCTGGCCAAGGTGCAAAGACTTCAGTATGAAGATCTTTCAGTTAAATGTAAAAAAGACATTTTTCTTTCTTTCTTTCTTTCTTTCTTTCTTTCTTTCTTTCTTTCTTTCTTTCTTTCTTTCTTTCTTTCTTTCTTTCTTTCTTTCTTTCTTTCTTTCTTTCTTTCTTTCTTTTTCTTTCCTTTTTTCATTATTTATTTATTTATTTTCTTTTTTTAAAATTCCCTTAGTACTCCTGGTTGGAATTTTCATATGTGGACAAAGTCCACATATTTCTAAAGTTTTTTTTTTTTTTTTTTCTGCCCCATTTTTCATTGTAAAAACAACCACATTACCAGGCAGCCATACTTCATCTCATCATCTCATATATCTCATATATCTCATAAAGCCACTGTGAGCAGATAGACAAAGGGGAAAATAATGGAAGAAAAGTTGTGTCCCACTGTGAGCTGGTATAGGCTCTGGACTCAGTTTCTATGCAGAACTGAAGCTTCAAAAAAAACCACCTTATCTCCAAAACTCAAATATAAGACCAGCAGCTTGCAATCATGTAGGAGATGAAGAGATTCTGAGCTGAAAAATGCTGTTATATTTTTAAATTTGAGCTGACAGTTTGTTTTATTTAGATAAACTATTGACCATCTCTATTTCTGTAATTTTTAACAATGCTTTTCCAGCAAACACACAGTTAAATTGACAGGACTTCATTTATAATCCACAGAACAATAGATGACCCGAGTAAAACTGTGTGCTACCCTCCAGATGTTGTATTCACTGAAACACCTGGGAGAGCCACAGGAGAGAAGTAAGAATGACCGCTGCATTCACTAAAGCAGCAGCTGTATGTTCAGTAGGCAGAACACGTTGCCCTACCTTCAGCACCTATCAGTTCTCTGAATTTATTAAACCCTTAACTTAGCCCATCATATAGCTATAAAAATTTCCTCATGGTTCTGCCTTCCCTCAAGTTAAAATATTGTGAAACCATATTTGTAGCTTTGGGTGCTTGATTTAGTGCTTACCTGACTTCAGGTAGGAATGTAACTGGTTTGCTGGGTTCACACTTTCTTTTGTCTCAGTGTTGTTCTGTCAACCTCCAATTTTATCTAGGGACAAAGGAAAAGTAACGTATGTTCCATCAAGAAATATTTGGAAACAGTCAAGTTATATAACATAAAGTAGTAAAGGAATATGAACTAAAGATACAAACATTCCTAGTGAGCAGCTAAATAAGAGGGTAAAGGTTTGTGTAAGACATGGTCCCAATGTTTTGCCTTGAGGTAGCTTCATTAATAATGATCTATCTTTTCAATTCTTTTTTTTTTTTTTTTAAGTTACGTATCGGTATAAATACTTATTCTTGTATGTACGCAAAATTTTCTCATCTCTTCTCCTTTTTCCTAGAAACCACTCACATAGTTCTGATATTTGTTGAATTTTTCAGTTCTCAAGAAACAAATCTATTTCTTAGTTCTCTAATATTCCTACTGCTTCTTTTGTCATTCATGCACACTCTACAGAATAATGGTAGGAACTAGCCCTGAGGACATGAAAAAATTCAAGTCAGTCTCAGCTAAGTAATACTGGAGTGAATCAGAAAGTATGATCTCCACTGACACTCATGGCCTTTAGGTTTCCTATGTTTATCACAGAACGTGAGAAGTCAAATGAGCCTGTAGAAATTTAAAAGCAGATAAATCCGATTGTTATTTCCAATGCAACTACTACTCCAACTTTTGCCCAACTCAGATACGTTCAAAGACTACACTTCATTCAATAAATATTATTGAAATTAGTTATTTTCAATATAAGGTTGTTAGAATTTGTCTTTTAGTTAGCGGTTTTATTTTATCCTGTTAAACAAGTTGCCACTAAGAAAAATAAAAACACCACGAAGACACTAATTATTGGACCAGGCATTTCTTATTAAAAATTAATATTAATAAAAAGATCAAACTATGAGCTGATTCTGATTCCAGGTATTGTTCTGTAAATGAATGAGGAGAAAGCTGAGATGAAGTTGGAACATTCCATTTTATCTTTTCTTAACAAATTCTTTCCATTTATTTCCTGTAAGCTTCATTTATTTTAACATTGATACAAATTCATAGATAAAGTGATGATTTGAAATAGGGTTGTGTATTTAGTCACATATAAGCTTTAGCGTCAACTTGCTTTTTTTTCGTTTACCACCCTTACCCAGAAAAACAACAGCAGTGCAGTGACTAGTCCACTATCATATACATGCAATTTGGTCTGCTCGTATATGCAGTCTGATAGGAATCCTGGCTACCAAACAAAATTCATGAAGGCTGAGATTTTTCCCTTCCCTTCAGTAGAAACCCTTATTCGTCTTTCTTCTACCCAGACAAAGAATTACAGAATCATAGAACCACCAAGGTTGGAAAAGGCTTCCAAGATCATCTAACCCAACTGCCCACCTACCACCATTATTTCCCACTAATCCATGTCCCGCAGTACAAAATCTAATGTTTTTTGAACACCTCCAAGGATGGCAACTCCACCACCTCCCTGGGCAGCCTGTTCCAGTGCCTCACACTCTTTCAGAGAAATGTTTCCTAATATCCAACCTGAACATCCTCCGGCACAACTTTAGACTATTCCCTCTAGTGCTGTCACTAGTTATACAAGAGAAGAGACTAACCTCCACCTCATCACAACCTCCTTTCAGGTCACTGTAGAGAGCAATAAGGTCTCCTTATAATCCTAGTTCCCTTAGCTGCTCCTCATAAGGATTGCGCTCCAGATCCCTCATCAGCTTCATTGCCTTTCTATGGATTTGCTCCAGTGCCTCGATATCTTTCTTGTAATGAGAGATCCAAAATTGAACACACTACTAAAGATGTGTGCTCACCAGAGCTGAGTACAAGGGATGATCACCTCCCATGCTCCTCCTGGCTGCACTATTTCTGATACAAGCCAGGATGCCATTGGCCTTCTTGGCCACCTGGGCACACTGCTGGCTCATGTTCAGCTGAGCATCAATTAATACCCCCAGGTCCATTTCCTCCACATGGTCTTCCAGCCACTCTGCCCAGAGCCTAAACCGTTGCCTGGGATTGTTGTGGCAAAAATGCAGAACTTGGCACTTGGGCTTGTTAAACTTCATCCCACTGGCCTCAGCCCAGCTATCCAGACTATTCAGATTCGTCTGCAGAGATTTCCTACCCTCAGGCTTCCTCCTAACTTGGTGTCATCTGCAAACTTACTGAGGGTGCACTCGATCTTCTCATCCAGGTCATCAATAAGGATATTAGCCTGGTGTCTGAGAGATTACAGGAGCTTCTTCATCTCTAGAAATTCTTTCTGGCCTTCAGACTTGTTTGATATGGGAAAATGAACTATTACAATAGTAGACAAGAAAAGAAATACAGTGGACAGATAATCTGTTTGTGTACACCCTGTCTCTGTATACTTTCCTTTTTTTTTTTTTTAAGTACAAATGTTTTAATGCTTTTTCAGCTTGACTGAGAAAACAATAAATTAGTAAATTTATGTTGAAACACTTCCTACTTCTTGGCATCTCATCAGAGACATTCCTTGGAATTCACTGCAGCTTCATCTGAAAGGTCAGTAACTGAACAAAAGCTGGAAAATAAACCTATTATCCTGAGAATCGTTACTCTTAAGGTGGTTTTATGAGTGTTAACAGAGAAAGATAAACTATTGAAGATGTCCTGTAGCTCTCGTTCAGGGTAAACCTAATGGGTAGCTAAAAGGAAAAAATTTCTCTGCAGTGTTATCATTCAGTTACCTTTGACAAGCTGCAGATAAGTTTATAAGTATATGAAAAGAAAAATACTTAAAACTGGATGGTTACGAATTCTCCACATGTTGGTGGGTTTTTTTCTGAATGAAGTAGATATTTTGGGTGTACACTAGTATAAAGATAGCTACATACTCCTGAGAAATTTTTGTATGTGATAACACTGCTCAGATTTTATGTGATTTTAGAAATATTTCTATTTCACTGAGAAACACAGCATCCCTTTCATTTACAGAGCAGTTTGTAGAAATATCCCCAGCAGAGGGAGTGGCTCATCTTCTTAAAAAGAAGCATGAAAGATTAGCAAATTTTTACTTTTGTTTCATACGTGAAAAATGGTGTTAAATATAAACCATACCTGAGCATCTATTTTTAAAAATACAACATGTTTTGCTATCTCTTATTAATATGAGAGTGTGTTTCAGGTCAGAGAAGTGGCTAGAAAAAATAAATGACTTGTTACTGTAATGAGTTCCAGAAAAGAGATTTTTTTCCCTACTTTGCCCTGCAATGTAATTTGCATTTAGTGCATATGAAGTAGACATAGAATGTTTGAATATCATAATTTTAACTCACTTATCATGACATCTTACAGTAATTCAGAATCAGTTTTCAAGCAGACATATAAGAAGGCAAATTGAAAATCACTGGAAAATTAATCCTCTAGGCCCAAGATTTCTGTGTATAAATCAGCACTGACAGATCAGTTTTAGTAGAGTAATTCTGATTTATGCTTGATGAGCATTCAAAACAAGATCTTTAAATAAGATACAGCATGTCAGTGAATAAAAACTTTGAAGGGAAACCAAATTTTATTTTGTTTTTAACACACTACTTTCAAGAGTATTGAAAGTGATGTCAATGGTAGAACACATGATAACTTAGTTATTTATAAGGACAAAGTGTGGCTACAACAGTCGTTCTACTTAAGGTAAAGTAATTTTCATTCCCAAATTTCATCACTAGTATTTTCCCCTCAGTCTTAATAGCTTTAGGGAAACTGAATACTCCCAGCACTAGGAAATCCTAAGTAAAAGCACACCTTTGCACACTGAGTGACACTTCTGATTGATGTGAGCTCATGAGACAGATCACACTTCCTAGGGAGTTGTCACACATGGGAAACCATTGTAAAATACCTTTTGGATGTTGACTTGGGAGTCTCCTTCCATGGCCAGTTTCCTTCAGACAGACAGAGAGAGCTTCACGATGCAATGGAAGTGGAGAAAGCTCATTGTGCGATGTTCACACAACATCCTGAGCATCCCCAATCCATTTTAGGATAGGGATATAGTTCTGGGCTCATGTCCCCAGTGTAAAGAGTTCCAAAGTCCATCAGTCAGCCACACGGTTTGCACAGCAACTATCTGCTTTTCCAAGCACTCAGCTCTTCAGGCATTTGGAGAAATAGTTAGATAAATTCTTAGATAAATAATCCTCATATCCACCACATCCAGTGTTACTCGGTCTACACCATGCATTGGATTTATTGCACATCTGCAGAGTGGCATTTTATCCCATGTACTGCTATCCTGAGCTGGGAGTTTGATTTATCTGCATAGGACTACAAAGCTTCCCTGGCAGGACTGCCTCAAAAACCGCTAAAGGCACCTATTTCATTTAATCATTAAAGGCACTTAAAGGAAACTTAGCACAGCAAAGTTTCAAATCACAATCAATACACTGACAAGACACATAAGGGACAGAGTGAATTTTAGTGAACAGAGATATTCTTTATACAAGCGTAATGGAAACTAGTTTGTGTCTCTAAATCTGGTCATCTCTTCAGTCCACTGCACTAGCAAAACTGTACTAATTCACAAGCCTTCTGATGGATTTTCTCTTTGATTTTCTAATGTAAATAGATCCCACAGTGAATGAATGAATTTTGTGGAGGCAGCTTGACGCAACTTCTTAAAATAATCTTTTCAATTTTTTTAAATACATCTCTATCTAAAGCAGTTGGATGAAGGTTTTACTTATGATCAATACCTTTACCTATGATGGACAAATACCATATACACATTTTTAAGTGTTTTCAGAGAAGAGACTTAGGTACACTTAGCTATTTTAAAAAAAATCCTATTGGGGAAAAAACTTGTGTGATAATATCTGCTGTTTATTCTTAGAATCCCTCTGGCATTGCCATGGCTACAGTAGAATCCTTATGTACATCAGGAAGTATGTAAAGTGCACTGTGATTGGGAAAGAAAACATTGACATGGAAACACTGCAGGTATTAAGAGTCAGCTCCTGGGCTACAGCTGAAGAACATGAGATCAAATAAGAGGAAACCATCAACGATAACTTTTGTACTTCCACAGACCTGGATCCACTTGAAGTATCTCTCTTTCTGACAGAAAGTAGGACATGTTTACAGCAACTGCAAAAAACCTTTTTTAACTCCATAAAAAGTCTTGTGCATTTCTGAACTATAGAGAAAAGAGAAACCTGGACTTTCAGGTTGCCCTCCTCAGAAAGGACAGGGATAATAGGGACAGGCTGTGAGAACCTCTGTATGAAAAAAAAAGCATTTTAGGGTAGAACCTCTTGAAAGAGGCTCTATTGTGCATGTGTATTTTGTGAAATACAAAAAAAAAAAAAAAAGAAAACCTGTCTCTGACACACTGAATGTCCTATGTTCTCAGCAGATAAGTCCATTGCACAGGACAAGAAATACAGAGATGCAAATATCACATAAAAGGAATCTGTATGCACCTTTCCACGTCCATGGTGTTAAGGAAAATTCCACTAAAAACAAACAAACAAAAGAACAAAGAAAAACACACATGAAGAACCCTTCTTGTCTCTACTTATTCTAAAACTTGAATGGATACTTAACTCCAGACCCTAGAGAATGCATTTTTTCCTTTCAGGCTCCTCAGATTCTATGTTTCTTCTTCCAGCTTACTGGGGATATTCTCATTCCTCTTGACTGTAATGTGAGAGGGAGAGAAATATCTTTGCTTGCTAATTGTCATGTTGAGTTACAGAGGAGAGAAGACAGAAACACGTAAATCTCTTTATTGTGTAACCTATGCACAAAAGCCAGTGTTTTCAAAGATAGTAAAAAGTGTCTGCAGGAGTGAGAGAGAGGCATTTCCATTTGGCTAAGTTTTTGTTGATTTTCCATAGCTTGTCAAATTTGAATAAAAAGCAACTTCAGGTTTGCATTTCTAAGCAGTAATTTTGTACAACAGTGAGCAATGAAGTTTGTAGTTTGCTCTAGCAACACTGAACAAATACAGCTCTGAATTGATGCCATTAAAACCACAGGCAATCATCCTTAAAGGCTAAGACTTAAAGTTAAAAAAGTGTCAGAGAGGTTTCATAATGGGTCACAGCACTGGATGTAAGAAGTGCTGTTTTATGATAGTCATGTTAGCTTCTAACCAGAATGTGTCTGTCTCCCCAAATACACCAGGTAGGTGTATCAGTCAGAAAGAGAAGGCATTTCACTAGGAAACAGGCAGATGTGCAGTCCTTTATCATTCACTCTACTCAACAGTCATCATCATCCTGTGATTCACCCACTATGTTCCACCAATCTGTTTATGTTACTAAAGGAATATTAGGGAGAAGTCAGACATTTTCAAATAGGCTTTAAAAATTTCCAGTGGACACACAGCCAAGCTGCTGAGTAGATATGTCAGTACTGTAAGTAGTTCAGCAGTGGTAGTAGACATGAAAACCTCATAAAAGAAAACCTTAGGGAACTATAATATTACACAAACATAGAATCATAGGGATTGGAAAAGACCTCTGGAGATCACCTGCTAAAATAGGTTCCCGGGTTACATAGGAAACCTTCCAGGTGGGTTTTAAATATCTCCAGAGAAGGAGACTCCACAACATTTCTGGACAGCCTGTTTCTGTGCTCTGTCACACTCAAAGTAAATGATTTATTTCTCATGTTTGTATGGAACATCCTATGTTCCAGTTTTTGTCCCCATTGCCCCTTGTGCTGCTGGGCACTGCTGAAAAAAGCTTGGCCCCATCTGCTTGACTCCTGCCTCTTAGATATATATAAGTATTGATGAGATCCTCCCTCAGTCTTCTCTATGCTGAAACAGTCTCAGGTCTCTCAGCTTTTCCTCATAAGGGAAATGCTCCAGGCCCCTAATTATCTTTGTAGCCTTCCACTGGACTCTCTCTAGAAGTTCCCTGTTTTTTTTTGAACTCAGAAGCCCAGAACTGGATACAGCACTTCAGATGTGGCCTCACCAGGGCAGAGTATACAGAGAGGATATCTTCCTTGACCTGCTGGCCACACTCTTCTTAATGCAGCCCAGGACATCACTGGCTTTCCAATTGGCTTTATTGGCCACAAGAGTACACTGCTGGCCCACGGCCAACCTGCTGTCCACCAGAACCCCCAGGTCTTTTCTGCAGAGCTTCTTTCCAACAAGTAAGCCCCTAACCTGTACTGATAGATGCTGTTATTCATCTCCAGCTGTAAGACTATGCACTTGCCCTTGTTTAACTCCACAAAGTTCCTCTCTGCCCAACTTTCCAGACTGTTGAGGCCTTGCTGGAGGGCAGCACAGCCATTTGGTGTGTCAGTCTCTCCTTCTAACTTTGTATTATCATCAAACTTGCTGAGGGTGCATCTGTCCTTTCATATAGGTCACTGATGAAGATGCTGCACAAGACTGGACTCAATGCCAACTCCTGGGAAACTCCTCTAGGTATAGGTCTGCAATTACTTTCTACCACTGATCAAAAACCCCTGACTCAGCCAGCCAGGCAGTTCTCAGTACACCTCACTGTCCACTCATCAATCCCACACTTTCTAAGCTTACCTACAAGGACTTTAACGGAGACAATGTCAAAAATCTTGCTGAAGTCAAGGTATACACCATCCTCTGCTTTCCTTCATCTACCCAGCCAGTCATGACATCAGAGAAGCCTACTGGATTGGCCAAGCATGAATTCCCTTTGGTGAATCCATGCTGACAGACTGCTCCTGATTACCTTTTCTTTCGCTTGGAAATGACATCCAGAATAAGCTCTTCCATCATCTGCCCAGGGACAGGGGTGAGACTGGCTGGTCTGTAGTTTCCTGGGTCCACCTTCATGACCTTTATGAAGACTGGAGTGACACTGGCTCTCCTTCAGCCCTCAGGAACCTCTCCCATTCTATCTGACTACTCAAAAATGATAGAGAGAGGCTTGGCAACTACTTATGCCAGCTCCCTTAGCACTCACAGATGCATCCCATTGGGGCCCATGGCTTTTAGTGTCAATTTTGCTTAGATGATTTTTGATCAGATCCTCCATGACCAAGGAGAAGTCATACTTTCCCCAAACTCTCTCCTAAATCCAGGGTCTGGGATTCCCAAGAGGCAGTCTTAGCAGTAAAGACTGAAGCAAAGAAAATGTTCACTAGCTCTGCCTTCTCAGTGCTCTGTGTTACCAGGGCACCCACCTCATTCAGTAGGGGGTCCACATCTTCTCCATGTTTTCCTACTGATATACTTAAAGAAGCCTTTCTTCTTGTCCTTGACCTCCCCTTCCAGATTTAATTCTCAGTGGCCTTCAGCTTTTCTCATCGCATCCCTGTATGTGCTGACAGTGTTCCTATATTCTTATCATGTGGCCAGACCTCTTTTCCACATTCAGTAATCTTTGAGTTTTTCCACGAGTTTCTTGCTTTTCCATGTGAGTTTCTTGATATCTTTGTATGATTTCTTGCTCTTAGGGATGCACTCCCACAGCAACATCATCCATATTAATCTGCCCTATAATCCTTACCCATCAGCTCTTCACTCATTCATCATTCTTCCTTAGGCAGAGCTTGATATATTCCAGTTGCGTTCTCATAAAGAGCAACTCCACTAGTTCTTAATGTTTTGCATTCTGCCTGCACTGGTATACAGGCACTTCAGAGAAGAAAAGGGAACTGAGGATGGATGTACTCCTAGACAGATGCTAAAGGATCCCCCATGACACTTAAGGTGGATAGTCTTACAGCTAATGCCATGGAAGAAAGCTAAGAAATATTTGTCTCTCTTCTGTTTGGCCTTGTTTATTATCAGTTGCAGTGGTGTGAATATTGCCTCTTTGGACTCCTCACCCCCAGTGTTCTTAGGTTTAAAGCCTGCCTGACTGGGTTAGCCAGCCTGCTGCATAAGATTGCCCTATGTCTTCTAGTCAGATGGATTCCATCCCTCCCTGACAAGTTATAATCTTCATAATTTCCCATTGTCATAAAACTCAAAATCCTTGCACCTGTACCAGCCATATAACCAGGAGTTGACATGCATTGTACATCTACTTCTGGCTTCCCTCTTTTCTTCAATAGACAAAATTGAAGGGGAAGAAACTTGGGCACCAGTGTCATTCACTTGTGTTTCCATGGCTTTACAGTCTTCTTTGTTTATGCCTGTGTTTTGGCTTTCACTGTCATTCATGCACACACGAAAGAGTAATAGTATTGACAGCACTGCGTGATGTCAGTGTTGACATTATTGCTTATCATTGATTTTGAATATCCAGAGGGGTACAGCATTTAGGTAGAGGACCTGAAAATTTCCCATTGCTTCAATGCAGCCATCGAAACACGTCTAGAGTTCCTAGCAGTGACTTGACTGTCACCTGATATGGTTGCTGAGATAGATCATTTAAAACTATGAGGAGTACATCAGTAATCAGCATGATCTAGTATATTTGGCAAGTTTCCCAAGGACTACCATGGATATGCTCTTCTCCAGATGATGCTCTGGGATTACAGATTTGAAAGGACCATTTTATTTTAATTCCCATCAAACTAACTGCTTTTTCCTCCAAGAATCACTTTTCTATTCAGAAATACTTCCAAAAGCCCACGGAGATCTTTGACACTCTAATATAGCAGTATGGCGACTTAAAGATGACCTGCTAAGCAGAAAGCTTATGAAAGACAAAAAAAATTAACTCCCCTATAAAGGTCCCTGTTTCTGAGCATTGTAGATATATAGACACCACAACCACTTTCTTGTTCTCAGCTGAGAGCTCATGGACGATGTTATTAGAGATTTTGGAACCAGAGGGCAGAGAATTTTCAGCTAGCTTTGTTCATGGTTTCAATGGTTTTGGCTTGCATCTATGTTTCCATAGCAATCAAAACATACTCAAAACTTCCCAAAATATCGCAGGTGTCCTTAACCCTTAAGCAAGACTCAAAACTATGCTTTTGATTGATTTTATTTCCTACTTAAGGCATCAGATATTCTCTCAATCTTGCTCAACCAGCTTATGCAAACAGAAAAGCTAAAGTTTACACCTTGTTCAAAAGTAACTATTTTCACCAACTATAAACATTCTGACTTCCAGACATGAAACTCTATACTGGAAAAGTCAGAATGGACAGACAGAATTTTCTTCCACAATGAGTTCTTAAAGTTTGGTAATGAATTTCTCTAGCAAAACAATTTAAGTCAAAATTTACAGCCAAAAGAAGGAAGGGGTAAAATTCACTACCGATTATAATACCTTTGATGACTCCATAGTAATCAAGATAAAATCATGTTAGGGAAAATTAGTTCAGTTCTTTTGAACTGGAAAGTTCATAACAATTACTTACTAAACAATTAAAACTTATTAATTATACCACTGGATGTAGGCCTTGCAGAGCTTAAAGAATATGAGTTGCTTGCACTTGTATATGCTCATTAATCACAGCCTGTTACTCTAATTTTAATGAATGTTTATCTTATTTTCTTTGTGTAATCCAATTACTTTTGTTTTTTTTCAACCATCGTCAGGGATCTCTTCGTCTTCGGCATCCTGCCAATCAGCCCCCTTTAGATGTGAAAAATTCAATTCATTATTATTAAGTTTCTACTTTTAATCCCACTTCTGGGGGAACCACTGAAAGAAAATCCAGGAACAGAAGTCCTTACACAGCAGGGGGAATGAAATGTGTTCTGAACACCTGAGAAATTATTTGCAACAGTTCTCCAAAATGTTACTCTAATGTCTTTCTAAACTTGTACCAAATTAACAATTAGATCATCTGTCATTTCTGCTTTAGTATTAAATTAATTGCAAATTGACTTTAGGATTGATAAAAAAAAATTGAACTGCTCGAGTGAATCTAAGCATTTTGTGTTTGTTTATATTTTAATTGGCACATTGCACCTGTCCAATGCAGATGTCATTACTATAATCCCAGTTGGTTATGACAGTCCCCCTTAGAAAAGACAGGAAAGATTATCGGGTTTGGTGAATAAGGTAAGCAGGTCTTTTCCTGAGACATACATATAATTGTATACTAAGAGTAAGAAGACACAAACAAAAACCAGTATGTTAATTTTAGCAATAAAACAAGGAAGGTGAAGACTTAATTACAAAGGCAAAAAGTTAAAATTATAAAGAAAATATGAAACAAATTTACTTTTGTAAGTCAGAGCCTAGAAGGATATCACAATTCCTCAGAGCTATCAGTATAAACATGAAGAAGTTGAGAAATTTAAGAGTATAATCCAGGATTCTTTATTAACACAGATAGAGGAAGAACAGACAAGCAGCAAGAAATGTCTACATAACCTTATGTCCTGGAATCAAAATTATGACTAATGTGATGCAAGACCAACTAGATCCATCTCTCTGCCTTGCTGATACAGCCACGCTACTTCTCGTGCTACATGACAGCAGCTTAGGGATCTTAGCACTGTACAGCATGACCCAGGTTTCAGAATGGTTGTTAGAATCATAGAATCATCAGGAAATCACAGGGTTGGAAAGGACCTTCAAGATCATCTAGTCCAAAAATCCTCCCATTACCATTGCTATCACAAGTCACTAAACCATATCTCGTAGCTCCGCATGCAGACGGCTCTTGAACACTGCCAGCAATGGCGACTCCACCACCTCCCTGGGCAGACCATTCCAGTGTCTGTCCACTCTCTGAGAGAAAAATATTTTCCTTATGTCTAATCTAAATCTCCTCTGGTACAACATGTGGCCGTTTCCTCAGGTCCTGCTTGTTGCCTGGGAGAAGAGGCCAAACCCCTCCTCATCACAACCTCCCTTCAGGAAATTGTAGAGTGCAATAAGGTCTCCCCTGAGCCTCCTCTTCTCCAGTCTAAATAATCCCAGCTCCCTCAGCCGTTCCTCATAAGACTTGTGCTCCAGACACCTCACCAGTTTCGGTGCCCTTCTCTGGATACGTTCCAGGGCCTGTGTCTTTCTTGTAGTGAGGGGCCCAAAACTGAACACAGTACTCGAGGTGCGGCCTCACCAGTGCTGAGTACAGGGGGATGATTACCTCCCTGCTTGTGCTGGCCACACTATTTCTAATGTAGGCTAGGATGACATTGGCCCTCTTGGCCACCTGGGCACACTGTCGGCTCATGTGCAGCCAAGCATCAGCCAATGCTCCCAGGTCCCTTTCCTATTCATGGTCATCTAGCCACTCAGCCCCAAGCCTATAGTGCTGTATGGGGTTATCGGGGCCAAAGTGTAGGATCCAGCACTTGGCCTTGTTGAACCTCATCCCATTCACTTCAGCCCAGTGATCTAGCTTATCTAGATCCCTCTGAAGGGCCTCCCCACCCTCAGGCATATAGATACCACCACTCAACTTGGTGTCATCTGCAAACTTACTGAGGGTACACTCAATCCCTTCATTTGGGTCATCAATAAATATATTAAATAAGATGGGCCCCAGTACCGATCCTGGGGGACATCACTTGTAACAGGTCACCAGCTAGACTTAACTCCATTAACTGCTACCTGTTGCGCACGGTCCTCTAGCCAGTTCCTTACCCAAAGAAGAGTATTCCTGTCCAGGACATGGACAGCTAGTTTTCCCAGAAGAATACTCTGAGAGACCGTGTCAAAGGCTTTTCTGAAGTATAGGTAGACTACATCAACAGCCTTTTCCTTGTCAACCACTCTGGTCACCGAGACGTAGAAGGAGATGAGGTTGGTCAAGCACGACCTGCCTTTCATGAACCCGTGCTGGCTGGGCCTGATCCCCTGGATGCCATACACATGCTGTGTGATCTCACCCAAGTTGATTTGCTCCATAACTTTCCCTGGTACTGAGGTTTGGGACGTCTCCAGATAACCAGGAGCGCTGGTACTTGGCTGAGAGCAGATGTAACACAACCAAGATGCACTTAAGCAAGTGTTTATCACCAAGTGATACAGCAAAGGCCTGACACGTAGAACAAGTGGAAGACTAATGTTGGCTGAAAAGTCATGATGACTTTTTGTTCCAGGCTCATGTTTTCCTTCAAAGAATTTTGTGCATTTTCATGTTTTTTGTTAAAAATAAATTAAACTGTATTAAAAGTTCTATGTGACAAAAATAGTTCAAACACGGGAAATTCCCTGCGGTGCACATGAAGACTAAATATTTGAGCCTGACTAACAGGAACATAGAACTGGAACTCTTATTTTAAGCTTTTCATTAGGCTTAAGCATTTTTTCTGTCATTGACCAGCATGTTAGCAGCTATCATGCTTCTTAATAAGCATCAGATTGTTGGGATGCACCATCTGACAAATAGAGGAATAAAGTATTTTTATTGCTTTATCTTTCAGTCAATGTGTTCTGATATAGCAAAAGGGATAGAGTTGAAATTAAAATGATTTCACTGTATGCCAAAGAGAGTAAACACCTTCCCATCTGGACTGAAAGGTTAAAAAAGCCTAACTCATCTCATTTTACTTGATATACACTGCCTACTCAGAGGCATCAAACCTGTTGCTTGAGCGATAAATCTAGACAGCAGATACCTGAGCAGGCAGCACATGAAACTGTCTTCCAAAACTCAATGGGAGACACACAAGTCTCTGGAAACAATATCTAGGATTCAGCAAGTCTTAGGAAACAGGAGGTGGTCTACTGCAGAAGATCTTGTGGATTCAGATTCATGACGCTAATCTTCTTCTGAAGTTTGCAGAGTTCACAAGTTCTCTGTTTTTGTCACTCACCATTTGTATTCAAGTATTTTATTCAAGTCTGGTAATACATGCACTTGAATAGGAAGTTGTTTTTCTACCTTACTTGCTTTTTGCTCTTCCATGTCTTATTAAATGTAAGCAAGACATTCGGCTTTGCTTATCACCATCCTGTTTCAGGAAACTAAATAACAGTACATCTCATTACTTTTCAAAATTCACTCAAAGGCAATTTGTGCCAGTGGTTTTTCATGTAAACTATAGGTTATTTGACATACAGCTGGGGGGAGGAGGAGGAGAGGGAAAGACAACAGATGTATCCTTGACATGGTCTAAAGTACTGCTAATGATTTATAATTTGTCAACTTCTTTATGGTAGCAAGCCACCAAAAGATGTCTGCTTTCTTTCTATGTGATAATACAGACTCTTCAGTTTGTTGCTGGAGAGACCATACAACTGAACGAAAAGGAGACAGAAAATAATGCAAGGCTGCCTCTGCTGTTCTTGTTTCTGGCTCTTCGCCATGTGTTCCTTCATTACCTACCAGAGAAATTGAAGACAAAGAGTTCTCAAAAGTAGCAGGTAAGCAAGGGAACATTTAACACAAGTTCTGGGAAGCAAGAAAAGCAATCTGGGGTCCCTTCTGAAAGATCAGAAGGAAAATTTGCAACATATAGTTGGGAGTTTCCACATCACAGGTCTTCCATGTCCAGCCGGAGAGAAGAGGAAAAAGTTCCTAAAATGATAGATTGCCCTGCCAGCCTGTCTTTGGACTCATGTTTCTTAGTACATCTGACCAACTTTTACCCTCTGTGAAGTATAGCAGTGCTAATGCCTATTTGTCAGTTGTCTGTACAAGCTGTTGACTCTCACACTCTCTTGTCACAAAAAGGCCAAGGTCACTTACAACTCTGATGTCTCTGGCTTGATTTGGAAGTAACTCTAGCTAGACATACATACATTCTGCTGTAACTGTGCTCTACTTGATATTTTCACCTCTTCCTTTTTCTCTGGGGAGTGAAAGACATGTTCTTGTTCTGCTTTGTTTTTCTAAAAAGCCTGATGAAGTTAGCAGTTTCTTATTTAAAAATATAACTCCAATTTAAGGACCTAAATTGCATAATAATGCATGGATCACCATTTTTTAATCCTGCTCTGCCATTTCTTCCCTTTGCAGAATACAAACTTCTTTGTTTTTCACAGAGCATAAAAAATTCAGTGGGACTTTTCAGGATAGGTTGTGTATGAAAAGCCAATCATAGGTGAGTGAGCAGAGAAAAAAAAAAAAAAGGAAATGCCTGAAACTGATTAAGAAACAAGCATTTCTGAAATATATCTGTTTCAACAACAAATCTAGGAAGGCACCTTGGCAAGCTGCAACTTCTGTTAATTGTAGGAAAGGTTTTAAGTGGATGATATAGGATGCATACAAACATCTTTCCAAATCACACTCACCAACCCAAAGACTTATACACAAGAGTGAGGCCAAATGAGAAAGAAATTATGAAAAGAATACTTAAGGAACTGCTCTGTGAACATGACGTTTCCATAATGATAAACAAGCTAAGGCAGAACAAAGTTCATTATCTTCTCCCCAGTTGCAGTTACTACTGGAAAAAAAAAGTTGTCACAACTATAGTTTAATAAATAGTAAATAACAGTGTAAAAAGATTTTGTTTTGATCATATTTTTTTGATGAAGAAACAAAAGGAAAGAGAATAAAGGGAGTGAAGGTCCCTTTATCGACCTTCTGTGAGTACATCTGTGAGTAGCTCCTCTTGTCTTCCTGATCTACCTGGTAGTAAACTACTCTCTGTTGCTTCTAAAAGGCGTAACTATTTTTTAACTTTTTAGTTAAGTTTATATTTGTATTTCTCTGTAAGTAAAAGCCTCTTCTTGTACTCTGCTCAGAAGCATATCTTGTCCATGTCTTTCAACTACCTCTTTGAAGTATACATAGCTTAAAAAAAGAAATCACCTCTCCCCTACAAACCTGACACTCGCTGCTACAGGATGTTTTACATTTCAAAAGTCTATGTGAGTTAAAATGCAGTTAGGCAACTTCATGGAAAAAGATGTTCATCAAAAACCATTAAATGTGGTGGCTCAACGTTTCTGTGGAAGCTGGGAGCAGAAATGGGCAACAGTTACTACACATTTTTTCCTTTTACTCTCTTTCTGAAGTTTTGCTTCCAGATAATGTTGGGTAGGGGTTAGTGAAGCCAATGGACAGCTGAGTCAAGCCAAATGAAATGTTGTTGCATTACCATCTCCAGAAAAAAAAAATCAGTTGCAGTAAAAAATTACTTGATGTTGTCAGCAGATTTTATACAGTTTTCCTTCCTGAAAGATTCTGAAACACAGTATTCTTTCTTCTTTCTGTTCTTAGAAGTCTATTCAATATGATCTTTCTATTTCTGGCATTGCATAAAAATTGTTTTAACTCTCACTGGAAAAAAATTTTTTTGAGTGACTCTCCTGGATTCATTTGAGTCAGAGGACCATGAAAAAGATAGGAAAAGAAAGAAAACAATCTAGCACATATTTAATATCAGCAATTTCATAAACTCATTGAAAGACAATTGCAGCTGTCTGATAGTTCAAAATCCATATGAATGTTCTTGAATATTTTAGTTAATTCATTCTCAGTTTATCATTAAATAATTTAAGGCTGGGGTTTTATAATTAATATATTATTAAAATATATATTTATATTTACAAATATATTTATAATTGGTTTTATAGGTTGTTAAAACCTCTTCATCAGTGTAATATTTTATTTTGTTGTTTTCAAAAATCATTCTGTTTCCATGTGTTTACAGGGGAAGAAATAAGTCAAGTTGTGGGAAAAAAAGAAAATTGTTCATGCACCTTTGCAAATGCTTGAATCTTGGCTCCTGTACTATTTATCTTTTCCAGATTCATAACTATACAAGATTTACTGTAGTGCTTTACAGAAGCAGATAGTCATGCAGTATTGAAGACTGCAGGTATAGCCCACTATGGATGCCCAGTTATGATATAATCTTGGCTGGAATAATGGAATTTGAGAACATCCCTTGACTTCACTGAGACCAGGTCAGGGAAGGCCAGGTGAAAACAAAAAAGAAGTTCTGCATAAAGAGAGCTGAAATGCTCTTTCTCTGAATGTAATTGCATGAAACCAGGCTTAGGAAGGAGCTGAATGAAGCAAGGCATGCCTTAATGTAGAACCTGTGCGTATGAGGAGAAGTAAAAGTAGAGGTAAAAAAAATGCATTAAAATTGCTGTAAAGTATCAACAAAGCAGTGAATAAAGTAGACCTGTCTGACAGAGTGCTAGAACTTTCTCAAAGACTTTAAGAAAGACTTAGTTGCTTAAGATAGTAAGTAATATTGCAGTAAAGACAATGAATATAGTTGCAGAAAATAACATCACTGGCAAGAAGAAGAGGGGGAAAAAAAAAAACAGTTCCATGGTGGCAAAAGAGTGAAATCAAGTTCCCTCAATGTCCTGTTTCAAGATCAGAACTGCTCATTTATATTCTAATGATCTGGAAAATGAGAAAAGTGTGATACTACAAAGTGATTATAAATTTATCCTCACAAAGATCTCTGAACTTGAATAGTTCGAACAAGTTAATCTAGTAAAGTGCTCAGGAACAATGAACTAGAAAATGAAAATCAACATTAATGACTACCACATAATATAGGCTGCAGAAAAAGCCGCTAGTATGTTAAAGTATAAAGGCTGACTTGCTGGAAAGGAGTTCTGTGGAAAAGGACCAGAGTGTTCTAGTGGACAACAGGTCAGCCTTGAGCCAGCAGTGTACTCTTGTGGCCAATAAAGCCAATTGGAAAGCCAGTGATGTCCTGGGCTGCATTAAGAAGAGTGTGGCCAGCAGGTCAAGGAAGATATCCTCTCTGTATACTCTGCCCTGGTGAGGCCACATCTGAAGTGCTGTATCCAGTTCTGGGCTTCTGAGTCCAAGAAAACCAGGGAACTTCTAGAGAGAGTCCAGTGGAAGGCTACAAAGATAATTAGGGGCCTGGAGCATTTCCCTTATGAGGAAAAGCTGAGAGACCTGGGACTGTGCATAATGGAGAAGATTGAGGGAGGATCTTATCAATGCTTATACATGTCTAAGAGGTGAGAGTCAAGCAGATGGGGCCAAGCTCTTTTCAGCAGTACCCAGCAACAGGATAAATGTCTGACAAAAAGTACTGTCAATGACTTCACCTGGCTCACTAGGTAAGCTACAGCTAAAACCAATCTCTCCATTTTTTTTTTTCTTGAAAGGGATGAGGTAACTTTCCACATTTTATGGAAAACATAAAATGCAAACAAACTAAAATTAAAGATTTTTTTTTTCGAAGTCATGGTAATAATAACAGAGATGAGAGAAAACTTGAAAGAGAAATAATTTCAGATTTTTGGGGCATTGAGTATGAAAGTTGGAGGCTTAAATGCATGGGAGTCTGTATAAGAATGACCAAAAAACAAACAAACAACAAAAAAAGAAACAAAAAGAAACAAAAAAAGCCCAGAAAGAAACCAGCATCTTAACCATGTTTTGTATCGTAAAGAAATATAAAGATCTTTATTCGATGCACTTAGTATTGCAACTGATAATTTTAATTAGTTCATAAATATATCATGAGGTTCATAGTGTCCGACACAGAATTGTGTCTCCAAAACCAAAATAATGATATAATAATGGAAGAGGTTAGCCAGTGCACAGGATTGTTAAAATCATTACAGGTTTGAAAGAGCTCACAAAAGGAAGGATGGTTACGTAAGCAATAGAAAGGTAGAACTGTTATGTTACCAAAAAGAAAAATACAATGAACGTAAGAAAAATGCCGAACATGGACACACTGACCTTCACAAAGTATGAACAGGAAAAGAATATCCAGTAAGTTCCATACATCTACTTTTTAAAATAAAATATAGTAAAACAGAGTAAAATAAAGACATTTTGAAGAGTCACTTGTCTTAAAAGACACGTTTGCAGATGGAACACACTGTGGTTACACTCAAATCAGAAATTATTCAGCATTAAAACTAACAGTAGATACTCTGCTTGTCCCCTAGCGAGGTCACCTTCCCTTTTTCTTGATTTTTGAGGATTCTTTATAAATTCTGGGAGGGAAATCAGAAACCTAACCCACAAGTCATCAAGAAATGAACATGACAAAGCACCTAAAAATACAACAGCAATCTGAAATTTGAGCCTAAGTAGGATCCCTGTTATTCTATAGAACCCATACACATTACTAAATAGATACATTCCTGTTACCTAACTTTCTATTCACCAAAATCTTGTGCTGATTCTACCTCCATCATCTCTGAAAAGGAGATATTAAAAGGACCGAAAGATTTATTATTAATATTATTAATAATTATTATTATAACAATTGTAGGAAACATTCACTGAGTGCACTCAAAGCATCCAGGGAAGGCAGAATGGAAATGGAAATGATTTCTACAGTCAGTTCTCTCCCTGTCCATTGTGTCTTTCTTCTAGGTATGCAATTCAGAGATTTTCTGAGTTGCAGCAAGCTCTGCCTTCATCCCCTCTGGGTGCTCTTACATTATTTTCATCCCCTCAAAAGCTTGCCTTTTGATCCTTGCTCTTTCCTGTGGTCTCTCAGTGCCTCTGCAGGAGCTGCACACTCCCAGTTTTATGCTATTTCCACCACACCCTGAGGTCTCCAAACCATTCTGCCTCAACATGCTCATTTACTCTGTAAGGGAAGAGGCAGTCTCTCCCTCCCTCCCGGGGTTGCACTTGACTCAGTTGTTTAAAAAAGCATAACAGAAATGGGAAATTAAGTGTTCAGAAATACTACCCATTGTGAGATGATAAGACTGTTCTGTGGTTACTTCAGCATCCATGGTTGTGATCACCAGTCTGACTATTTATTCATTTGATTAGCATTCATAACAAAGAAATAAATATATATTTATGGAGACTATATAGACTACTGTTGTTTTAGTCTTAAGAATAAAAAAGGATTGTGAATACATTTTTTAAAGCAGCTAATAGAAGGGAATGAAAGTTCAACAGGTAAGAAAATAATGCAGTGTGTTATCATGGCAAAGGGAAGTAGAATTCAGAGTAAAGCTTCTCATTTTTTCAGGAAAAAAAGAAGAATAAAAAAGGAAGAAAGAAATCGAGAAAAAACCCAAAAGGATAGATAATCTTAGAGAGATAATCCTACAGAAATAAATCAGCTCTGAAAAACTGACATTGACAGTTTGTACATGGGGATCCTGCACTATTCTATTCTAGTGAATGGAGCATCCATTCACTTTCCCCTATAAAGTTAACCAGAAAAACTGGGCAGAGCTGACTTACATTTTCCTGCTGCTTATACCAGAGAGACCAGTGAAGCAGGTTTTTAATGAAAATAAATAAATAAATAATGAAATGATGCAAACAATATAATAACTAAGCTTTTAAAAAAATAGGTAGGGCTGAACAATTTTCAGAGAAGAGTTATTATTATATAATATAAACTTCACAAGCAACTTTTTTTCAGAAGACACATAAAAGTATATTAATCAGCATCTTAAAGGCTTGCAACACTCTTCTCACAAACTTCCTCTAGAAAGAGAAGAAATGTATCCTCACTGATTTTTTACTGTGTAGTTTTCTGTAGCAGGATATTTTGAAATTCCCTTCTCAATGACACATACCACTCAGCTCTTCTGACAAACACTGACTGAAAGAGGTTACAAATTGCATAAAGATAAAGATTTTTTCAGTTATGTATTTGGAAATAAATAAGCATACTATTTAAAAAGTTTATAGTGATTTCAGGTTAAATAATTAATCCAAACCACTACCGCAGTTGCAAATGTGTTGATCATATTTCATGCTTTTCCTCAAAAGAAATCAGATAACTGAATGATATTTGTCCTACTGCAAATGCAACCTATGTTGATTGTTTTTCTTGAAGTATTCTATGAGGATTTTCAAATAAACTTGCTGGGCAAGGAAGGGAAACACAAGCAGGGAATTCTTTTAATCCTTCTTGAACAAAAGCTTTGATAAAATATTTCATAGGCAATATTTCAGCCACACTACCACAAACATTTTCTGCTAGTGGTGCTGAGAGGAGCTCCAACTTGGGCAAGCGTTTGGACTTCCACTTCTTTCGAGTGTTAGTGACGTGGGAGCAACAACGTTAGTACAACACTTTACAGAGGTATGAAAGTTCCACTTCAATAAGTTTACTTTGTGCAGATTGATAAGCTGACACACTCATTAGCAATGTAGACTAAGCATAGCTCCACTGTGTGAGAAAGCATTCCCACAATGACACTGACATCTCATGAAAAAATGGCACATACTGAAAATGAAGAAGTTGTTCCATCAGAGATTACAGGAATGAGGCAGAGGAGGGACAGCTGTGCAGATATAGGGATTCTGCAGTACCAGATTCTAGACTTTCCTAAAACACATACCCGGACCTCCACTTGAGCCATCAAGCCTCATTACAAAATAGAACACCAAAATAATTGGTTGAATCTGGCCCATAACTATTTTAATAAAACGCCCATGTATTATAATGTCTCAAATATTCTTTCTGTAACAGACAAACACAGATTTCATTTCATGTTGTTAATTAGTACTTTTCAGGAATAAGGGTGGACAGTTAAAATAGTTTCTTCCTCTATAGGCTTTCCTACCCTCAGTAATAATTAAAATTCAAAGGCCAGGTTTCGAAACTCTTCCAGGTGATGTTATGCTATTGCCTCCTTGGAAATGTCAAGAGTGCACAAGGGTAATTCTTCAAAGAACATCAGGAAAATTGCAAGCTCAGGATCATATCAATAAGAATCTAAATTAGTTCTTTATTCAAATTACCATTATGATTACTTGCAAATCCAAAGAAAATAAAGAACTTTTAAGAATTTTTAAGTAACCATGCCAAAAAAAAAAAAAAAAAAAGCAAATCAAAATAAGAATCAAGGCAATGTGGTATAAAACACAGGAAGAATTGTAGTATTTTAGATATTTTAAGCAGTAATAGAAGTAAATTAGGTTAACAAACCACTTCAATTCAAATATATGATTTCTACCTCTAAATCAGCTTCTATCACCATTTTCAAAGTTGAAAGTAAAGTATTAAAAAAGTGAGGTATTTTTTCATTATTAAACTGAATAACAATTATTTCAATAGAGAAAGCTAAAACCTAGAGTCTTCCTGAGGAATTTGACACCAACCCAATATCCACTTCACATTTCACGAAAAGCACAAATCCACTTTTGTTGCTTCGCTACAAAGGTTATATGATGCAGCAGAAGAGAAAATGTACAACCAGCCATTATCTGATGTGAACATGCTGCTGTCACATCTGGGAGGCATAGTGAAGCAGCTAGGAGATCCTCATCCACTTTTATCTCTTTTACAAGGTGCTAGGGGTGAATGCTAGTGGTGTGTGGCATTTTGTTCACTTGCCTTACTGAAAACATTAGCAAGGACAGATGGCAAAAAAAGTAAAATACTTTCTTACAGGCTTGTGCCAGGACATACAGAGAAGTGCTGCTATGGAGATCTGATTCTACATTTCAGTCAGTCAATCAGAAACAACTTTCTGTAGCTATATTAATACTTTGCTCACATTTCTTCTAAATATCCTCAGATGATGATTTTGTTCTTATGCTCTTACCTTGCCAGCAGTATGTGGTTTCTATGAAAGTATATTAATGTTTGCAATTGTTGAAGTTGAATATAGGAAATATTCAAATATAGTTTGAAATGTTGAAGTATAGGAAAAAGTAAAAATTTGTCTTGCAGTAAATAAATGAGATTTCTGATATTTAACTTTGTCCTACAAATCACTAAGTTCTATCTACATATTTTGGTATTGTGTTCTTTTCCCCTTTGCATTCCTTCAAGGTGCTGCCTATTTCCTAATCCCCTTTGAATGATGAAGTTTTCAGAAAGGGACATAACATTACAGATTAATTCACCTGAAATGGACAAGCAACAGAGACGTCTAAGCAGAGTTCAAAGCTGTGCTAAACCCATTTTTGTCACATTGCAACTTTTTTCACTTTCTGTTTTCTGCTTTGGTTTATTTTTGAATCTAATGAATTGCTTATACTTTTGCACTTTTCATATCATCATCTTCACATCCTCTTCTCTATTTTTTCTAATACCTGAAATATTTTTTTAGTACAATTCAGCATGTTTCATCACTATACTCTTTACCTCATTTCCAGAGACAATTCAAGCCATCATTAAAAACAACTGAATCTAAAATTAAGCCGAAGATTTGCAAAATTTTCACAGAAAAATTTACACTCACCACACACCACTGTAATTTTTGTATTCATATATCTCAGATTTCGATCATTCTGAATTTACATCTTTTCTCTAAATGAATAATGATCTGACCATGTTTCTTCAGTCTTTGCAGATGATAGAATGCCTGCAGTGCAGATAGAGCATTCAGTGGCTCACTTTGTGATGCAGCAAAGTTCTGCCTGAGTTGTTGATTTCCAGCATTCTTCCAAGGACTCCTGTTGCAAAATGGTTGAAAGCTGAAAACCACTGTTCCATGGTTTTAGGGAAGAAAAAAAAAAGAAATCTGTGATGTATATTTTCTTTTGAGAATTTTTATCCTGTTAAACTTCAGTTTAAGGATTTTACTTATTTTTTCATTGTACTTCCAGAAATTAGAGATAATTTTGATTAATTTTGTAAACGGCCAATAGTCTGCCTTGCTAACTACACAAGAATTTACGTTAGTCTAAGTTCTAATATATAATAGCTTCTGTACTATGTGATTCTAACTCTCAACACTCAAAAGTATTTTTTCATTGTAACCAAAATGAGTAACAGCAATCTTCAAGTTATTTGGTGAAAATAGTATATCCAAAAATAAACTCTTATTGTTCTTCTACATTCTTATTCCATCATTACAAATTCAAACTGCTCCTGTCTGATCAGACAGGAAATTTATCTTTGAAAATATTTTTGTTAGGTATCGAATGTATTTCTGATCAGAGTTAGAAAGAGTTCTGGGAGAACTGAAAATTTCTCCACATTAAAGAAAAAAAAGGAAAGAGAAAGACAACAACAACAAAACCCTATATATTTAGTTGTTTAAAAGTCAAAGATGCATATACTTGTATACATGTAAAGTTTTACATATGTTAAAAAGAATGTTGGTGACTGAAATTTTAAATTTCTCATTTTAGATTTGAGATTTTATACCTATTTTTACATTTTTTTGATTATTTTTTCCCACTGTTTACCTATGTTCATATTTCAAGCAAATGCCATAGCAAGCAATAGTAGCAAGGCAACCAAGCAGTGGCTAGTCCAGTTCTACAGAGGAAAGGAGTTGAACAATCTCCAGCAAAGCAGTAAGATTACTTACTGTTGTCTGACCTTTCCTTAATTGTGTATGCTTTACAAATAAACCATGGGGACAAGGGAGGTAACAAGGCCCCTCTTCTGCATCCTTACAAAATGAGTTTCTTTTTTAAGTGAAACAGCATTATTGATCAAAGCGAAGGGTAACACCATATGTAAAGAAGAAACAGCTGGCAGTCACCTTTCTGTCACTCACTTACACACTTGCACACAGACCCACACTTATTAAAAACAGGTCAGATCGGATTCCAGGTTCACTCTGCAAAATTAATGACAACCTTGCAATAAAGTAACAGCATGAATTTGAGCCTTGTAATACAACGTGATTACCAGCGTTTTTATTAGCTGGGTTTGAGCAGCAGGCAGGGCCGGCTGGTATTTGACACACAAACAGGGATGTTACCAGGTGCGCCGCTCTAAAGTGTCACATCAAAGTCGCAGCCCTGCTGGCTTGGTTTACACCTGAGCCAATTAGCCTGGGAGATCAGAAGAGGTTGGAAAGGAATACGTCGTCTTATTTTTGTGCTGGAGAGAATCACTTGATCCCAAGTAAGACGATACACGGAGAACAATAGCAGATGAAGTACGCAAAGGAGGAAGCAGGTACCAGGAGGGGGAATTGGTGAGAAGCTGCGATAAGAGTACTATCATTGAATAAAAACAAAGTGAAAAGCAAAAGTGCCATATGCCTGTCCCTCTCTCAGTGTGTTTGTCAGTCTTTTGTTGCCAACAAAGGGGCTAATTGAAATGAAACAATCTTCAGTCTGTTTGCTGGCACATCAAATATGCTGTAAGATCTGCAGGTTCTTGCTCCTGCTGAATTATTGAAGTGTGGCTCCCAGAAAAATAAAAAAAAAAAAAAAGGAGTATGGAGGGATCTTCAAGACAAGCTTCTTATTTTTAGGCATGGGTTTTGCTTATTCATGTGCTCTCCTCTAACTTTGGTGTATTTCACTTAGAGTAGTGTAGTAGCAGATCTGTACAAAGGATGTAAGAATTTAAACTGCCCTGGTTAACTATTGTACCCACAGCCCAAGGTAACTGTCTCAGCGTTAGCATTCACCTTCTTTGAAATGTGTTTAACGTGACAAACTGTCTTTTCCATCAGGAAAGCAGGTTTTCAGTTGTGAGTTTTGACTCTTTTTGTCTTCCTTTACATATGAAAACAGTTTAAGAAAACAGAATTGAAAACTATCTCCAGGTTGCAAAATCAAAAACTATGAATATTTAGCCAGTTTCTTTGGCAGTGACACTTATTACAGAAACATGAAAAGCAAATGTTGCTGCATATTAAGGCAGACTTAAAAAGATCCAGTATTTGAATAAAAACTGACCTGGGTAAAGCCAAAAATATGTCAGAATTGAAACAAGTGTTTACAATTATTGTGTTCTAGTATTCATCCAGATATATTCAGAAATCAGATTAAAAAACAAAAGAAAAAGAAAGACTACAACACTTTTACATGGAGAAGAATTAGGAAACTGTTAATTCAGTGAAAATAGATCTTTGGAGGGCATGAATTAAACAACTTTATTTTCTCAAGGGACATCTACCTGAGCAGATTATTACATGTATTCCCCAAATGTCTTCTTTCTGGCATATATTTTGAATATTTAATTATAACTATTATTGAGACTGATTGATGTGACCAGAATTCCAGAGTGATTCTGTAGGAGAGCTAGGAAAAAGAATTGAAAGCATCTTCTTCTTACCACAGGAGTGATAGATGAACATCTCTTATGAAGAGGCAGCATTTCTAATTGGACATTCTGTGTGTCGTGACGCTGGAGATGACTTCAAAGAGCTGAGACCCAGACCAGCCATGTTGCAAGATGATATGCTAGCCAGAGAAGTTGACAGTGTTCTCAATGGATGCTTTGAGGTAAACGCCACCAAGGATTGGGCCACTGTGCCCTCAGGAGTGGATGGGAAAAAAGAGGCAATCTAGTTGCTTCTGGGCCAGGCTTTGGCATGTGGCCTTGTTCCTAGACAGTGTTTTCCAGATGAACATTTGCCAGTCCTTTCTCCATTCTTTCCCAGGTCACTTGAAGAGCAGCAGCATCCCTTAACTACTCTTTGCTACTTATCAGGTAAATCAAATTCCTGTTTTTTTCTCCCACTTCCCATTAGCCCATGTCCTGAAAGAAAGGTGTTTCCTATTGCCCATGGCTAAGATTTGGGTTCACAAGCTCCCTAATAGCTAAGAATCTTCACAAAATATGTGTTCTTTCGCCATGATCAGGACATAGTGAGAGTGAATTACTGTCAGCAGTGTCATGCACCCAAAGAAATACAGGCAAGTCTTTTTCTTCTCAGTCCTTGTGAATATGAGCTCCTACACTACAGCTATATAATTATATGGAATTTCAGGGATCTATAAATCTCTTGAACCACTACAAAGTGAACAAGGAGGTTTGATGCAGTTAATAGAAGCTGTTTCCTTAGCTTTGGCACAAGCAACTATCTCTCATGTTAATAGACTTGGAGCCTCCCCATGAAGAACTCTAGTTCTTTCAGGATTATTTCTTTCCCTTAGGATCTCTTTAAAAAGCATAAATAAGTTCTCAATTGATGTATTACAAAAACCTAAGTCTCAGTCACATTTTTTTGAATGCCAAATTACTGCCATTACACAAAATGTTTTCTACAAGAAATCTACATTTGCATTTGTTTAATTACAGTGAACAGATATCATTACAAACAACAGTACATTATTTCTCTAGAATTTAGAAATCGCATAAACATCTGTATGCTGTCGAATCACTAGGATAAATTTTTCTTCAAAAAATGTCCAGAAGTATTTATTTTTTAAAATATGATTTTTGGAAATAGTTACATTTTTAACCTAGTTAAATGATTCATGCCTCTCTCAAAAAAAAAATCTTACCAATGGACATGAATACATACATCTGACTTTCTCGCAGTAATTTTTCACTCATTGATCAGACTCACGCAAATATAACAGAGAAGTAGAAATGTCAGAGAGAATAACTCCCACAAGTCTTGTCAAAATAAATGTCCTGATAGATATTTATTTTTGTCCCCATGGAATAAAAGGCTCACATGGAGAGAATCCACACAGAATGGAATCCTGTAAAAGCTCCCACAATGGGAAAACTTCAATCACATTTTCCATTAGAGGCTGCACCTTCTTAAATATCAACTCCATCAATCTTCAGTATGAATCCATAAAAATGAGTGTCCATGTTTTTTATGCATGAAGAACTACTAGAATTCTTCTTTTTAACTTGTCTACAACTAGATTCCCTTTTGTTCTTGGGTTTTTTATGTGTGTGGGTTTTTTTTAAGCACATTTAAAAGAATGATCTAGGAAAATGTGTGAGTCATGTGGAAAAACAAGCTATGAAGCAAAGGAACAATCACTCCAAATATATGAGGGCTACTCCAAAAATAATGCCTCCTTCTTGATTGTGTCTGCCTATGACATCAGAGACAGATGTTGGTATGGCTGTAGAGAGGCTCAGCCTTCCCCCCAGTACTCCATTCCATTTTGCTTCCATATGACAGATGGCAGCAGAGAGGCTCTCTGACACAATGGCCTCAGACATGGAAGACCATATGAAGCTAAGATGCCTCATTGAATTCCTCCATGTGGAAAAAATGGCGCTCATTGACATTTATCAACTCTTGCTGAACACCGATGGAGACCAAACAGAGGATATGAGCACAGTGAGGTGGTGGGTGGTGCATTTCAACAATTGCAACAGAAATGTGAAAGCCACATTCTGGATGGCCGTGCACAGCTCTCACAACATGAAATGAATGGAGTCTTGATCTGCTCATCCTTCTGAATCAGCTAATGGCATGACTATGTTGAAAAATAGTATTTTGTAGTTGAGAATTTGCTCTATCAACTAATGCTATCAATTAATGCTAATTGTACTCTTTGTATCTGTTATAGTTTCAACTGAAAAAAAAAATAGGAGGCATTACTTTCAGTGCACTCTACATATTTTAGAACTCAAACTGCAAAATTGTCATTGCTAAATGAAGTATCCTGGCAAATCCAGAAATATTTTTTTCTCATTTTTTCAAGACTGTCCTGATAATACTACATTTCCATAATATGTTATTCTCCATTCTGCAAGCAGCCTGCTCCGTGGTACTGAAACAGTTTAATTTCTTAGTGCTGAAAACCATTTTTTAAAAGAGTTATTATCATTACATTAAAAATGGCTCATTGTTGATCACTAAAAATTGTGATGTTCTGGATTATGAGTCATTCCTTTGATAAAAAAATGAATCTGTATAATATATAAATGTATTAGAATCTATTATAGAAATTATTATTTTTTTTTAAAATTGCATCCAAAATACAATATGTATATGTTGTACTACTGCTCAAGTAGTTTCTTCAATATCATCTAAAAGAAGAGAGTGTAAACAGCAAGATCAGGCTGGCTGGAGTCAGAACCCTCCCAACAAATCAATTATTGCTCTTCTACTCCCCTTTATGCTTTTAAATTAGATTAACAGGATGCTGACCCTCCTTTAATAAAACCCAATTTCACTCTGTGGTATGCATCTAGATACTAATATCAAAGAAACAAGCCTGACAAAGGGAGGATAAAACTTACCAGTAGGCCTTGGTTCCCTGCTATTAGGATAATTGCTCCGGCTATACAGATGTTAAATTATGTTAAATATGCAGATTTTTTTTTTTTTTTAACTGACTACACATGGTGAAAACTCACTGGTAGAAACTTTTTGCATTATCTGACTGTTCCACTTAAAGGAACTCGGTGTTGGAACAAAATAATGAACAACATGTTTTCAATATGAAGTATTAGGAAAAAAAACGCTATATGCAGCCAGCTCCCTATTGAACTATTTCTAAATTGTCATATTTCAAATGACACCAAAAAACCTTAGAAGTTGGAATAACATAAAGAAGGCATAGCAAACAGCTGAAAATAAACAGCTGCATCCTATATATATATACACATATAAATATGACTACAACATTTATATTACATATGGCAAAAAGTACAATGGGTTTGATTTTTGCAAACAGTGTTCAGAGATTTGGGAAAAGACATAACAGAATAGAAGTGCCAAGTTCAGGAACTCAAAAATTGCAGTACTGCTAACTTACTTGCTATATTGTTAAATCATAGCTAATTGCTATGATTATTTTATCATCTCCATAATCGTGCAAATAAAACCATTACTTCTTCACCTACATATTTGTGATTCTTTTTTCTAGAAATACTCTTTCGACACAAGCAGGGATTTTGTTTGCTGCATTGTTTTTGTGGTTGTGTCATCCCAGAAGACTCTACTATCTTTTAATGCAGTTCTTTTCCTTTGTTAAACCATTTTGTCCAGGACTGACTCATTTAGGATGGTGAGAAAACTGCTCATGGTGATAAAACTGGTGATAAATCCTTCTTCTCCCTAACTATCTGTAAAGGAGAACGTAACAATTCTATTCACAAGCTCTGCCCCATGTTTTCAAAAATCTAGTAGAAGAACTAAGTGATATTTATCACTGATAATTTAAAGTGAAGAATTATTATGATTTGTGGAATCCACACACACACACACAGAAATCTCAGTTTTCTTCTTGGTGTTTTTTTTCTTGCTTGGAAATCTATTTTATATGGACAGAGTAGTTTTTCAAGAGAAAATCAAGAAGTGGATATAATTAATTGGTGGAAAAGTAGTTATGCATTTTCAGCTTAATATTGTTTTGTCTTGTTTTTACATCCTGGAAAAGACATTTCAAAATGATGTCTTCCAACAGATGTTTATAGCCACTTTCAGACACCTTTAAAAATAACTGGCTGGTAGGCAGCCTCAAGCTATTTGTTGTACTAAAGAGGTTGATGAAAGGGACCATGCAGCAGTAGAGCTCCCCAGAATTCTTCTAATGGCTTTCAGAGAGTTCCTACTATTAACACTAGTACTGGCTGCCTGTCAAAATAAAGATATAAGACCATTAACTCCATATACTCCCAGCCTAGATTCATCTTGCCAAACTTTGAAGATTTAATGATGGGGTCTCAGTTAGGATTCGCATCAGCTGTGTTTCCCCTGCAGTCAATAGACAGACCTTTTAGAAGATTAATCACATCTTAAGAGGGCTCAAATGCTGCTGAAGGAATCACCCTTCTCTCTAAGCCTGAGGAGCCAAGGAACATGTGCTATGTTCATTGCTGATTGCCTAAAGACAGGACTTCGCTTCCATCGATCCTCTCAAGTGTACAACAAACTGGTGGAGTTCACTCCTTTTCATATTCTTTCCTAACTTCAGCCTGAGCCTTCGTCCTCTCTGAAAATTTACACTTTTTCTCATTCTGGCAGTTCCTGTCTGTGATCACAGTATCACCTGTTCATCACAAAAACCCCCTTTACTGCTGTTCTAGTCTGGTTTTGTTTTCCACTTTGGTAGCATTTTCAGCCATATGCAGACTTCTTCAGGACAACATTGACCATTCCCTGCTAGCTGTTACTACTGCTTACTCCCCTGCAAGTACCTTGCGTGCACCTTCCACATTGTTTAAAGGATCCAGTCTATCTCCACTAATTATGTTAAAAAACTTACAGTGAAGTTAAATTGCAGAGTGTGACATGCTAGGGTGCTGTCCTCATCATGTGATTCTCTTCCTCTCTGTACAGTTGTTAGAGGAACTAACCACTGAGGAGGAATATTTTCTGTTTCTAAACTCATGACTGTGTAATATAAAACTACTATATGCTATCATATACTGTTGGAGGCATATCAGGGTGTTCACATACCCTGACAATACATGTATTAGCATTAATAATGAATGGCAAATTTTGACCCACCAAGTTAACAACGATGGTCAAAGTTTTTTGCAAAAAGTGTATAACAACAATTAAGTGAATATGTTATTTTTGCAATAAGCATCCTGCATTTCTCTCTAAATCATCTCTGAAAGATGATACAGTGAAATTTTGGAGACATTTTAGATATACATAGTATCATAGAATCATAGAATCATAGAATCACTCAGGTTGGAAAAGTCCTTAAAGATCATCAAGTCCAACCATGACTTAACCATAGTAACCTAACAACTCTCCACTAAATCTTGTCCCTGAGCACCACATCCAAACAGTTTTTAAACATATGCAGGGATGATGACTCAATCACCTCCCCGGAGAGCATATTCCAGTACTTAACAACCCTTTCTGTAATGAAGTTCTTTCTGATATCCAACCTAAACTTACCCTGATGCAACTTAAGGCCATAATACATACATACTCACACTCACATCAAGATCTGAAATCATCCGAGGAAGGATTTGGAGTTGCTATTGTTGTTGAAATTGTCTCTAATGGTTGGATGAAGATATGAAAAACAAAACTGAAAGACAAATAAACCATTTAGATTGAAACTAAAAAGTAAGAGGAAGGCAGAAAAAACCGAGGAGAGGAAGAGTACCAAATCATTTTCACTAAGAGCTGAGAGTAAAGTAATGTTTACTAGCAAAATGAGTGACATCAAAGTATATCAACAGTTGTTCAGGATATCTCAAAAGACATGGCATATACTCAAATGTATTAAAGGAAAAATAAAGGATTTCAGATACAAGTTCTTCTATGATATTTAATCACTATTTTAAAAATTCTTGGGAAGCCAATCCCACACAAAGACTGAAAGTGAAGATGATTTTTTCACATTCTTCTGATGTCCTTGGAACTTGGTCTTCCCTTTAGGGTTTTCTATGTTACACAGTGAAATGTGGTTAACACAGTCACTAATGCACTTGACTTCCTTATTCCCCTCTGGAATATATTTTACTTCAACAGATGTTTTCAAAATAATTAAATGGTGGTGAGCATGCATTATTGACAATGTCTGATGCCTCACTAATGCACTCCACATTTAAACATTTGTCACCAGCAGAGCTGTGTGTTCAGGAATGTTGTGCTCTTTATAAATAACTTCTGTAAAGTACCTGGATTGTGAATGTGACAAAAAATAGGGAAATTCTGATATCTGCTAAATATTAATATGCCATGAATAAAATTGTGCCAGATTGCTTTCTGTAGCCATGATAACTGAAGTTTGGTTGCTGTACAATGCTCTTTAAAGTAGAAAGTAATCCACCTCAAAGGTCCTATCATGAGCCATTCAGAATGAAGGTATTTAGCACCTAATTATTAAAGAATGATTACATTTCTTGAAAAACTATGCAGCATCTGCCAAAATTTTATACTGAAGTGATAAATATTGGCGAAAAATCTATGCATGGTCTCAGTTAAGTTATATTTTATCTTGTCCAAAAGCCAATGCATTGTGAAGATCAAATCTTTTTTGTTTGTTCATTTGTTTTTCATTGTTGTTTATATTTAAAAGGTAAGGAGGGAAAGGAAAAACAAAATTATCCAGCCTTTTTGGTTACATTATTAGTTTCTCTTAAAATTCAGAAGTTATTACAATAATTCTGTAATAAAATTATATTACATGTCCAAGCTAAAATAAAGCAGACTTTTTCTGCTATTAGGATTTAATGATAATATTATAATTAAGCTTCTCATTAATTTTTTCATGCTTTATATTGAGTTACTGTCCCCTGCAGATTTGAAATGAAATGATCATATAATTACATTCGTCCATTTTTAAATGAGGATATTTGGAATGTAGGTTTGCACCTAGGGTTTTCTGAAATTATAAATCATGAACAGAATTACAAAATTGCTGTTTCTGTTGAACCTCCTAATTAGAAAGAAGTGCAGAAAAAATGTTACTTAAACTTCATGGATAAAAATGTCTGAAGCCCAAGCAGAAATAGAATGAGTTATTTTATATACTTATTTATATGTACACGTGAACAAAAACACAACTAATACTGGTAATTGCTCTATTTAATATTACAAAAGGTAATTACTTAAAATTATTAAGTATTTAATCCATGTGATATCACAAAATGAAGACATGATATACCTGGAAACTTTTAATTTTTCACCTGGTTTTTCTGTCTTTGTTATTCTGCTGATAAAATAATGTAAGAGGAAATAAAAAATACAAAATTGTTTTGAAAGCAAGATTCCAAAGAAACAAATTAATATTTGTTAATACTTGCTACTGAAGTCTCATAGATGTATTTCTCTATTGGATAGACACATTCAAGTGTGACATCCCTGACGATATTTACTATATATACTATCAACTACTCAGAAATGGAAGAAATCGAATACAAAGTAAATGAACCTCATATTCTTCCTTACTATCTGCCTATTTACTAATAACAAGAAAAAAAAAATAGAAAAAGTAAACACAAATCTCTAAAAGCTCCATTTAAACAATGTTTTTTCATGACATTCTTGAAGAATAAAATAGTCAATATTGGAAGAAAGTGTTTAAAGCGCTACCATAAAGATAACTAGCAAAATTGATTCATGTTCCCTAATTGAAAAGTAAGTTATATTAAATTCAGAGGGTCCATAATAAATTTCAATCAGTATGATTCTATCATTTAGAAACCTATAGCAAAGTGATAATTATTATCAGCTAGAACAGAAAAGGTCTGTAAAGTGATAGGAATACCAGTCATCACTTTCATTTCTAGTCACGTCTGAAAACATCAACAATGTTCATGCATGAAGAAAATTCAGGGAAGACTTTTTCCCTAAGATACAAATTAAGACAGCTCAAGTTCATTGTTAAAATGGAAAATAGAGAAAACAGTGAAGAAATATGAAATATTCAGGAATAACTTAACCATAGAGGATCGAGGACAAAACTTCCCTTCACTCTCTGAAAAGTAATGAAAATAACACCATAACAGCACAAGAGAAAAGGATACACTTTGAAAAAATAGGAGAGTAAATTCCATTAGGTCTTTGATAAGAAACATGTAGCAGATACACAACTTTTAGACACTGACAAAATCATTAAATGAGGAGAAAAAAAAAAAAAAAAGTAGAAAGATACAATATTTTTGAGAGATAATAGATAATATTCCCACAGAAAAATCTAGCAAAATTAACAAGGATGCTAATGACAACCTCTACTAGCACTCTTTGGCAGCTTAGTTTAAAACTGATATTTGATGCCTTCATTACCGACTGTTTTTCCAGACACACTATGTTCAGAAAAATGCAAAAAAACTTTAAGTTGAAATTCAAATTATACAATATATAAACATTGCCAGCAATACTGCAGTATTAGTACAAAATTAGTTGAGTTAGGAAAAAAGTAAGTAAGCAGTGGTTTTAAAGGTGTAACAATATCTCCACTCCAGACAGCAAAAATTGTCTTCCTAAACATGAAAAAATACTGTTTTTTGAGACTTCCCATGGCACCCAGAAAAACAGATGAAAACCAAAATAAAGGCAGTGTTAAGAATTCAGAAGGTCTCAATATCATAATTAAAAAAAATAAAAAATCACTTCCACATAAAAAAACTCACAGCCATAAACACTGATTGTCCAGTGAGCATACGTTTGACAGAGGTATCAGTTTCTGAACAGGCCTTGGAGAAAGCATGGAAAAAAAGGATTAAAGCAATACCAGTTGCTACAGATTCTCATGACCATGAGGTTATGTACATCTGAGACTTCCTCAGGAGCTGACTCATGAAAATGGTGGTCGTACTTGATAGCCTTGCTTCCTCACTGTAGACTGTGGTATATCTGTAGAGAAGAAAACTTCTGGGTAGAAACCATCGTACTGTGTCTATGCCTCACATCTTCTTGTGGAAAACAGATTGAATCTGTTTTTCTTTCATTTCAGTGATGTATAGGACCAAAGATTTGGAGGTGTATGATGTGATCTGTTTGCTTGCAACAACAAACTATTAAAAATATTTCAAGTTCTAAAGCTTACAAACCTCTGCTTAAAAGTATCGTGTCAAACGTTTTAAAATTCATGCAGAGTTTGGAAATGTAGAAAGCAGGAAACAGAAAATAAAAATGTCAGAAACTATTTTCCAACTGTCCCTTTTTCATTACAAAGTCCCTTCTTCAGACAGAAGACTTCAGGACAGATTTCTATGTCATTCTATCCTTCTTAGTGGGAGTGAAAGGTTACTTCTGTCATTCCATTCTAAATGTGGCAAAATACACAAGGTCCCAAAAGAGAAATGCAGAGTAGAGGTGGGGAATATGTGGTTTCTGTTGACATTCTCAGAATACAATGTACCTGGGCAAAGACAGATGCTTTTCACTAAGCAGGTCAGCAATAAAGCTGCTGCGCCATACTCTCACTCACTTCGGAGGGTTTGGTTATTGTTTATTCTGGCTCAAGCAGGACAGATTAGGGAGCATCAGTGAGCTGGCGTCCTAAAGAGTGGCAAACTAAGAATCACTTGGAGAAGCCACTGAAAAGATTACATGGAAAGGAAAGTTATGCAGAAGGCAGTCTTAAATTTCTCAAGCTAGTTCAGAGGTGATGGCAGTGCTTTAACAGCACAATGAGTGATCTCATAAATGAGAGGCAGAGACTTGTGATGAAGCAGAGATTCGCTGATTTTTCATGTTTTGCTGGAAGTATTTTCAAATGTCAACAAACAAACAACAAAAACAAAAAATCAAAATGGATAATTATATAATTTCCCATTCATCTTACAAGCTATTTTTATTTTCACTTTTCTAGTCCCATAATATTGTTTTTATGAGTGATAATCTCAACATACCATTAAGATTACTCTTGAGTTTTGTGGCTTCTTTTTTTCTTGGCTATTCTAGTCTTCTTGTTTTCTGTTCATACTCACCCTGCAGCTTCATTTGCAATTGAGATAGGACATCTAAACACAAGTTATTATAATCTGAGGATAGAAGGAAGAATTTCCGCTGCGTATTAAGCAATTCACTTTTCAACCAGGTAAATGAAGATGAATTGAGAAACCGTTGTAAAATGTTGAGTATTGTAATTCCAGCTCTATGGCAGATTGACAAAGAAAAGGGATGGAGATGGAGATAAAAAGTTGTCAAATCTTATATTACAGTATAGCACGACTTCCCTCCCACTAAAGTAAAACAAAAATGGTTTCCAGGGAGAGATACACTTCTTCCTGAGGCTACATATTGACTATCTCTGATTTAACTCATTTCTTCTCTAGTTGAATGTAAAGAGTATATGTATTTGCATATTACAGTACATTTTTTCCTTTCTTTTCTTCTTTTTCTTTTTCCTTTTTTTGTTTTTATTTCTTATTTTTCCTTTTTTATTATTATTTTAGTCTTTCATTCTAATGCTGGTTTTAAATACTTACAGCTCCACTTTCAGAAGAATTTTATACTTTTTTGCCAAAGTGAAGGAGATCTTAAAAAAGAAAAAGTTTTTTGAAAGAAAAACACTAAAAGATAGTCCAGTCAATAAAAATTATTTCTGTGTTTATTCTTAAAATCTTTGTTCTTTTATCTTAATCATATCCAGCATAGTATACAGTTTTTCTCCTACTCGTTTGTAAAGCAGGCTTATGATTAATTTATAAGCAATACTAATTAGTAAGGACAAGTGAGCACTGAAAACCCCTTACAGTGATGAAGCTCCCTTTTAAAAACCTCCAAGTTCTTCAGGTTTGTCAGGAATTTTCTGCTCTAGTACAGGTTACTTAAAAGTCACAGCTCATTTGAAAAATGAGGGTAAAAATAAAATAGCAACAAATAACTGAAATAAAAGTGAAAGTTAACTAGTCCTCTGATTTCACTCTGATCTGAGAGCATTCCAGCTCTTTCTGAGGTATTGAAAAGAACCTGGTTAGAAAATGGTTAGGACCAGTCTCTGCTTCTGCCAACTGCTTATCTTGAAGTGTAAACATCCAAATGCTTATGCTAACAGCTAAGATGCCTGTCACCTGTTATATGGCTTTCTCAACAATACTGAAATGTTAGAAGTGTTGAGAGATGAGTTCAAGGTATCACTAAAAAAGCAAAATAAATTAATGACTGCTATGAATATGAACAATATGAGAGGAAACAAATTGCAGCAACTGTGACTCAGGATCCTAAAATAACTAAGGGTAGACAATGGTGTGTCAACCCATCCAAATTGCAGAGACTAAGACTCAAGGTATCCTATATTCTGAGGGTAGATATTATATGAGGTTTAAATATTTGTGATTTTGTTTAAAAATTTGATGCCTTTAGATGACATGTTGTAGTGAAATTATTTTCCTTTATGATAACATTTACTTTTTTTTTTTTTTTTTCATGAACCAACGTTGATATTCTGACCTTATCTACAGGGTCTAGGAGGTGGGACTTGCAGAGAACACTTGTTAAAGTGTGTTAAATGGAATTTGCATTTTTATAACACAACTTTAATTTTTATGTGATTTGCTACTATTTCTCATTCATTATACATTACTAATGCTTTAGTGATTTTCAGTGTTCTCAGTCTCACCAGCAGAAATTTAATGCTTACGTATTATACCTCCCATCTAGCCCCTCAAAAACACCAGTGCTACAGTTACTCTTTTCATATATCCAATTTTTTGTCTGATTTGGACAACTACTGATGTATGCCAAAGACAGAGAAGAGATAGAGAGGGTAGTGAATGGTAGGAAAGCAGAGTTAGAGGAACCATACAAAGAAAGAATAGCATGTAAAAGACAAAGAGGCAAAAAATCAAACCAAATGAAAACAGTACTGACCTCAAGCAGAAAGTCAAGTGAGAGACAGAAAGGTAAGAATAGAGCAATTATTTTTGCTTTCACATAAAAATGAAGTGAATGTTTAAATTTTCACATAAACCATTGTGAGAGTTTATCACAAGCCACCTAGTCAGGAGGAAGAAGTTGATGAGGTCTTCTACAGACAGTTGAGATTAGCCTTAAAATCACAGGCACCTGTTCTCATAAGGGACTTCAGTCATCTTAAAATTTGATGGAAAGGCAACACTACCAGGCACACAAAGTTCAGGAGATTCATGCAGTGTGTGGAAGGTAACTTTCCAACAGGTGTACTGCTGGATTATGTTCTTACAAACAAGAAAGACTGACTAGGAATGTGAAAGCTGGGGCAGTCTTGGATGAAGCAACAATGTGATAGTGGATTTCAGGATCTTATGTGGAAGAAATAAGGCAAGAGATGCTTGAGGACTGAAGGAAAGCAAATGTCACTCTAGTCTTCAAAAAAGGTATGAAGTAGAATCCAGGAAACTACAAACAAGTCAGCCTCAGCCCAGTCCCTGGGAAGGTAATGGAACAATTTATTCTGGATCTCCAAGGAAGAGGAAGAAAAGAAGGTTATCAGCAGCAGTCAATATGATGCCATGACCAGCTGGGTAGATGAGGGGAGAGCCATAGATGTTGTATAAATTGGTTTCAGCAAAGGTTTTGATGGTGTCTCACATAACATCATAACATCCTTGTAGCTAAGCTTAGGAAGTATAAGACAGATAAATGGACAATGAAGTTCCCATTTCCCAGGGGCCAATCTTGTACAATATCTTCATCAATGACATCGATAAAGGGAAAGAATGCACCTTCAGCATGTTTGCTGATGATACGAAGCTGGAGGGAGCAGCTGATACATCAAATGGCTGTGCCACCCTCAATCAAGAAATGAGCAGGCTGGAAAGTTGTGCAGAGAGGAGTTAAATAAGGTCAAGTGTACATTCTTACAGCTGGAAATGAATAACATGATCAATCAGTACAGGCTAGGGGCTCACTTCCAGACAGGACCTGGGGGTTCTGCTGGACAACAGGTTGGCCATGAGCCAGCAGCATGCCCTTGTGACCAAAAAGGCCACTGATGTAGTGAGCTGCATTAAAAAGAGTGTGGCCAGGAGGTCGAAGAAGATATCCTCTCCCTCTACTTTGCCCTGGTGAAGCCACATCTAGGGTGCTGTGTCCAGTTCTGGGCTCCCCAGTAAAAGAAAGAAAGAGAATTTCTAGAGAGAGTCCAGTGGAAGGCTACAAAGATGATTAGGGGCCTGGAGTATCTCCTTTATGAGGAAAAGCTGAGAGACCTGAGACTGTTCAGCCTGGAGAAGAGAAGACTGAGGGAGGATCTTATCAACACTTATATATATCTAAAGAGCAGGAGTCAAGCAGATGAGGACAAGATCTTTTCAGCAGAGCCCAGCAACACAAGGGTTACTGGACAGAAAATGGAACATAGAATGTTCCATACAAACATGAGAAATGAATCATTTACTTTGAGTGTGACAGAGCACAGAAACAGGCTGCCCGGTCATGTTGTGGAGTCTCCTTCTCTGAAGATATTTAAAACCTACCTTGAATCTTTCCTGTGTAATCTGCCCTTGGGAACCTATTTTGGCAGGAAGGTTGAACTCCAGGAAGGTGATCTCCAGCGGTCCCTTCCAACCCCTGTGATTCTGTGATTATTTCCTTGATATGCGGATGGAAAATTATTCATGAAAATTGGCATTTTCTATCTTTCTGGTTTACTAAACTAACTACTCAACTTTTTATCTATTGAAATTTTTAGTTTTTATTCAATTAATTAAAGAATTAATTAGGTTCTCACCACACTATTTCTAAGAATGTTTGTAGTCTATCACCACACACTCACAGTCCTTTTTACAATAAATCACTACTTTACCCCTTACAATGTTAAAATGAAATCACAGACCTCAAATTCTAAAGTATTCATAACAATTAGGGGAAAATATATTTCCTTCCTACACTTTTCACTATACTTTAAAGAAGAAATGATGAGACAATTTGAAAAATGTGGGAAGCAGTTTGTAGCATGCGTCCTTGAGAATGTCAGCAAATAATCCTAAACTGAACATATCTGGATTTGTTGTGGTTGCTGTAAAGACTGCTGATTGCGTGAATTTGCCTAGCTGTCTGTGCCACTTTAGCAGCAAAACTTTCTACAGTTCAATTATACACAATAGCCTTCCATAATATCATTGAGAAATAAATTACCAGTGTTCCTGCAAACAGCTGCTTTTTCTGCAAGCCAGTGGAAAGGCCCTTTAATGAACATTTATGAGACCATCAGCTGGAGCAATCCTTCTCCCCCAAGCAGTGGAGCTGCTGGAGCAGGCGCCCCAAGAGGCGTTCTACCTGAATGCACTTTGCCAGATTGATGAGCCTCCTTCCGACAGCTGACTTTTTGTGCAGAGAATTTGTTTGGCATGCGCAAGCTGCTTACATCAATATATTATTAAAAGAGGAGGAGGGAAGGAGCTACACAAACTTGTAGCTGTATTTACAGAATTTCTAGCCGTGCTTGTGTATAAATACATGCATCTTTTAATCTTCCTTATTTTTTTCTTTTCTTTTTTTCTTTTTTATAAAACATATAGTGTCATCTCTCCACTTCCCAAATACATACCTCTCTGCCTATTTGTCCTCCCTGGCTGCCTCTCCCCTCACATTCTAAGATACCCTTTTTTCCCCCTAAATTCTCAATGGTCCTTAGTACAAACATGCATAGAAAGGTTACTCAGCGGGTTTGCATAGTAAACACAAATGGATATTGTTCTTGACATCTTGTGAACTTGTTTCTCTCCCTTGTATCTTGAGAGAACACAGGACCTTCTGGGCCTGTATGAGCCTTGCTGCATTTTTAATGATCATCCCTGAAATGCGGGGGAGCAAGATGTTGTCACCTCGGCATATTTTATCCCTGATCAAACATTAGTTGGCAGCTGTTCTAAACTTGTATCACTGTCGCATCTATGCTTGCTGCTGGGCTTGGTGGCAAGAGTGCAAAATCTCACTGAGCTTCTTTTTCACGTCTCTTGCCTGCTCTTATCTCCACCTTGGAGTCCTGCTTTCCTCTTTTGCAACAAGAAATCTTTTCCAGCAAACTTCAGTACATAGTGAAAAGAATTAGCACTGAGTTAATTTGCCCCATAGAGTGTTCTTTACCAAAATCAAGGTAAAGTATGTCAAGTTCTTAAAACATTTTAAGCTATAAATGTAACTTCATACACAGATAACAGCAGACGTGAAGGAGAATTCTCTGTGTTTCATATGGAACTGTTCTTTCTTACTGGTCAGTCTGTTTTAAATGCTATTACTTTTGATCTGCTTTAAGGAGTTTTTAAAAGCATAGTTGTTTCTAAGAATGTGTCCCAGCTGCTAAGAATCCATCAACACACAATTCTGGTAGGCATTTACAACCTTCCATCAAATAAGTATTGATAAAATACTTATACGAAAACTGTAGACTTACTTAAAATTATTTTAATTATTTTTAATTATTATTTAGTTGTTTAATTATTTATCATTCTGAAAAGGTGTGATTTCTGTTTTTTCAGTGATCTTTTTTTTATGATTTGAGAATCTCTTTTCTTAATATTTGAGCATCTTTTAATAATTCTGCCCTTGTGGGAAGAAGATGAATATTGCCTTTAATGCTATGTTTCAAGACAGTTTGAGAAGTGTGATTTATGAAAGCAATCTTTAATCCTCCTGTAACTATTCTCATTTAGAAAAGAAAGTATAAAAACTTAGAAAATCCATTTAATACATGTTTAAATACATTTAATATTCACAGGCATTATATAATGCATCTTCAACATTTGATGTCCCTGTACCAGATAATTACATATTTTTTCTTGATCCCAAATAAGCTTGTTTCAGTATCATCTTTGTAAACGCATAAACGACTTCTGAGCATTACATCTACAATATCTACAAGTTAGTAGATTGATTATTACAATTTATTAATTGTCTGCTTTAACAAATTGTAATATTGTACTATTGTGTAACTATTTTTGTAAGTGCCTACTGGACAAAAGGGCTGTTTTTTATGCAAGAACATTCAAAAAAAAAATAAGATGGCACCATGAAGACCTTGACATTTTCTTTCTAACACTGTTAAGATGTCGTAGAAAAAGCATTCAGAAAGCCAATGAAATGTTAAACAAGTTTAGAAATCCAGGGAGGATGTGCTGAGATTATGAATTGCTTTGGTCAAAACTTAGATCATCTTGAGTGCTATGTTCTTTCCTCCTTACTGCATTGGGGGAGGGCAGTGAGAAGACTTTGCAGTACTTGAAAAGGTAAAGAAGGGCAACAAGGCTAATCCAGGATTAAAGAAAATGAGCTCTGAGGACAGTCAGAGATATCTTTAAACCATATGGCCCAGAGGGAAGATATGTAAAATGGGAATCCCTTGAACGAGTACACACTGACAACTGAGGTCTTTTTTTTTTTTTTTTCTGGATTTGTACACATGCAAGATATATACAAATTCAAATAGGAAAAATGTAGTTAAGAGGATCACAGAAATGTAGTGTGCCTGGGATCACAAATATTTCACTGTAAAATAAACTGAAGTACAGAGCTCAAAATAGGTCTTTGTTAAAGAAAGCCAGAGCAGAGTCAAAAATTTTTGACAACCCACTAACTTCCCCCACAGCTCTCTTCTCAAATACTGTGAAATCATCACAATTTATTTGAAAAGGTGGTTTTAGATTTTTTTTGTTGTTGAGTTAAATACTACCTTCTGAAAAGAATTCTTCCATAATTCAATTTCAAGTAATGCTTAACTTAGCTGAATTAAGAAATGCATTATGAAAATACTTTTCCTCCACTCTATCTTCATTTTCTAATAAGCATTTTCTGTTTTGTCCATACTGTTTCATTTATTCTCTGTATTCTCGTGAGAATGAGGAGATCTTGCATGAATGCTTGTTTTTCCCTAGCTCTCAAAGTAGACATTGCCAGAGAAATGTCACAGAAAATTCTGAATTTGCAAGCATGGAAGTCCTTTTCAGGGAAAGGGAATAAGCATCAGAGGAGATTACGAGTAGACCTCCTCTCACATACTATGTGATTACTTGCAGTGGAGTAGCAACGAGAAAAATAAGCCTTCTCTACATAATGCTTGGGAATAAAGAGGGCCTAACATGAGATAGCAGACTATTTTGTCACAGAATTTCTGTATAAAGTGAAGTCGTGTGAATTTGAACAGTTAACAGATGGATTAGAGACCCAATTATCTGTGGTACAGTTTATGAACTCCAGGACAGTTAGTATGAAAGAGTCAGCCTGTGCCCTAGAAGAAATGCCAAGAGCCCAGCAGAATGGGCCTGTGGTGTTTATTTGAGCCCTGTGACACAAACAGTATAGTTCTTTTGCACTAGTAGTAATGATGGTGATAGTTAAATGAGCTTTTGAAAAGCTCTTCAAAAGAATGTGTTTCCCTTTGACTGAGACAGGCTACAGTGCAAGCATGTCAAAAAGACAGTTTGAATTGAATGATGTTACAGCCCAATTCAGTCAAGTCTCATGCCCACTCATCCATTTGACTCCTCAGAAGCCTGAGTGGCAGTCTGATGGGGATCTACAGACTAAATTCCCAGGATCTTCAGCTCCTGCTCTATTTGGCAAACTGTTTCATGTCATGATCCTCAAAGATGTTCAGGGATGCCATGAAGATTGTACTGGGGCTCCTGACAGTCTTTCAACATTCATAGTTACTAATATCTTTCCAAATCACAGAATCACAAATTTTTCCAGAGTTCAAAAGATTGCTCTGCATAAGAGCACTGCTGAAATTCTATTAAAATACTAGAACAAATTTTATGTAAAACACCTAGGAAAAAAAAATTGGAGGAGAATAACTTTGTTTCAAAACTTTGTTTTGACATAATTGGAGGGTTGAGGACAATTAATGTATATTTAAATGAGGATGGAAATTCAAATTGAAATACAAATGTTGAGGATAAACAAAATTAAAACCTTTTAGTTATTTTTGGTCAAAATGTAAGTGACTTAATGAAGATTAAGAGGTATTCAGATAAGTAATTTTTACAAGTTACATGTGGTCATAGTACTGCACGCATCTTCAGCTAGATAATATTCCATGAATGGACTAACCACATTTCCACTTGAGTAGGCAAAGATGTTCGACAGTTTTCCTACAAGGCTTTGATAGCACTGAAGGTCAGACAAGCTCTGTACATGATGGCTTGCCAGAGCAGGGTGAGGTTCAGCATCTGAGAACTACATTCCTGAGTAGTGTCCTATATGTCAGCAGATTCCACAATTCTTTACAACCACACAAGCTCTTGTTCTGAGAAAAGACAAGGGTGTATTTCAGATAATTTTGTCATCTCCTTTGCAAGGAAGATGAAGGTAGACTGAAAACAAAACAGGCATAGGTTTTTGTAAACATTTCCGGTGAACAACCACTTGATTAACAAAATGATTGCCTTTCTATTTCTACATATCTTCAAATCAAAGCTGACTATTTTTCAGGAAATTATGATCTCACTATGGAACACCTCTGTCAGATATTCTGCCCTATACTATAAGATGATCATACTAGAAAAATAGTGTCTGTGACTTCAAACTCGTGTTGTTTGTAAGGAATAAAGAGAAGGTAATTAAAGGGGCTTGGGATGTTAGAAAGTTATGTTTTAAATATTAATAAATTAAATATTAAATACAGAGAAGTCCAATCCCACTAGTCACTTCAGGAAAATAAATTTGGCATTCACAGTGTATGAAAAAAGCTTGCCTTGTGCCTGGTTTACAGCTGAGGAGGCTGAGCAGGAGTCAGGGGAGACTATCTCTTTACAATGACATGATGCTGACTCTGATAATTTGATGGCTACTCCCAGGTCTAGGAAGGATGGCAGCTGATCCAGATACATCATAAAATGTGCAATACATAACACAAAATATCAAGATAAAAGCTTTCTCCAGTGGACAAAATTCTCAGGCTATCACTACCCTGATGTCAGGTTAAAGTGTGTGTCAAACATGAAACATTGTTCAACATAGCACGTTGCAACTGATCAGAGGAAAGCATTTATTTCAGTCTTTCTTCTTTTTCACAAATGATTCCATAATAGAAAAGCTCTGACAATTTTCTCTATCCTGACCTCTTCAAATTTTAGACCACACAAAAATCTTTCCAGTTTATTGTCTTATTCAAATAGGCTGCTTATATATGCCCACTCTTGTTTGGCTTTTGGATCAAAACTCTTTAATTCTTTTCTCTAAACCAGCACAGCTTCAACAGAGGGATCGGACATCTGCCCATTGTACCTAACTCTTCTCTCCTTCTCCTCAGGAGCTGAAATCTTTAGCAGTGAGAGCTGTAGAAAATGGAGTGGAAATTTGCTCTTTTGCTATATGAGATCTTAGTCATCAGTCTCTCATAGGCTTCTCCTCAAGCTATAGTTTACTACTTGTCTGTTACTGTCAAATCCTGTAAACAGTCTAGCCCCTTCAGCATGATTATGTAGAGTTCTTCGAGGTGCTAGGCAGTAAGAACACAAGGACAAGGTCAGATAACGAAAAATAGAGCCTTTAGAAGAGTCTCAGCTGAAACTTTTATCCAGGAAGTAAGAGATATAGACTGGAATCACAGTATCTTTCCTGATCCTTATCAGGACAATGATTTTTTTTCAGATAAACCTCTCTCTGCAAATTGTGCCCTATGATACATTGCCTTGCTGTGCCTTCTCAATTTCCCCTTTATATCTAAATATTCAGTGGAATAGAGGAAGACTGAAAACAGCACTAGACAACAGTGAGTACAACACTTGTCCTGGTTCTGCTGAAGTTTTATGGTGTTTCAGTTTCAGCATTTCCTGTTGCTGAGCATGGGTCACTGTTCTTCCACCTTACTAGCATCACTGAACTCACTTTCTTATCCCTACCTTCTATTCATACTTTCTACAGAAACACAATACATCTGCTTGTGAACACTGTTAGGCAGCCGGACACACCAGAATTAGACATTGTACTGCTCCCATCTACCTGGCGTCTACCTTACACTGCACGTTGAAATGGTCTCTAATAATGAGGTCCTTGTTAATGAGGGATATGCCTTATCTTTTGTTAATTTATATCAGCATTATGTGTTTATAAAAAATGCAAGCACACTTCCCTTTGGGTTTTCTACCAGAACCTTTTAGTCTTTCCTCAATTTGCAGGATTAATTAATGTTAATGGGATTAATTTGCTCCATTTATCATTGCTCTTCCTTCATTGTGATGGTCTTAATCTATAGGTAGAGAGCGCACTTAAGGCAGAAATGATCATTTACTGTAATCTTAATCAGAACAGTCTATTTGACAAGATATACAGTGGAACTCGGAAGAATTTTCTGTCCTTTTCTTTAAAAGCTATAAGAATATTAATTCCTATTCTTACTTTCTCTCCTTTTTTTTTTTTTTTTTTTTCTTTTTGGTAAGGGTTGGGGAGGAAAGGATCTTATGCATAATTTAATTGCTTTGTCTTTCTCCCTCAGGTCAGTATATTATATTATATTGAAAAGTAATTATGCAGCGAAAGTAAAATGTCAAACTGCAGATGTCTGGTAACAAGTAGTACAGATGTGAACGATTCTATTATGTGCCATCTTGCAGACATCTTTATACCTTTCCTCTGAAGCCTCACCCTATGTGCATATATGTTTGAGTATTTACGCGCTCTGGATGAGATTTGCTTTTTTTCCCCCCTTCACAGCATCTAGATCCCAAGCTGGGTTGCCTTGTTGGCAATGATTGATTACCCAATATCTAATTAAACCTGATCCAATCACTTATTATGCAGAGTGGAACAAACAAACTGAAGTCGACTGTCAGGCCCGTGATTGATGATACTGCCAATCCAGCTTTTGTTGCGTCTAATGTCCTGACGCTTGTTACAACCAGCCAAAGCTGCGCTGGACAAAGCGTTCTGTCACTCTTCACACAAATTCACTCCCCTCCCCCTGATGCTCTCCTCTCTCCTTCTCCCCCCTCCCTAATTTTTTTTTTAAGAAAAAAAAAATTATTGAGAACAGCAGAGGTTCTGTTTGGGTTAGTGTGTACAATGAGATCAAAGTCCCCTAGAGATCCAGAGTCCTTGAGTGGCAAGGAGTGGAAAAAAAGGAGTATGTCTGTGTGGAGGGGGGGCTGGCAGGAGGTGCACTTGGTATGGTAATGAACCTACCTTGGGGAGAGTGACAGATATGACATTAAAGCAAACCTAGCAGGGTAATAATTTCTTTTCTATTGTCTGCCAGGAAGGATTCTCTTCGCAGCTCTCATTTATAAATTTTTTAGTTTTAATGTTTTAATTATTTAAAATGCAAATAGGTTCCCAAAGAAAGAAGCAGAAAATACAAATTCCCTAAATAAATTCAACTTCTGAAGTTGCATTCACACAGTGCAAACCTTTTTCTTCTTACTAGCATTTAACTTAGACTAGGTAAGTTTTGAGGGTGGTTTTTGTTTTCTGTTTTGTTGTTGTTGTTGTTAAGTCAACAAATAGTCAAAATTGCTTACAGTTTTTCAAATTTGTACTTTCACTAGTTCAGCTTCAGGGGTTTTTGTTTGTTTGCTTATTCAATTGATTGATTTTGAGAATAAATGAAATAAAATATTAGATTCCCTATAATTTCAAAGAATAAATCAGAAAAGTGCAAACAAATTATTATGCTATGGTTTATGGTATGTGTTGCAGATGCTCAGACTATACTTACACATATGAGAAATTCACAATGAGTGACAATTCATATCCCTTCACAAGTTTAAAATATCTATTTAGTTTATCCATCTTGGTTTAAATTATTCATACTGAACATGGGCAAGCCTATGTGTGCACATGTGCTTGATTACCATGTGAAAACTGGAAGAACTAGGAAATACATTTTTCAAAACCTTATATAATCAATCATATACTTACAATTCTATCACCTACTTCATAATCTTCTAAGATTTCTTACTTCATGCAGTTTCAAAGAGCTGACACTGAAAACAAAATAAAACTAAACAAAATCCAGGAAGCTTTTAAAAGGTTTTACACTGAAACTAGAACTTCCTTTCAACAGCCATCTTTCCTGAATTAAAAAGGCCAAAAATATTAATGTTGGAGCCTTTTCTGTACAGGCAATACATCTCTGAAGTTTACTTATTTCCCCTCCAAGTCCAAACTCAAGAACTCTGCACATTTGGGCAAAAGCTATGAAGGTGTCTAGGTCAATACATTTCAGTTCAATATTTTTTCATATCTAAAAAAGATGAGTACTTTATTTATGGATATGTCTTAAATGTTTTGCCCCTTCTCTGTGTCCCTTAGATTTAATTGGTATATCACCTGGGTAGACAAATGGATACACGAAATAAGCCCAACATCTCTAATGAAAACCCTTAAATCATACGAAAACCCAAAGTATGAATATAGAAATTACATTATAGAGTCAGTTTTATCACTTTCAGTCTATGATGGCATGTCATCATACTAGTGGTATACAGCTGCTTTCCAAACATGCCAAATTGGACAAAAAATGATACGTTTTAGAGAAACATCAACAATATTTCCTGTAAGTACCTATATTTTTGTGACAGGAAAATCTAATAAAATATGTTTATATTTAAGCAACTTAATCTTAAAAAATGTAACATACACAAACATACATTTTAAAAGAAGTAAAACAGGAAGATAAAATACAGACCATTTAATTAGCTAAGGAAGACAATAGCTGAAGTGAAATAAATTATGCGAAAGATCAAAATATGAAAAAATATTTTAGAAGGTGCTGAACTACAGTGAAAACAACCATGTGAATGTTCAGTGCTGCATGCTGATTACTACCCTTCATCTTAGCGCTCGCTACTGTCTTGATGAGAGCCCTGCAAGACTAACTGCACTGCATTGATAGATTTGGAGGAAGGAGGAGAAGTATTTGTTAAATATACAATTTGTCCAGAAGAAAAAAAAAATCTAGTTTTCTTTCACATACACAGAAGTATTACTCAGATAAGCTGAGGGCCAGATTAACAGAAGAAATGTGCAGCTCTGTAAAGACAGTAGAATAATTTCTCCTAACACCTAGATAGTTGGATTAAAATTTCATCATTCACAAAGCTCCCGGTGAATACAGAAATGATGTTTACCTAATTCACTGATACATATAGCCAGAAACTTTAATGAGGCTAGTTGAATTATTTTGGCAAAAACAAGAATCATAGAATCATAGAATTTCTCAGGTTGGAAAAGACCTTAAAAATCATCAAGTCTAACTGCAACCTAATCATACTACCCTAACTCTAACAACCCTCTGCTAAATCATGTCCCTGAGTACCACATCCAAACAGTTTTTAAAAAACTGTCAAGCATGGAGACTTAATCTGTTGTAGACTTGGAGCTGACACGGTATGTAGAGAATGCTGAAACCTACTTTATTTGGTTCCAATTTTTGGCTTGACTCTAGCTACCCATCCCGTCCTGTAATAAGCTAATAACCACTATAGCACTCTACTGAAACTAAAATTATAGTTGACTAAGTGGGAATAGGCTCGAGACCTAAATATTTTAGCTATACTTACATAAGTGGAGTTAAGAAAATAAGGGAAAAATGAAAATAATCCAAGGAAACAAAATAGGTTTCTCATAGCATTAAAAACAAACATTTTACTCTAGGGCAGTAGGAGGCTAACATTACCAAAGAAAGCTAAATTTAGCTTTCAAAAGGTTATCTTGGGCAAGCACTTACGGTGCATTTCTCTAAATTTTCACTTCAATTAATCTCTAGAAATTCAGTGTCTGATCCCAATGACAGTAGCCTCTGGCTTCTTTAGAGCGACTGCTGAGGAAAAATTATCTGACACATATCAAACAAGCAAGAAATGACACTGGACAACATTAATCAAAACTTTCTCATTTCCTGAAGAATTAAGCATTAAATAATTAATTCCAGCACTACAGGCAGCTGTAAAAGAGGCCTCGTGCCTCCCCGCTGGTAAGAATTTGTCCTTGTCTAAAAGACTAGATTGATATATTTATTATTTATCAGATTAATCATGGCCAAGAACATTATAGATTGGCAGCCAAGCCCAGCCAGTTATATTGTAGTGGCCTGTTATTGGAGCGTGGAAAGGACTTGGTAAAACAGCAACATTCAAAAAGGGAAAGTATAGAACAATTTGCCCTCAAGCATTATTAAAAGAAAAAGAAAAGAAAAATAAGAAAAAAGAAAAAATAAGAAAAAAGGAAAAATATCTCAAATGCTTTTTTTAAAATGCTTTGATTCAGTACCTCAGTGGAGTCTGCTAGATCCTGGGGTCATTTTTATTTCTGTTTGCAAAAGACTGAAGGAGGGCTTTAGGATGTGGGCCAGAATATCAACTATTCTACATGAAGCCACAGTCATTAGTTTTAAAACAGAGTTTCAGGGGTAGACAGATGTAAATCAATTTAACCAGCAAGTACAAGAAAAATAACTTCTAACTCATCATTTTATCTGTGTTTATCCAAGTATTGTAGCTGTGAGACTGATTCATTCTTTAGGTTTTCTTTTATTTTTGCTAGTTGATATTGGTACCCAGTAGCAGAATAACTAGGATGTTACGTCCTGGGCGATCAGCATGCCAAGTTTCTGCACATTAATAGATGTTAGACAAACATAAACTTCATATAATTTTAACACATATTTTTTATTTTTTTTACCTTTGCATTTTTCTCCCTACTGTTTCTATTCTGTCACTTCAAATAGTAATATATGGAATTCTATTTTTGCATCTTGAAAAGAGGATTTCTCACTTCTTTTTAATATATAAGCACACACAGTTAAAAGAATCACAGAATTTACAGTTTAAGAGTTGTTCTGAACAACAGCATTTCCTCTACATCCTTTTCTTTGTTTCTAGAGTAGGAGGAAGAACAGTGAGATTTCTCATGCTTCACAAGTTTGTTTGTGTGTTTGTTTTCTTTGTTGCTTTCATACCATCTATATGTTATCCAGAAACAACAGAACAGTAGAGTTGTTATATGCTTGATGGGTGAGAAGTAATGAAATATTTGTTAAGGGCAGCTTTGTCTCTGCACAGGCAGGTAGTTTTCTTCTAGTCTACAAGAGAAAATTTGAGGATGGCTGGAGGACACAATGAGAATTTTATTTTGAAAAGATAAGTAAGAAAAATTGGAATTGCATCAAAATCTGACCCCCCCAAAAAGCAGAAAAAGAGTAAATCCCAGTCATGTTCCTTTGATAAGACAGATAATGAAATCTTTGATAAACACGATGTTAAGATCATAAAAATGTCCATATTAGATCACTTGGGATGCACATCCAGCCCAGTCATCTCCAACAAAATCAAACTGTGGATGCCTCAGTAAAATTAGAAGTTCAAAATAAAAGAAAAATCTGGTATTCCTTCCCAATCTCCATCTCTGGGGAAACAGGAGATCTCCATTGAAGCTATGGGCTTCCAGTGGTCTTGATATCTGAAGGTCAAAGGAGTTCTAAGCTGGAAAGAGGACTCTTGTATATATATCTTGATGGATTTTCTATTGTGGACTTTTCTATCTGCTTCCTGATTTCATGTGTGAATACCATTAATGGTGTACTGTGGCAGTCCGTTTCACATTTAAATATGTATTACAAAAGAAATATCTTATCTTGTCTGTTTTAAATCAGTAATCTGCTCACTTGGTTGTGTGCCCTCTCAGTCTTCAAAGGAACATTCTCCTCTTCACATTTTCCACTTCATTTTTCAGGTTGCCATCACTGAGCGTATTGACTCCATACTCTGCTCTCAATATTGTTTCTTCCTTTTTCACCATTATACATTATGGTGGCTCTGGGAAGCTTGGTCCAGTGGCTAGCAATCCTGCTCACATCAGGGGAGTTGAAACTGTATGATCTTTAAGGTCTTTTTCAATCCAGGCCATTCTATGATTCTATGATAATTTTGTGCTTTAGAGCACAACAGAGTCAGATGGTTCCTGCAACAGTTATGTACATGCCCATCTTCCTGAGAAATTTTACTTAAATATTTTATTTCATTTAGCAAAGGACATCTGTTTCTCATCAGATACTTGTGTAGTATGTTTAGAGTAACATGGAAGAAAATGTAGAAGAGAAAAAGATGTAATCAACAACAACATTAACAACATTCTAGTAAATAGGGGACAACGAAGGAAAAGGAAAAACTCCTTTTCCTTGCTCCACCAGTAATACCATACAAACTTCCCAAGGTGTTTGTTTGTTTGTTTTTTGGTAAATCCTACCCCACAGCTTAGTGTTGTGGAATGCTGGTTGTGAAAAATATTTTGCGTGGGAACTTCTACACAAACTTGTTACATGGTTAATTTTCTTGGGGCAGACAAATGTTCTCAAAAATGAATACTATCAGTCTGTCCCAAATCTAAAACATTTATGGCTGTACCACTTTGCACAGCTAAATTCAGGCATACCACTTTCTGTTTCAGTGTACCATCTCTCCAATAAGGGATTCACCTCCTTTCTGAGCCTTTTTTCCTCTTCCTCCAGATCTGTAGGCTGTTTTCTTTGTGAAGGAAATTTAATCTTCCCGCTTCTCAACAAGAATATTCGTGAGCCCATATAAAGAAATACTTACAGTTAATTCTAAGCCAAAGTGTCAAAAGTGTCATATCTGCATATTAGTCTGCTATTCTGTAAAAATGGGTTTATTACCTGACATCACACACCTGTCACATTTTTCCTCAGAAAAAAAAAATGAAAAAGGTCAGCATAAAATACCATGCTGTGGATCTATGGGGCTGTTTACAAGCATCTAAAAATGTAAATGTGTGCTTTTGTCTAAAATAAGAACTTGTGGAATTACTAAAACTGAGCAGAATTCTTTCTTGATGTATATTTCCCTTTATTTAATCCAACCCATGTTCTGGTAAATTAAATGTGCATCAGCTTCTGAATGCTGTGTATTATTTCTCAGAAAGCATCTTTCACACAAAGTTGACTGTTTATCTGAGTATTTACCAAAGGTTGTAATTCATCTTTATAACATACTGTTATTGCAGTCTAGTAGAAATAATGAAATCATATGTTTTTTCAAGTTCAGGCATCAAATATCAAACATGAAGCTAAAGATTAAGCAGTGTCTTGTTTTTCAGAAACTCTACATATAACAGAAACATTGGTTGAAATCCTGGATCTTTTTTCTTTAATTGCTGCCTCAAAAAAAAAAACAAAACAAAACAAAACAAAAAGCACTTAAAACTAGCACAATTTTTCTCTTGAGGTGACTATGATAGACAAAAGAGTTTTATCCAGTAAATCAGTCCCTTAACAAGTAAATCAGGTTAGACTGAGAAAGTGTAGTAACCAGATCCATGGCCAGATTTCACACCTGGGGAAAAGCAGTTTTATGTTCTGAAGAATAATCATTTCTATAGCAAAAACTAAACAAAATGACAAACAGAAACAACAGTTAGACACAGCCCTGCAGAATGGAGGAAAGCTGACTATTCACAGCATTCTAGGTAAAAAGAAAGTTCTGAAAGTACGGAAAATATTTTTTAAGAGAGAGGAAGAACCTGAAGCACCTAATGCACGCCTAGATTTCAGAGATGGTGGAAGAGCAGTGAAGACATTTCATAAGGACTCTAATAGGAAACTGCATAGAATCAGTTGTAATTTAGGACACTATTGAAATGCTGACCAAACAGAAGACCAAACAGAATGAAGAGGAAATGTCCTGAAAAAATACAGTAGGTTTCCTACTCTTTTCTGACCACCTTGTCTCCATTCCTGAATATTGTTATTAATAAATTTTCAGAGTTGTACTTTGTATTCTGACAAAATCTAGTTCTATCTCTCACAAACGTCATCACCGTGTACTTTACTTTCTGTTGTGGCTATGTGTAAACAAACTTCTGTATGACATAAGATCCTGATATAAATATCAAAAAATGAGTACAGGAGGAGAATGGAGGCACTTAGCTGTTACACATAGACCAATCATTTAAAAGAATTATATGTCAGTTATTACAGCAAGAACTAGAACCATGTTACCTGCTGGAGTCACTACTCCATAGAGCTACACCTCATTAGGATTTATTACTTTATTCAAAATTGAACAGATGAAAAATATTAAAGTAAATCTCTGAACTATCTCATTTATGGTAGTTAAATCATTTGTATAAGAGCTGGAACACTGGATCTCAAATGTTTTCAAGACCAAATTGGCTCTGTCTTTCACACACTGGGTAAGAGCTTTGAACATTGATCTGTTGTTTGATGCACTCTGACTAACACCTCCATTTCTAGATGTGAAACTCTAGGGAGGTTCCAAAGTCAGAAGATACTGTAATAGTACCACAGAGAAGCTTTAACCCAAGAAGTGATACAAGTTGGGGAACGCATAATTTTTTGCTAGAGTTTAAAGATAAGATCAACAAGTTAGATGAGAGGTTGGATGCTCTTATATCACTTTCCCCACCTTCAAAACTTCTGAACCTGGGAGCTAAATACTGGGGGCTAGTCGAACTTAACCAAAGCACCTTGCTGTGTTACTTTTTAAATAAAAGTTATATTACTCTATAAAATCAGTACTGTCTTGCTCCAGTTGTATTAATTCATTTAATGGAGAGAGCTTAGCCAATTAAAAGCTGTTCCACCACAGAAATCCTGCTTTTCCCAAATACTAGCTATATATTTATGAGGAAAACAAACTTTTTCATGTTGTCAAGGTTAGATTATGCAGCAGACTAAGTGCTATCTTCACGCTGAGCTTTCATGAACTCTTGCAGTCCTGTATGGGGAGGGTTGTTAAGCACTGGAATAGGCTCCCCAGGGAGGTGATTGAGTCACCATCACTGGATGTGTTTAAAAACCATTTGGATATGGTGCTCAGGGACATGATTAAGTGGAGGTTTGTTAGTTTGGGTAGTATGGTTAGGTCATGGTTGGACTTGATGATCTTTAAGGTCTTTTCCAACCTGAGTGTTTCTATGATTCTGTGATTCTCCCAGACTGATTAGAATTGAGAAGTGCAATCTGCCTCCTGCTCCCACTGTCATGTGATTATTCCTTTTCCTTCCAGTCTCTTTCTTGGCCTGTTCAACTAGAATGGTCCCACACAGACCCTACAGAATCCTCTTACCATGTCTTGCCTTTGAGCCTCTGGGCTGTGAACTTGGTCTCTGTTGCAGCCAGGATTCCTGTTTCTTTCAGAAGCCTCTCTGTCAGCTTTCATTCTGCAAGCAACCTGTTTGCTTTCTGTCTCAGGACATGAGTACAAGATATATTGACTTTGGCAGCAAAGTTAAATTAAAAGGCTCTTTCTCCCAAACAGTTGTTCTCATACACTAGTTGAGTGCCCATTCAGCAGTGTCTGGACAATCCTTTCAAAGGCCACACTGTAAATCAACTCTCTGCAAGAATTTGAGTTATAAATAATCTTTTCAATGGCTATTTTTAACTTCCATCAGTTTGGTGTGTATTGATTAGCAGCACACAAAAATAATTGAACACAGCCATCATATACAGTATGGCCACAGGATAGCAACTGAGGAAGTGAATGCTCCGAAGCTGGCTTCCCTGAGTAACTGAGCAGGGCATCCTGTGATGCCACCCTCTCACCTTGTCCCACACAGTATTCCCAGAGCATCCTGACACAGCAGACTGTTTCTTGCTGTGATTCCATTTCTTATCTTGTGAAGATTCAAGGAGGGGTAAAGCACACCATGTAGGACAGGGCAGACTAATAATCAGTCTCCCTTCCGACCTGCCACACCACAGGCACTTTTAAAGCTAACTAGAGACATAGAAATTACAGAGCTTTCCCCTCTGCAATAAATTCAGAAATGTTAATTCTTTCCGTCAGTGACTGGTTTTCTAAAAAAACATTAGAAATACAAGGCAAATATTTCTGCTTTCTGCATAAATAATTTCATACGGTTTTAAGTGTTGAGAATGTAGCTGTGTCTTTCAAATTCAATGTGAAGCACTGATTGTTCAGCAACAATGAAATTAGAAGAGTTGATAAATGTGGATTTCAGTAGGAAAAAAAAGTGTATTCTGTTTCCTAAAGAAATACAAAACCAGGGCAGGCAGACAGATGCATTTCCCTTTTTTCAGTCTAGTGACAGTTGATACTGGTTTTCAAATGCCTATTTTGCTAGTGGGAAAACAAAACAAAACAAAACAAAAAAAGACAAAAGTCAAATAAAAATATCTGGCAATTACGTCTCAAGGTCAGAACTAAAACAGGAATATCTTAGAAGAATTTGAAAAATCTGATGACATTAGACTTCACTACAGGAATCATGTTGTTAATGTACTCTTGTACAGATGGCTGGACAGTTTACCACACTTGGGACTCATTATTATTTTTTCTTCTTTTTATTTCCTCCAGTACTTGCCTTCATATGTCTAAGAGCTTCCTATCCCCCAGAAGACTGTAGCAATCTTCCACTTGCACATGAAATATGTCTGCCATTTTTGAAATTAAACCAAGTCTATGGATTATCCTGATCTGAAACACCAATAGCAGCTCTCAGTCACAGTCCACTGAACACTATTAATTTATGTTTACATCTTGCTGTGCCTTAGCCATTTTAGTTTAGCCTTTTGAATTACCCTACTACTGCAAGTGAGACTGTTGCACAGAATACAACAAAGCAGGATAACATCCTACTTAAGAAACTCTATATATCTGGTAAAGCGAAGGCATCTCTGAAGCACTGCAAAGCTTTCATTCTATTTTGAAGTGAGGCTTTGCAGTAAGTTTAAGTGGACCAGGAACAGAGATTATTTAGATGTTTAAATGCTATCACTTCCCATTGAAACAATTTGAATTTGTCATGCTCCAACATAATCAGTCTCTAGTCTTCAGACAAAGTAATACTAACACAAAAGGCATTTGAATGTTGTATCTGAAGAATATTTTCTTCCTGAAGTAGAAAGTAGCATTCAGACTCTTTCAATAGCCAAAACAACGATTTTTCAATTAATTTAAAAATGAAATCCTGCACAGCTATATGTATTTTCAGCACTGCTACTGCAGTTTTCAAAACCCTTATACAAGAAGCAACATAGGAAAAAGGCTACTTGATCATTTGTTAAACAAATATCAAAGATATGCATACTAATGCCAGAAGGAGTGCTTTCGGGTGTTCTATTTACAGAATTGTAATTACATTTGCTGTTTGAATTGGTCCTCCAAAGAATTAAAAATAAGCAGCCATGGCTTTTTATTGCTATCCAGTGTTCCCCGGTGGCTTTACTCTGAGTGTTCTGACTGGCAATTGTTCCAGGCTTGCTTGTGCCAGTAATGCATTTGTTAATTAGGCTAAGAGTACTACAAAAACCACAACACAAGTCTCTTGTCAGCATATACTGATCTAACCTCTTCTAAGGACGGTTATTTAAATAAATGCCTTTTGAGTTTTCGCTGTTTTTTTTTTTTTTCCCTAACATGTAAATATTCCTCTCAATATTATTTATGCTGGTTTAAATTTTTATGGGATTAAATATTTGTTTAATTCTTGTTTTCCGTGTTCTCTTTTCTACTTCAATGTACTCTCCTCCTCTAATCTGCTATACGTACAAGAGAGAAGTCTTTAAAACAAACTTTTTTTTTTTTTTACATGCAAGTCCAAACAACTTTCATAGCTATATCTAATGTCAGACTGGAGATCTGCAAAGACTGGGTTGTATTCACATGGAGATTCACATGAGACTAAAGGGACAATCTACAATCAAAGGCACTTTCTAAAAAAGAATTGCATGTTTCTGTGCTCCAGCCATTCATGTGGAAAGAAAAAGGATGAACTTAATTGGACTATAACTTCATTATCTGTTTGAGAATGATCTGACCAGAAAATCTTACTCTGTATTTCATCAGTTCTTTTTAATAATTTTCTCTTGTCCAAAGACTGCTGCCAACTTTTTAATCTGCAAACACATTTTCACACCATTTTCCACATCCCTTTATGTGTAGAAACTGTAAGTTAAGGGGACATTCCTTCATTCCTTACAAGACAGAGGTAGGAAACCAAGGCCAAGATGAAATCCACAGAAAATCCACTGGCTTTCACTTATGCAACTGGCCACAAATACAATTTGCATTTTAAAGAAAAATGTACTAAGGGAATATCTTTAATTTTCTTATTAGAAGATAAAACACTAAAAGTTTAATAAAAAGAAAGGAAATTTAAACTGTGATTCTTATCTATATATTATGTGGACATCTTAAAATGAAAGAATCTTTCCTTCATTTCATGCAGCATAACACCCAGCATTTTATCAGAATATTTCCCTCAAGTATTTTCTATCACCTCAGATAATAGTGCTCATTACAACACACATAGTCACAAATTAGGAATCTTGATTCAGTATATAGCAAAGCACTGAAAAAATGGGTGTAGTTTCTTAACAGGAATAATATGGTTCACTTGGAAGTTATAGAACTGTTTTTTGGAAGTTTCTCAGTTTTGATAATCTTCCTGAGTATGTACTAAGGGCAGGAGTTGAAATTTGATTTTCTCTAACTCCCTGGTTGGCCTCTGGAGAAAAATATCTGTAAAATAAAATGTTTTGGCTAAGATGGGGGATAATTAAAAGAAATATACCTTAAACTTTTTTTTTTCTCTATGGATCATGGTCCACAGATGTACTTTTTCCAGTGATGTGTCAGCCTCACCAGGTTCCTCACAAAAATTAAATTTCAGATAAGAATTAGCTAAGGCTGGATACTAAAGTCATCTAATTTTAACATTCATGAGGCAATAGAAGTAGAATTTTTGAATACATATTTAAAGTGTGATACCCAAGAATCCATTTTTGATTTTAGAATACTTTCCCTGGGGAGAATGGGAAAGAACAGTCCAGCTGTGTTCTGGTGGAACACACTGCTGACACAGTGAGAGCAGATGTGGGGAGTCTGCTTTTTGTTTAACATCAGAGCTTCAGATTAAAGAATTTATGCACAGTAAAATATGAACAGGAAAAATGGGCCTGTATAGTCTACTGGTAAAAAGTTCTAGGAGGAATTTGAGAGAGGAAGAAAAACAGAAGACAACATCTCTATAAGATAATACTATTTTATTAACATGCAGCACTGTTCATATGGTATCAGAAATAGCTAAAGAAGAATGTGACCCTTAGTGATTCCCTAACATTGTCATTCCTCAGTGTCCCAGCAAAAGTTAATTCATTTTAGGACAGTGTAGAGGAGAATCTGCCTGTATTGCAGATAAAAAGCATGACTGACAGATTGGTGTTATATCCCGACTAGATGGGAAGGACCTCAGCAGAGAACCAATGGTGCACCTCCAACCTTGACACATCTCAGCATTGGATTCTCCATACATTAGCTAAGCCCACATGGTACTGGAACCACTTGCTCTGATTTTAGTTATTACTGTGCTTCTACACTTCCCTGCACTACTGTACCTGAAGTGGAGATACTCTAAAATATCCTGGGTGGGAAGTGCATTGTGAGGGAGTCCACACATTGGCCTCACAAGACCTTTCCTTTTATAAATTCATAAAATGACATAAATGACCAGGGACTCAGATTGTGTACTACAACAAAGCCTAACATATTGAACATTAAAGTGCCAATCAACTCATTAACTTGCACTATGAAATATGAAGCAGAAATAAAGAAAATTGCCTTTTCTGAAAATACTTGAGTGTTTCATTTCAGAAAGGAGTATTACAAATGCTTACACAACTCACTTGCATGTTTGAGTCTTTGCAAGCAAGCAAGTACTGTAGCAGCATTAGTAATTCTCCAAATTCTTGTATTTGATATTTTTTTCCTTAAATTTGAATTTTACTATGACTGTATTTCCAGATTGCTTTGGGGTTTTTTTTGTTCTTTTTTTTTTTGTTGTTCTTTTTTTTTTTTTTTTTTTTTTTTTTCCAATCTTGCTTTAAGCAAGGACCTTAGATGGTTGTCAAACAAGAAGGTCTGAGAACGAAAAATTGGGGGAAGAAGCTCAGGTGCTATTCTCTTAACTTTTACAAGTGGAATTGAAGTGACCACAAGTGAAATTTCTCCACTGGCTCCAGCATGGCCAAATCCAGAATGATCTCAGAGGTTTCAGGGAGTCTCTCAGTCATCACGTCCTAAGCAGGAAAGATTCTAGACATCGGTATGAAGGACGTGAAATGACCCTGAGTCAGCAATAAGAACAGGGAGGAGTCAAGAGACAAGCATAATGAAATTAAAATTAATGATTATTACAAATTTCACACAAAGAGAGCCGAATGCTGGTCTTCTTTATCTGTTTATAGCTTAGCACAGTCAGTCATTTGCAGCAGCTATTTGCAAGTGTTGGAAATCTGTTACAGCTTGCAGCTACAAAATTATAAAGATCAACTTTAGGTATCTAGGCTGCTAATTGCCAACTTAGATATAAGAGGGAAGAAGCACTAACATAGATCAGGAAAGTCAAGTATGGTGATTGCTGCAAAACAAGATAAGTAGCCCTCTTTTTCTAATGGTTACTAATGTCCAGGTTGCAATCTTACCAGAGTAGCATGTGTTTCAGTGATCTGACCATCATCACATACACCCTGATATACCTGTTCTACCCGGTATGCAGATCTAGATATTCATAAGATTATTTTTTAGCTCTCTTATACTACCCCCATCACTACTCAGGAACAACTCTTCATGTCTACAGTTGTACCTTTTTCAGGTATCATCAACAGAAAAGATCTCAAATCACTGGAGTCTAGGAGTTAGGAAGTTAAAAGAAATAAAAACAGGGAAGCAGTAAAAATTCTTCACTTCTAACATTCTGCATAGAGAACTAAGAGTTTCTGCTACTCCTGAAAAGTAAATAAATAAATGAGAATAACCAAGTTCTTCAAGCATTCAGAGACTGATGAAACAGTACTTTGCACCTGTACTTAGGGCTGAGATTTGAGAATAAAATAATCACGTTGAAAACATCTGGAAGCTGAAAAAAAACAGAGAGAAAGGGAAATAGAAAGTTCATATCACCTGAACTGATTTCAGATTCTCGAATATCACATTTCAGAATATGGAGTGCCAACAATGTATGATAAACCCTCAACTAGCTGAAATGTTAAAGTAGAAGTACAAAAACAAGGAAACATTAGAATGGCTAAATGTATTTTTCTGTTACTATGAATTTCTCTATAAAAATCTGCCTCGCACATCCTTAGATATCCCAGTCTTTTTCAAATAGCATGCATTTTTTCATTGAATCTTATTTAAGGATATGGTTTTTCCAACTCTGAGATGAGACCAGGCAAATCTTCGCTATTATTCACAATATATTTACACGCTTCCTTCTCTCTTCATCCTTGCACAATTTTGCTCCTTCTAAGAGGAGTGGATCCTAATATATTTCTGCAAGCACTAGTGAATGATGTAAGACACAGCCATTTGTGCAGTGTATTCTCTTGGAAACTTTGTGTGTGCACCTGTGAACCCCAAAACATTTATACGAGTCGTAACTCACTTTCAGTCCCAGGGAAGGGCAATCGTCATAATCAGAAATCTTCAGAAGGTGCCTATGAAATATTTTTGCCATTTAATTTGTTAACGAGTGTTCCTGTCAACCATGGTCATCCTACTAGTCAATCAGACTCATCTTGCTTCCTGGCAAATTCACCTCTACTTGATGTTAATTTCTGGTTGTTCATTATATTTTTGTTCCAGAGAAAGAAACAGAATTTCAGAATTTAATATTAGTTCCTATAGAAGCAAGAAATGTTCTTATTATTTATGTTTTCCTCCATCACAAGATTTAAAAGAAAAAAAAATCTTTTTTTTTTTATTTTATTTTATTTTATTTTTTAAGAATCCTGCTTATCCTACTGATATGTAAACATAACTAATAAGAGAAACTGGAAAATTACCTATAATAGTTTTGGAAAGGCTGAGTAAGGCCAGCATGAATGAACACTTGCATATGGTAAGACTGTAGATGATATATTTACTACTTTTTATGGCATCAGAGTACTACTATTCAGGATCTCTAAACTGTCTTTGGTTGAGGATCTGGAAATCTGGAGACACTGTTAGCAATGCCAAGTGGAAAAATTAAAATGTCTCTGAAATTCTGTCTAAGAAAATAATAGAAAATTAGGAGAAATATGACTCATACATATGTAGAGCACTGGGCTTTCAGCTAGCTATTTCAGTAGAGAAAACCATGCTGGAGTCTTTGTGGATCATTCTCTAGAAACATCATCTCAGTGCTTAATATCAGGAAAAGGCAAGTAGACAAGTAGAATGCAAGAAATTATTTTGAAAAGAATATTTCAAAAAGAAGAAAAAGTAAGCATTATACTTCTGCATTATGCATAAAATCATGAAGAACTTGTATCTTTGGCACTGACAACAATCTTGGCTACTCAGTCTGAATAACTAAATAGCAGAATGAGGACAAGTATAAATAAGGATGATCAGAGAGCCAGAATTACCTCCATCTAGGATGAGATTGTATACTCTTGGATTCTTCAGGATGAAGGGGAAAAACAAATAAAGAAGCAAACAAAAAGGCAGGCAGAAATCCAGTAGGTATATAAAATATTCAAAGATGCCAATAACACGAGTGAAGAAAAACTGTTTACTATTTTTAATAACACACAAGAACTATAAGACTCCTAATGCAACAACCAGGGAGAAAATCCAAATGAAAAACAGAACATTTTTTTCCAGTGACTGCATAGTTACTTTGTATAAAATAGCACACAGAATACCACACAGAGTTCATTGTCACCAAATGCTGGAGATGCCAAAAGCATGGCTTCAAAAACAAAAAGACACATCATTACGGTTTCTGTCTCAGGAAGCCCCTAATCCACTGTCTTCAGAAGTAAAGAGGATACTCTGAATGAAAGAGCAATCTGTACTTTAGTTTCTTATGCATTCAACAGCATCTGTTAATGTTACTGTCAGGGACAGAACAATGCAAGTGGCTTTTGACGCCTATGTGGGTTTTGCAACTGTGAGTGTTAATCCTTTAATCTTTCTAGTTGCTTTGTCTTCCTTAAGCATATTTCATTTTGTATTTATGGGTTTAGTTCAAGGTTGGCGCATGAAGTCTAGTTGCTTTTAAAGTCAATTGGAACTGTAGATTCACCTTTTCCCCTTTATATTGCAGATCTCTTTCACAGATCTAAGTTTACACCAATTGAAGTAATGTGTGCAATTCAAAATCCTAAATACTTCTTACATTATCCACACTCCCCTGATACTGCTTCTGTCAGGGAGGGTCTCCACTCCTCATGATCGTGCTTGAAGTATTGTCAAATAACAAAAAGTGCTCTAAGATTCAGCAGTTCATCTTTGCAGAGGCCCAAAACATATTTGCAGAGGCTCCATGTTTCTATGGAGACTATGACAGAATATTTGAGATATAGGAAGTACGACCCCTTTGTACCATGGTTTCTAGTGTGAAGCATTTAGGAATTTGAAGTTCATGCAGGAGTAGTCTGAAGAGTACTCCCAGTTTTCTGGATCTGCAGAGCTGCTTATGGAGAGCATCACATTTTCCTCATCAATCAAGGTATTACATGTCTTTATATAATTAATTATACAGATAATTAGTTCAGTCAAAACTCAGCCAGAGGTTGTTTTTTGTTGTTGTTGTTGTTGTTGTTGTTGTTTTTAATCATTAGAGATGACAGATAAGAAATGCTGTGTAGGTTTTTTATTTGAATCATAGAATCGTAGAATAGCTTGAGCTGGAAGGCACCTTAAAGATCATCTAGTTCCAACCCTCTGCCATGAGCAGGTTTGCCACTCACTAGATCAGACTGCCCTGGGCCCTTCAACCTTGTTTTGAATGCCTCCATGGATGAGGCATCCACAACATCTCTGGGCAGCCTGTACCTCAGCATTCTCTGAGTAAAGAATTTCCTCCTAATATGTCACCTAAATATCCCCATTTTTTTAACAATCTACCCATGAAAAAGTCATTCCTCCTCCTGCTTATAAGCTGCTTCCAAGCACTGGAAGGCCACAATGAAGGCCTCAGAGCCTTCTTTTCTCCAGGCTGAACAAGAACATCTCCTTTAGCATTTCTTCATAGGAGAGGTGCTTCAGTCCTCTGTGCATCTTCATGGCTCTCCTCTGGACCTGCTAAAACAGCACTGTGTCTTCCTTGTGTTGGAGGTCCCAGACCTAGTGAGAGGTTCTCTCAAGGGTGGAGAATAGGGGGGGCAATCTCTTTCTTCTTCTTGCTGGTCACCCCTCTTCTGATGCAGCCCAGGATACAGTTGGCCTTTTGGGCTGCAAGTGCACACTGCTGGCTCATGTCCAGCTTTTCACCAATCAAGTCTTTCTTGGCAGCACTGCTCTCAAGGAGATCTCCAAATCTGTACTCGTATCTGAGATTTCCCCAACTCAAATGCAGTACCTTGTATTTGGCCTTTTATAATCTCATTCAGTTCACATGGGCCCTCTTTTCAAGCATGTCCAGGTCCCTTTGGATGATATCCCTCCCTTCTATTGTGTCAACTTCACCACTCAGCTTGATGTCATCCGCAAGTATGCTGACGGTACGCTCAATTCCA